>JBBPBK010000036.1:0-326185 GCA_039720395.1 Liquidambar formosana | reverse complement strand
CAGACTTTCATGTCCTATTAGTTCAAATAGAGACATTGTATATGATGGAGGGATGTAATTGTAACCTTAAGCTGTAACTGAAGGGTTCTTTGTTCGATAATTATTTACATCATTTAGGACCACACTATGAGCCATTGCTAGATGTTACTCATGATTAGTAGAAGCCCTAATTGATATAAGTGAGTAATAATCAATTAATGAATTCGAAGGTGTTCCAATTAGACCTTTAATGGAAAGTGTTCTATTGGGGACTCTATGTGACATTGAGTTCCATTACCTACTACTAGATGTTGTGAACCCAATAGGTCACACAACAATAAGCAAAGAGGGACTTTAAGTTGTGAGAAAAAGGGCAAGAGTGCATTGAAAAAAGTTCTTTTGGGCCATACTTACATACGATGAAAGATGGAGGGGTTAATATGCAATTTAGAGAAGTTGCAACTCCCATACAAGGTAGGAGTCCTCCTTAGCTGGCCCTAGCATAGTGGCTATATATAGCACACTAGCATGCATGCTTTACCACACAATTCACTCTATTCCTCTCCCTTAGCCAAACCTATTGAGGAGCCTCTCTCTCTTCTCTTTTACTTCTTCTCTAGCAAACCCTAAAGAGAATAAGAAGTACTGAAGGTTTTTGCTTGGTGTGGATACAATGAAGGCAGTGCACTTGTGCTGCTCGTAACTACTTGTTCAAAGATCATTCATTGCTGTCTAGAAATTCAAAAGCTTGGAGTCTGAAGACTTGAATCAGCTGTAAGTGCTCTGACCCTTCTTCTAGTTAGGGTTTTATGTTTTGTATGACCTCCAATCAGATTCATGGGTTTTAAGGAATTGTATTATGATTTTTGTTTATCATTATGTTCCGTTTTGTAGTTTTTCTCTACATCAATTCCTAACAGTGGTATCAGAACTATGATTGTGCTTCACACAAACTTCATATGGGCTGGAATTTATGGTACAATTAATTGGATAATGATGTTCTAATGAGTTTTAAGAAAACTAGGTGGAATTTATGGTACTCATGAAAAACCGTCATCTTGTTTTGCATGCCGAAATCAGAGTTCTGCTCCAAAATTTTCGATCCATATATGGTTAGAAAGCGCTTTGAATCAGCTTTCCATCCCAATAAATGGTGTGTCAATCCGAGTTCTGCAGCGAAAGTTATGAATTTTTTACTACAGGCCATCTGGGAAGATAATTTTACGCGGGAAAAATGCAACAGCAGCAAATATGACCTTTTGATGGAGATCAAAGGCATGGCAATGGTTGCCATCACTTGGGTTATGTTCTAGACATGGTAGGGAAGGGTTCCCAAGCATTAGGATGCATCATAATTGGATTAAGATGCTAGAACTAGTTTTTTGAAAACTAGGGTTTTTTTTATGGAGGCCAAAACTAGGGTTTAGAATGCTAGGTTGCTCCTATGCTTCTAATTAATTGAAATTGATAAATATAATTCATGGGATGATTATATATGATTATAATATATATTAGATATATTAAAATTCGAATTTAATACAATTAGAAGCTAGGGTTTCATGAGGGGTTCGAACCTAGGTTTTTTGAAACCCTAGAGTTCTTGCAATTGATTTGATCAATACCCCACATAAAACCTATGCTAATTCATCATGGGTTTATCATAAATAATGTATGTATGATATTCTTTAATTTCTAAAAGAGTTTTGGAATAAAAAGAATCAAAAAGTTTGATTTTTACAAGAACCTTCATAGCAGATTTTTCTGCATTTCAAACCAGCCATGGGTTTTCACCCATAACTTGAGCTAGAGAGCGCTAAAAAGAATGAAACCACTCCCATTAGTTTCGTAAGACATGAGGGATTCAAACCTAATTGGTTTGGAGTCCTAACCATGTCAATAAGTAGGGTTTTAGAAGCTTTTGCGATCTATTATCTTTTTCTGTAGAATTTTGGGTTTTCTTCATAGATTGAATTATGTGGGCTGTTTGGGTTGATTTGATCATTCAATCTTCTTCCTTGGTGGTCGAAAATCATGTAGAGACATGACTCAGAGGCTGCCACAGCTTGGGGAGCCATGCACGAGGTGTGGCAGCCATGAAAGCTTTATATAAGCTTCATCTTCTCCAGAAGGCAACAGCTAAGTTTAGAGAAACCCCTCCCAAACACGACCTAGGGCTCAGAGCCCTTCAACCCCATAGCCATGGGATTCGACCTTGAAGTAGGCACGCACCCCAAGGGTCACCAAAGCTTTGCACTGCTAGTGGTGGGTCCAGTAGCCCCCTCTTCCCCACGGCAACATCCTCCATTGCGGCAGCAGCCTTAGAGTTTAATGATGAAACCCTAACTTTAATTAATAAAAACCCTAATCTAATAATGCATTAATTGAAACCCTAATTCTATTAATTAATGGACATTAAACTAGGGTTAAATGATTGGACATTATAACACCCATGATTTTTAAATAGGATATTAAGGGTTTAATCTATAGTTAACATAGTTAATCACATGATTGGTTGGATGACCTCATGATTGAGTAATGTATGTGATGATAATGTATGAGTTTTGAGGCTTATTTTATGCATTGAGTATCTTTCGGGTGTGTTTAGCCTTATTTGCAACTTAAAGGCTTAAGCTACTGAAATTTGGCTAAGTATTGGGGGGAAAAATGAATTTTCGCAAATCTTCGTTTTAAAGGATAATTTTTTGCTATAATGGGAGTTTATAATATTATAAGACATTGGTGATTTTATGGGATTTTATTAGCATGTTTAGATTAGGTTCCACACATGTTTGTTTTAGAAAAATATGTTGGGAGACGGATTTTGTACTAAAACTTGAAAATGAGATTTTGATATACTTGGAATTTGATTTTTCTGATATTTTATTTGGATTCAACTGGGGGGTTATTTGCTTATTTTCATTAAATAACTTAAAGTAAAAGGAAGAATAAAAGAATGGAGAAGATTAATGTTTTAATGAAAATAAGGTAGTGGCCTGTATAGTAGGAGTTTGTACACAATTGCCTGAGTTACTGGGTATTTTCAGCAGGGGACAATCGATCGTGCCTTGAGGACAATCGATCGTAGGTGCCCTAGAAACGTGATTTCACTTCTGTTAAGCACGATCGATCGTGCTCTCAAACCACGATCGATCGTGCATCGCAGATTTTGCAAATTTTTTTAGAATGCGTCAAATGACACATGTGCCCTTCACCCCTTTTAAAAACCCTTCACCCATGACTTTGAAGACCAGATCTGGTCTTTTTAGTTCAAGAGAAAGAGAGAGAAGGAGAAAAAGAGAAGAGGGGGCAGAGCCTCGACGGTGACTCGCCAGAGTACGGTGACCTCGGTCCGACGCCGGCGAGCTCAAAACTAGCGTATTTTGGCCTGATCTACGCGCGTATAGTTGTAGATTTGGGTTTTCTCACTTTCTCACCTCACTTTAATGCTTGGGAATGCATTATTATGGTTGAATTCATCTTCTCCAACCTCTTGGGGGAGCTTGGAGCTTGCTCATGGTGACTTGAGCTTGGATTTCATGGGTTTTGACATGGATTTTCATCCCCATCAACTCCTTTTGTATTTTAGAGATATTTTCTCATATTTTAGAGTTAAGGTTTATAATTTCTTTTGGTTTATCATCTCATTTTTACATTTATGGGTTTATTCATGCATATTGGGGAGTTTTGGTGGTGATTTGGAGTTGGGACCTCCGTTACCAACATCATTCATGGCATTTGGGAGCTAGAGCTTGGATTGGGAGCTTACATGTGCATCCTAAGACTTGGAGTTCACACCCACAACACTTAAGAATTCATTTTCTACACATTTCATGGAGGTAGGTGCAATTTACATAGGTTTAAACTATTGACATGATAATATGGTATATATTATCATAGTATTTGGTATTCTTGGGCCTAGAATATGTATATAATTGATTTATGGAATAAATTTTGACTATGGAACTTTGGGTATTTGATAACATAAATGGGATATTATATTTATTTATGAGCTTGGTTTATTTTATACATTCTATGGAATAGAGATGTATGGATTTTATGGTTAATTTCCATATTAATTGATGTTTTCGATTATGATTTCAAGGCTATAATCATAATGAAGTTTATGTTGTTTATCATAATTTTGGGTATAATTATGAAGTTATTTGATTATGGGTTATATACCATATCTTGGAGATGATTTTGGTTAAAAAATCATTTTATGGTTTATCACACTGCATGTTTAGCATAATCATGCATTAAATGGACTTAATGAATACTGGGTAAAGTATTGCATAAAAGGGGTTATTGGGATTGGACTACTTGTAGTCAATGGGACTTTACAGTGTTTTTCTTTCCTTTAGTCCTGGGGTACTTTCCGGTTCCAAGTAGGAAACCTTGTGTTGTCCTCTTAGAGGTTAGGTTTAAATCCTCTGTTTCCGCGTGAAGACTCTTACGGGAGTGGTCAGTAATTAATAGAATTAATGTAAATTGGACATAAGTAACATGCATTGGGCATTATGCATTATTTGTTTTAAGTTATGGGTTATAACTTATTTTGGGATTTGTAATATACTTGGTTAGTATATTTTGATGTAAATGATATAATAGGTTTTATTTATATCATTGCCTTAGTTTACTATGTTAAATTTGTATCTACTGAGTCTTCGGACTCACGCCTATCTATTTCAATGTTTTTCAGTATTACAGGACATGAAGTTTATGCGGAGGCCACGGTTTCTTGGGATTTATTAATAGTATTTTCATAGGATAAATGAATGTATTTTGTTTAAATTTTATTCGAGCCAATGGCGAATGTAAATGTAAATCTAATCGGGGTTGTAATTGTAATTATTTAATGTTGTGCATACGTGGAATGCGATGCATGGGATGATACCACTTTCATGGATGATAGGAAATTTTTATGAAATAAATTTTATAACAGATTTTCATGATGGTATGTCCTATCTACGGATGGGTCATGTTCGAAAAGGGAAAAATTTTAATTGATATTTTAACACGTGTCATCCACGTTTATCAAATGATTTATTGAAAATAAAACTCGTTTTATTACTATTGATCACAGCTTAATTATTTTGGGTCGTGACAGACATTAATGGCCAATCATTGTCATTAAGGGTTTAGGGTTTGATTAGTGTCATTAATGAACATAGGGTTTAGGGTTTAGCAAACCTAATGATGCATTTAATTATTGTAATTAAAACCCTAATGATGCATTAAATGAAACCCTAATCTTAGTTATCAATTGCCTTAAACCTAGGGTTTAATGATTGGTCAATTGATGACCAATCATTGGCATTGATGAACTAGGGTTTGAGTTAGGGTTTTAGTGCAACTAGGGTTTAGGGTTTTAGGAAACCCAAATGCATCAATTAATTAAAAGTTTGGTTTTATTTAATTCTGAAATTAATTATTTAATTAATCTTGATTAATTTTATAATGTTTTAAAATTGTTTAAAGCAATTTTGGAATTAAAATAATTTCTGAAAAATTATAATTAAATAAAAAATGTTTTATTAATTGTAATAATCAATAATACCCTAATATATGATATTAAAGGTATTATTGGGTTGTTTTAATTATTGTAATAATTTTAATTGATTTGATTAATTGAAATTAAATGTTTTAAAGAGTTAAAACATAATTAGAATAGTTTAAAACAATAATGGGGAATTAATGAGTTAAAATTGTTTTAATTCATTAAAGGCATTCTAAAATTAGGGTTTTGAAAATTCCAATTTTAGAAAGTCATGTGATTAATTATTTTCATTAAATTAAATTCTGGAAATTTTTATTTTGTATATACTAATGAGATTAGGAGACATTAATGAGATTAATGTGAACCAATTAATAGAGTTACCATAATGCCCTTATGTTTTATTGCTTACAGTTATTTCCTTATTGTGCAATGTGATTGTATGGATGTGGATGGATGATGATTATGGACTAAGACCTTATAAACCAATTGTGATTGGCCGTCTTATTTAATAAAAAGGACTTTTCTATTATGTTTATTCTATTCTTTATATTTACATGGTATGTCCATAGAGTTAAAGTTGAGAATATAAAATCACAAGGTGTTGTGATTATAAGACTGTATATATATCTCTGTACTAAACTCTTAAATCATTCCTAGTTGATGGTTTACTATGATGGACAATAATGAACCATAAGACTAGTACATATTAGGTTAGTTTTTTGGGAGGATAGCTAGTCTCTGAGCTATTTGTGTAGAAATACTATAACTAACATGTGGCTGCTTGTTGTATATATAAATAAGTGCATTGAATGTGACCAAAGTCATGAGATCAATTGAATGAAGTTTTACTTGCCTGTTAATCAGTTTCTCATAGTTGCAGTGGTACAAGTAATCCTTAGACCTGAGGCACCACAGTTGTCTTATGCATGGAGCTTTAGAAGTTTGATAGCACTAAGTGTTTATCCATATGGGGTTTGCAAGGGTGTTTATTGGCTCTATTGTTATATGTGTAAAGGCATATGTTTGATCAATAGGGGATCCATCACTTCTAGCAAAAGGGAAAGAATGTTCTTATAACAATACTCATAAATATAACTCGTGTGAATCTGTGGCCACAGTATGATGCTGATAATAAAAAAGGGTTTTCATGGTATATCTTATGAGTTGATATTTTGGATAGGTTCATAAATGTATTGAACTAGGGACTTGACAAACTTCCATATCCTATTAGTTCAAACAGAGACATTGTGTATGATGGAAGAATGTAATTGTAACCTTAAACTGTAACTAAAGGGTTCTTTGTTCGATAATTATTTACCTCATTCAGGACCACATTATAAGCCATTGCTAGATGTTACTCATGGTTAGTAGAAACCCTAATTGATATAAGTGAGTTATAATCAATTAAGGAATTGGAAGGTGCTCCAATTAGAACCTTAATGGAAAGTGTTCCATTGGGCACTCCATGTGACATTGAGTTCCATTACCTACTACTAGATGTTGTGAACCTAATGGGTTACACACTAATAAGCAAAGAGGGACTTTAAGTTGTGAGAGTAAGGGCAAGAGTGCATTAAAAAAAGTTATTTTGGGCCATACTTACATTAGATGAAAGATTGAGGGGTTAATATGCAATTTAAAGAAGTCACAACTCCCACACAAGGTGGGAGTCCTCCTTGACTGGCCCTAGCATAGTGGCTATATATAGCACACTAGCATGCATGCTTTAGCACACAATTCACTCTATTCCTCTCCCTTAGCCAAACCTATTGAGGAGCTTCTCTCTTTCTCTCTTCTAATTCTCATTCTCTAGGAAACCTTAAGGAGAATAAGAAGAACAATTGAAGGCTTTTGCTTGGAGTGGATACCATAAAGGCAGTGCACTTATGCTGTTCATAGCTGCTTGTTCAAGGATCATTCATTACTGTCTAGAAATTCAAAAGCTTAGAGTTTGAAGACTTGAATCAACTGGAAGTGCTCTAATCCTTCTTTTAGTTAAGGTTTTATGTTTTGTGTGAACTACAATTAGATTCATGGGCTTTAAGGAATTGTATTATGATTTTTGTTTATCATTTTGTACCGCTTTGTAGTTTTTCTCTATATCAATTCCTAACAAAATGAACATTGTAAACATGTTCAAATTTGAGAAATCGAGGAAGACGAAATTCAGTATACCAAAAACTTAAGTTAAACTCGATAAAAAGTGTATAAATACTTACCTTTTGGTTGCTAATATCATCTCTATCGATGCTTTTCTCATCTATTATTCAATATAATTGAGAAACACTAATTTGTCATGTAAATGTAGATTTGGTGTGAAGGTTGTTAGGGTTTGTGAGAGCATGAAATTTATAGATGGTGTAATGTTTTTAGAGTTGGAATGGGGTGGGGATAGGAACTTTTTTAAGTCTTTAAGTAGACATGTCCTGATTGGTAAATTTACATTTAAATATAAAGAATTTAATAAATTATTTTAAATAGTGGGGGGCTTAGAGTATTTTGAGTGGTGGCAATAGCCCAGTCCTTAATTAAATCCCTTCAAATTTTGCTTTAAGCACCTCTTATCTTCCTAAAATACTTTTAATAATAAATCTGAGAACCTTTTTCCACCCCACTCCCAACCCATCCCTCTCAAGCCCCTTTTTCTTTGGATTCGCGCTCTTTAGAAGTAGGAAGACAAAGCCAATCCTTTTTCCTTTACCACAGTCAACAACAATGTCTTTATCCACGATTCACCAAAACCGATGGCGACACGAACAATTATATAACAAACAATTCTAAAATGGGATTTGTATAGTTAAGTTGTTCGATTTTTTAAAATAGAACAACACAAGCTTGTTCGAATTCCTATAGTTGAACAACATCCATTTGTTTGGAGTTATATAACCGAACAATCCCACAACGTGATTTTTTAAAGCGTTCGGAGTTTTAAAACAGAGCAAAAGAAATTTGTTCGGATTTATAAATTGGAACGCGTAAAAAGCGTTCGGTGTTACAGAAATGAACATTTTAAACATGTTCGGAGTGGTGAAATTCAACATACAAAAAATTGAAGTTAAACTTGATATAAAATGTATAAATACTTACTTTTTTACTCTAATACAATCTCTAAGAATGCTTTTCTTGTCCATTATTCAATATAAAATGAAAACACTAAATTTTCATGTACATATGGATTTGGTGTCAAGGTTGTTAGGGTTTATGAGAGCATGAAGTCTACAAATGGCGTAATGATTTTGGAGTTGGGGGTGGAGTGGGGTGGGTATAGGAAAATTTTATTTAGGTCTTTTAATAGACATGTCCTTATTGGTAATTTTACATTTGGATATAAAGAATTTAACAAATCATTTTAATTAATGGGGGGCTTAGAGTATTTCATATGGCGGCAATAGCTTAGCCCTTTTTTCTTTAATGTTTAGTAGGAAAGATAAATGGGGAAGAGAAAAGTAGAGGGATGAAGATTTCCATCCCAGCTCAATCTTTCCTCCCAAAAGTGGAAGGAAAAGTGAAGAAAATGTGATTATTATATATTATGACATAAATTTTTTTGGGAAAATTACTCTTGGCCCCTTCCATCTTTTGTCGGAAATCACTTTTCACCCCTCATCTACAAAATCCTACAAATACCTCCCGAAATACTAGAACAGAACACATTACCCCCAACCGTTAAGCTGCCGTGATATGCTTAACAAAAAGAGTCATGTACAATACACATAACTCTTTTCTCTACCCAAAATGCCCTTAAATACAATCTCACGAGCTCCTTATCGTCACACAAATCATTTTCTCTCTCTTATACCCATCCATACAGATTAGATTAAGCCCTCTTCTTCTCTTTCTCTCTTCTTTCACACGCACACCCACCCACCCTCTGATATTTCTCTATTGTCGGCAATTTCTTGAACCACAACAATATCAGCTGAAGATCGGTAAAGACAAAGGCTGTCGATCAAACTCACATCATCCGGTTTGTATGCCTTCTAAATATTTCTTATATGTGTGCAATTTCTTCAGATGCCCACCCTAAAATCTGAGTTAAAGATGTTAGTTATTGGTGTAAAAATGTAGGGTGCAAGTCAGTAGGGTGTAGAAATGTAGTTGTTCTTCTAATTTTGTCGTAAATTCTTCATTTATACATTATGAGAATGGCATCAGGTTCATGATCTGGGTTAAATCCGTTATTTAACCCCAAAAAAAAATGTAGGGTTGTATATCTTACGTTTAATCCTGTTATTTAACCCAAATAAAAATGTGGGGTTGTATCTCTTACGTTTAATCCGTTATTTAACACAAATAAAAATCCTTTATTTTTTTTGAAATTGCTTGTATCTCTTACGTTTTTGTAATAAAATTTTCGAAAAATGTTTAATATATACAGTCGTAATGTATGCATTTTTTGGGTTGCATGTATGCATTTTTTGGGTTCAAATCTATGCATTTTTTGCTCATTTGTGGTTTATGTTAGGGTATTTTCAAATTTGTTGCTTCTAATTTTTTGTAAAATTTTCATTAATATATCTACACTAAGAATGGCATCAAGTTCAAGTTCAAGTTCAACTCAATCCACACATAGGGAAGCATCGAATTCTAGCGATAATTTGCATCCCAACTATCATTGCGGTGTAAGGGCTCCAAAAAAAGCATTTGAAACTAATTTAAATCTCAGAAGACGCTTTTACGGGTCGCGAATTATAAGGTAATGTATATATAGGGATTGTAGGGTTGTCCTAAATTAACATCAATTGCTTTTGTTATTTTTTTGTTGTAATTTATATGTGAGTGCTGTGTTGATCATTTCAAGATGGTTCATGTAGATTTCATAAGTGGGCTGATCCTCCAACATGTAATCGTGGAAAGAATTTTGTTAGATATATGTTGGAAAAGATTCGTGACTTAAAAGACAATAATTTAGCTATGAAAGAACGAAATGCCGAGTTGTAACAATTGAATTTGGAGTTAAAGGAAAGGGCTTGTGACTTGCACCACCACAATATTGAGTTGAAGCAAAAGAATTCTGAGTTGCAGCAAAAGAATTTTGAGTTGCAACAAATGAATTATGAGTTGTTTGAAAAAAATTTAGAGTTAAACCAATGGAATTATGAGTTGCAACAAGAGAATGTTGAGTTGGAAGTCCAATTGCCCAAAAAGAATGTAAGGAATAGGATTTATGATATGATAATCATTTCCTTTGTGTTTTTATGTATTGTAATGGTTTTTGGATGGGTGTTTAGTAAATCAAATGGGAAGAACAAGTATATGTATTTGGAGTGATATATGTATTGTAATGGTTAGTAAATAATTTTGTTAACTACATGTGCTTGGCTTGATGTATTGTAATGTTTACCAAGTACTTATATTATGTTAGTTAAGTTTTACCGATAAATTATGCATTACTAACTCTACTTAGTGCCTGTTTGGATGAGATTTTGGGAGGTCCAAAATCTCTTTTGGTAGCCCATAATCACTTTTAAGGGTGTTTGAGTAAAAAATAAGAAAAGTGATTGTAAGCTCAAAAGAGATTTTGGAGCCAATTAGCTTAAGCTGCCTTCCCCTTGCTTTTTCTAAAATCTGACCAGGGAATCAGTTTTTTTGTTTAATGAAACTTATTCCAATTCCCAACGTGCCCTTCCTCTTATAACATGTGAAATAAAAATCCCAGCTATGTCCTGTCTTTCACGATAAAAAAGTGAGCTCCTCATTGAGCCACCAACATCGCCCAAACACAACTCATCTCCCTCACCACCTGTATCGGCAAGTTCACCCATGGCGTCGGCAGCGGCTAGTAGATCTTCAGCATCAATGGGGAGGAAGAAAGCTTCGAGCAAGGCTACATGGTCTCCGCTAACAGATCGAGAGAGTGAGAGATTTCCGACGATGGGGGTGGGTTTCCCACAGATCAAAACTGAATTGTGCAAGGAGTGGGTAGTGTATCCTTCCTTCCATTTTCTCAACTCCCTAAACGAGGTTTTCGACGATCACGTTTATACCAACGTTGCAATTGAGCTTTAGTCCAGGATAGCCACAACCACGGGATCGGTTTCCTCCCCAGAAAGGGTAGACCACGCCCGTTATATTCCCACAATTGAACTGATTGCTACAGCTTGTGTTTGCGCCAAAATTGCTTAAAGAGAGGAATCTAGACGAGAACCAAGCATATGAAAAATAGTAGCAAAAGAATAGGAGATGCCTGGGAATTCATTTCTGGCAAGGAGAGGAGTACAGGATATAGACAAAACTGATTAGTAATTTGAGTTTGTTTGAGGATGAATAAAGGAAATGGAAATGAACTACTACTTTTATAGAAAAGATAACTTGAGGGATGTGATGGTAAGACTTGACATTGAAAGTCTGAAGTCCAAACGCGGTAGGAAAACTTTCCTGCAACTCTGACACACTTTTTTTTTTTTTTGGTTTAAAACTCTGACACGTTTTAACTTGAAGACTTGACAAACACATGTGGGTTGTGTCATTTGGGCTTTGAGTTGTCAAATATTTAGTTTTATCTCTTTTGCTCAAAATTGCAACAGTGAGATCCGAAAATGCCCATATTACATTACACCAAAAAAGAGAAAAAAAATGAAAATAGCGTATCAGAGAAATGGCAGCCAAACATGCAAAAAAAAAAAAAAAATTCCACTTCTAGCAAGGTTAATATTGTCATTTTAGGATTATAATAGTTTAATCATTTGTTCTTACCAAACATAACAAAAATCACTTGTGACCACAAAATCACTTTTGAGATATAGTTTCCAAACACATATAAGATTCTATTCTGCTACTAATAGCTTCTGATTCTCTTCTGATTATTTTTTGAAGCTATTCCCAAACAGGCACTTAAGGCATTACCAAATGAAATAGTGAATACAAAATTTTCACTAACTTGTTACCCATGAAATAGGTATTCCATTAACTTGTTAGCCACGATTCAAGTGGCATTTACATTGAATGGGGTGATACAAATACGTAGCTAAGCCGTGGCTAGGTAATTGCTAGGCCGTGGTCATGCTAAGATTATAACAATGGTGTTTATTCAAATCGAACTCATTTCTTATTGTCTTTGACTCTCATCAAAATAGAGAAATGCAAGCTAGTTAATAAGAGGGTGAACCTTACTGACATTGCAAAGATCGTTTAGTAAGGAATTTATGGTGTAGTGAGTAGGGTTTGCTTGATGATTAATTAAGAGTATACAATTCAAAAACTCAAGAAATGTTTAGTGTCTATTTCGAGTTGTCCCTACCAAATGAAATACCAACCCTGCCTAGAAAAGGATGGTTGAATAAGCTAAAAAAATCACCCACACTTACTAGTGAAGTAGTGAAACTATGGTGCACATATCTCAAGACATAATTATCAGGCATCTGTGTGCACATTTTATATATATATATATATATATATATATATAAGATGGATATTGAATTTTGAATTAAACATAATGCATCCCAAAAAATCACATGATGTGCCTCATACATTAATTGGCATGACATATCATGCCACTCCATAGCATATATCATACTTGACATTCTTCCCAAAAAATAAACATGTGTAACTATTATACACACACCTCCATTGTATATATCATACTTTAACATTTTGTCCAAAAAATAAACATGTGCAACTATCATGCACACATACATATAAAATTCCTGTCCAACCATTCTATGTAATAGGGTATGTACCTACCCTAGTCCGTACACATAGTTTGCTATACAAAAAAACCAGTGCAATTAGCATGCATACTGGGCAATTATAATGCATAATGTATCCCAAAAAAAAAAATTCTTGCCCTTTGCAACCAATATAACCACCTATTAAACATACTGTCCAAAAAAGATGTGCAATTATAATGCATTCATCTATATATCATGTCCAAAAACTACTTCAGTAGTTCAAAAAAGGCAAAATAAGGTCCACCTACTGTCAGTTGCCAATTCCCAGCTGGTTCATTTCCAAGCATAGTCATCGCTGCATAAAAATGCCATAGTTGGATGTTAGAGAAATGGACAACAATATATATACATGATATCAAGGCATTTAATTGATACATAAATGAATAAAAATTGCCTCACAGTTGATCCTTGTATACTTGGTCTGTCTTGAGTCACATTTGAAGATGCTCGACTACTTGAGAATCCTTTTGACATTCCAAACTGTGGGGGAATCATGGGTGCTGGCCTAGGTGGGATGAACAATGGTGTCCTGGTACTAAATGTGGCTGAACCTAGTGTAGTGAAAGGTGGACTAACCTACAAATATGTATAAAAAGTCTATGTAAGTTATCCTTTTTAATATAAAGTCTATGTAAGTCATCAATTTTTTTTATATATATGGATAACTTTTGATAGAGTCTATGTAAGTTATCAATATATGTAAAATTAAAACAATAGTGAAGAATTTCATATTTTAATTAGCAACCAAGTAGCATTAAACTCAACTGTAATTTAAGAAAAAAAATAGGAAAATTATTGTTGGCATGCCATATAAATAAACCAAAATATTAAGAACTAAGAACAATTTCATGTCTCACTCACTAGGGATTTTCCCTTTTCTCGAGATGATCCATTTAAGGTTGCAACACCTCTCCCAATAGCCCCAACATTACCAACTGCTCCACCTCTAGTAGCAATTGCACCTCTCCCCATAGCTCCAATATTATTAGCAGCTACACCTCTCCCAACAGCCCCAACATTAGCAGTACTCCACCTCTCCCAGCACCACCACTCCCATCAGCTCCACCTCTCCCACCCTCTGCCCTCCTTGGTCTACCCATAACTTTAGCCTCTCTTAGCAACTGTTGCAGCTCATCTACCTTTCCCAGCAGCTATGCCTACAACAGCACTTGTTTGTGGTGCTCCCTCCTAGATTTATAACAGATTAGTAACAAATTTTTTTAAACAAAGTGTAATGACTAACAATAAACAGCAAATAAGTAAAAAATTGATTTATTACCATGTTTGGTGCACTGGCCTGTCCACCAGCTGATGATGCATTCTTTTTCTTATGATTTACTTACCTTTTGCATGTGCAAGTATTATACCCATACACTCTGCATTTCGAACATCTCAATGACCGAAGATGCTTATATATACGATATGGATTGATAGGCTCATCAATACCCTTCCTCCTTACCCTCTTAGGCCTACCAGGAGGTCTTCGTAATGGAGATGGCATGATAGGTTCATCTAGGTCAACAATTGTCCAATGCTACTCATCTAGGATTGGTACAATAATAGGCTCATAAGACCTCAAATAGGTCTCTACATGGAAATAAGGGTCCACATAGTCCTCTGGCTACGCACCATCAACATAAATAACAATAATGGCATGACAACAAGGCACACCAGTGAGGTCCCACTGTCTACATATGCAAGTCCTCCTCTCTAGGTTAACAACTAAGGTTTGTGACTTACATATCACCTCAAACAGCCTACCTCCTGCATATGTTGCCTTACAGAACTTAGCATCTTTCTTTCTATCCTCCAACTTCTATTGAATTCTTGGACACAAGAGCCATTGGTGATGACTCATTTTGGTTTTGTTCACCTGATACCTCTTCATTATTATTCTCCTAATTGTCTCACTACATGTGATAATGGGCTTGTCCCTAGTTTCTATTAGCATGCCTATTGAATGACTCTGACAGGTTATTGCTCAAGAGATCACATTTTCACCTAGAGGTGAATGCATGCCTAGTCCACTGTGTTGGGTTAACAGCTGCCAACCAATTGTAAGCTGCTCGACTCTTTTTCTTAATTTTCTCTATGGCTTGAGGGAACACGTGGATTGTATAAGCTGATGCAGCCTGCCACATGAGATCTTTAAGGGCTTTCCTTTAAACTCAGCCTTAAAGTTGGCATATATATGCCTAATGCAGAACTTATGATCAGCCCTAGGAAGCACTACATTGAAGCTAGGTACAAGTCCCTATAATTTAGTTTAAATAAGTCATGCATTGGTAGTTGTTAATTGTATATGGAAAAAAAATGTCATACTTATATGTGAATATTACTTTCTGCCTGTCAGAGATAAATGTCCACCCAAACTCTTCAACTGAGCCAATCACAGCCACTAAATTTTCCAAAAACTAGCTCCAGCTATCCTTGCATTCAGACTCAACAACAGCTATAGCTATTGGGTACATTATGTCATTCCCATCGTGTGCTACTGCATGCAACAACTGGCCTCCAAAATGTATCTACATTACATAAACATATTTTATGAAACAAAGGATTATAATTTCATTTTGCATTAACAGTATATAAAAGAAAATGAAAAAAAAAACAATTGGTAGAACATTGATAGAAAAAACAGAAATGAAAAAAACAATAGGTAAAACACTGATAGAAAAAATAGAAATGAAAAGTAAAGAAAAATGAAAGAAAATTGCCCCATTTCATACCTAAAGATGGCAAGCATCAAGGCCTATAAAGGGCCTAACTCCAGCCAACAACCCTCTTCTTTGAGCATCAAAGATAACAAATAATCTCCGAAAAGTTGCAGGCACATCTAGTCGAGGCCTCTCAACTTTCACCCAAGCTGCATTACCTGGATTGTGTCTCAAAATCATCATGGCATATACCCTAATCTTCATGTATTGTTTAGTTGCATTCCCCTCAATTTGCTCAATTGGTCTTCTTTCTACCCTATACACTTGCATAGGGGACACATCAATCATTAACTCTCTCCTAATGGTTCTTTGCATAGCTTTAGTCTTCCATTTAAGGTCATCCCTCAAATTCTCTAAATAGTGCCTGCTAAGCCATGTTGAATTAGCTTGCCTATTGTCATAAGTCCTTGGACAAAAGTGTTTAGGTTGGTAACTTGTGATTTGAAATGATGTATCCCTTTTTTTGTAAGCATGGATATGCACCACACTCAAACTTACAAAAAACTGTGACTCTTGTTGACTCATTCTTCTTAAACCTAAAGTCACAACCTTCTTTAATACAATGCTCTCTCAATGCACCTCTAAACACAGCAGCTAAGCTAAATAGTTGGCCTAGACACAACTATGGGTTCTCCATGTCCCTATCTTCATGGAACTCTGGGTATCTAGGTCCTTCATCCTCCATGTCACTATCAACCAAACTACATAAATCATCATTAGGAGCATAATCACTCAACACCTCATCACCTTCACTTATATTGCCATCACCCCTACCTTCAGTTTCATCAGAATTACCATCCCTCAAACCTTCACTTTCATCATAATTACCATCCTCTATAGATTCATCATCCTCATTTACACCACCACCTACATGTTCACCATAATTGTTTGGGTCATAATCACTATCAGAACATGAATCTTCTTCACCAATCATTAAGTAATGAGAATCTGAGCTACTATCAACCAAATCAACTTCTTCTACCTCTGCTGGCTCTTGGACACCATCTATTTCCATTGCTGCCAATGTTACTTCATTTAACACTTCATCCATATTTACCATAGTGTAGATTTGGATATTGCTCCTTCCAGTATGGATTGCAAACATATCAAGGACATCTTGATCAGTATTAACCAACCTTAAGCCATCATCAAGATCTTGGTCAGGCATCTTATGGTATATAGTAGCTACCCTAGGCTGTCTTAACTCTTCTAAAATGGATTGCATCTTAAGATAAGACATCCTATCAGGGTCAATGGATGGCTCCATATGAACATCTCCACCAAAATACATCTTTTGAGACACATCCACAAAATAACCATTGTAATGGATCTCTAATGTAAACCACGAAATAGCCATCTCCTGATCAAGTAATAAGAATAAACACTTGTCAAATAACTGCTCAAATTAATAAACAACAGAATAATAACAAAGTATGCTTGAAGTGCAGTAAATTAGATAAAAAAAAGGCAAAAGTAAAAAAAATGCCATAATTTTATTGGGAGCAAACCATGGACAGTTTCCATTAGGAAACCTTGGATTTTTTAATATGAGAACATGAAAAAAATTGACATAGTTTCCTTGGGAGCAAACAATGGAAAGTTTCCATTAGGACAAATACAATGCCATTGTTAATGTAGGTGGCAAGTTGGTTATGGGGGAGAATATTGGTTGCAAACCAAAGTCAATTATATCCAGATGCATGCACAGGCCAACTAATTGGTAACCTCAATGTTGATATTACAACAAATTAAAAAGCCTTCTTGGACTGCAATCTATAACTAGATTGTCACGACCCAAATTAATTAAGCCGTGATCAATGATAATAAAATAAGTTTTTTCTTAAATAAATCCTTTGATAAAACGTGGATGACACGTGTTAAAACCTCAACCATTTTAAAATTTTCGGCATGAACCATCCGTAGATAGGACATACCATCATAAAAACCTGTTATAAAAATCCATACATAAAAATTTCTATGTCATCCACGAGTGTGGTATCATCCCATGCATCGCATTCCACGTATATACAACATGAAATAATTACAATTACAACCCCAATTAATATTTACATTTACATTAACCCAATAGAAAACCCACTTAATACTTATTCTTTCCCATGAAAATACATTAACTTAAAGAAATTCCACTAAGAGCATCTTCCGCCCAAGATAGCATAACCAATCCTTGGATTATCTGAAAACATTTAAAAATAATAGGCGTGAGTCCGACGACTCAGTAGATACAATTTGACATAGTAAACTAAAGCAATGATATAAATAAAACCCATTATATCATTTAAAGCAAAATATACTAACCAAGTATATTACAAATACCAAAATAAGTTATAACCCATAACTTAAAATAAATAATGCATAATGCCCAATGCATGTGACTCATGTCCAATTTACATTAAATCCATTTATTACCAACCACTCCCGCAGGAGTCTTCGCGCGGAAATGGAGGATTTTAAACCCAACCTCCAAGAGGACAACACAAGGGTTCCTACCTGGAACCAGAAAGTAGCCTCTGATTTAGGGACACAAGGGTTCCTACCTGGAACCGGAAAGTACCCCAGGACCAAAGGAATGGAAAACACCGCAAAGTCCCATTGATTGTAAGTAGTCCAATTCCAATGACCCCTTTTTATGCAATACTTTTACCCAGTATTCATTAAGTCCATTTAATGCATGATTATGCCTAACATGCAGTGCGATAAACCATAAAATGATTTTATAACCAAAATTATCTCCAAGGTATGCTATATAAGCCATAATCAAATAACTTCATAATTATACCCAAAATCATAATAACCACATAAATTCTCATTATGATTATAACCTTGAAATCATAATTGAAAACCTCGAATAAACAGGGAAAGTAACCATAAAATCTATACATCTATATTCCATAGGATGTATACAATTAACCAAGTTTATTAATAAACATAATTCCAATTTATGTTGTCAAATACCCAAAGTTCTCTTTTAAGATTCATTCCATATATACATATTCTAAGCCCAAGAATACCAAATAACATGATAATATATACCATATTATCATTTCAATAGTTTAAACCTATGTAAATTGCACCTACCTCAACCAAATGCGTGGAAAAATGTAACCTTTGATGCCGTGGGTATGAAGTCCAAACCCTAGGATGCAAATGCAAGCTCCCAATCCAAGCCCTAGCTCCCAAATGACTTGGTTGATGTTGGTAACGGAGGTCCCAACTCCAAATCACCACTAAAATTCCCCAATATGCATGAATAAACCCATAAATCTAAGAATGAGATGATAAATCAAAAGAAATTACAAACCCTAACTCCAAAATGTGAGAAAATACCTCTAGAATGCAAAAGGAGTTGATGGGGATGACTACCCATGTCAAAACCCATGAAATCCAAGCTAAAATCGCCATGAGCAAGCTCCAAGCTCTACCAAGAGGTTGGAAAATATGAATCCAACCATAATAATGCATTCCTAAGCCTCAAAGAGAGAGAAAAACCCAAATCCCCAACCACACACGCGTAGATCGGGCTAAAATACACTAGATCCGAGCTTGCCGACGTCGGATCGAGGTCGCCGTGCTCCGGCGAGATGCCGTTGAGCCTCCACCCCCTCTTCTCCTTCTCTCCCTCTCTCTCTCTCTCTCTCCATGCCCAAAAAGACCAGATTTTGGTCTAAAATCGTGGGAGATGGGTTTTTATAAGGGGTGAGGGGCATTTGCGTCATTTTACGCAAAAAAATTTGCAAAATCCGCGATGCACGATCGATCGTGGTCTGAGGGCACGATCGATCGTGAAAAACAGAAGCAAAATCATGTTTCTGGAACACCCACGATCGATCGTCCCCAAGGCACGATCGATCGTCCCTTGCTGAAAATGCCCAGTAACTCAGGCAAATGTGTATAAACCCACACAGTACACACCACTGCCTTATTTTCATTAAAAACATTTAATGAAAATAAGCAAATAACCCCCCATTTGAATCCAAATAAAATATCAAAAAAATCAAATACCCAATATATCAAAATCTCAATTTCAAGTTTTAGTACAAAATCCGTCGCCCGACAGATTTTCCTAAAACAAACATGCGTGGAACCCAATCCAAACATGCTAATAAAATCCCATAAAATCACCAATGTCTTATAATATTATAAACTCCCATTACCGCCAAAAATTATCCTTCAAAACGAAGATTTACGAAAATTCACTTTTCCCCAACACTTAGCCAAATTTCAGCAACTTAAACCCTCAAGTTGCAAATAAGGCTAAACGCATCCGAAAAATACTCAATGCACCAACACAAGCATCAAAACACATCCAACATCATAATATTATACACATGCATCACCCATGCATGAAGTTATTCGAAAAATCAAGGGATTAGCTGTGTTAACCATAGATTAAACCCTTAATACCCCTATTTAAAAATTACGGGTATTACATAGATGCCTCATGTTCTCACATTAAGCCTCTAATTTCATGTAAATTTTTTTTTTTTGGATAAAAAATTTCATGTAAATGTCTGAGAGAAGAACCAAAACAACTTCATTTTAAAAAGAAGCACCGCAATGAGGAATTTTAGTTTGTTCTCTCATAAAATTGTGAAGCAAATATGGATTGGAAAGAGATGGTAGCAACCTTTCCTACTAATTTTTTTACTGAAGATAAGCCAACTTTGGTACTAGCACACTTACTAAACTAAAAGGATAAAGTGCTGATTTGAATTCTTTTGCTAAATTGAACCAAGAAATAAAACTAGCCTAAAAGTGTAGATTATTACATATCTTGAAAGCTAACTTCAAAACTGACAAAGCAAATACTGAAGAAAGCTTCAACACTCACAGAGCATAGTGCATACTCTACTAAATGGCGGAGGCTGTTGTAAACCAAAAAATCTATGCACCATAATTCAATTATCAGTTTCCCAAATGAACCTATGTATAATATTAAAACATGATTAGGTAATCCTATAAATAATCTAAATTTCTAAACAATAACAATTTTACCCAAAACCAGCTCAAATTATGTCTAAATTGAAACAGCCAGTCTAGTTGTTGGGGCTTCAGATTATACCTCCAATTATGTAGGAAGCCTGCCACTCGTATGCATCCAAAACAATCAGTAAAAACCAATAAAGGACTGATGCTAAAGACACATCAAATTAAGCAACAGGATGCTAGGATCAAATGCAAGCTAAAGATATACTACCTCCTGTAGGAAGGCAGAATGCTGGGCACCTATAACACAAGAATCTATAGGAACCTACAGGGCGCAAAGTAACAATGTGTAAACAGTTTTCAAACTTGAAAGCATGATGAACATGAATGTTATTAGTAATGCCTAAACATTTTAAGGGAAATACTAAAACCACAAACTTAAGAAATGACAACAGCACAGGGTAACTTCACAATTTGCAACTCCAAAGTTCAAACAACAGGCTATACCAATAAATTGCAATATTGCATGGCTTCCCGAACTTAAGTTGCAATCAGTCAAATCATCTCCTAAATTTGGACTCACTAAGTGCAAATAGACTACCCACTACCCCATTTCATAATATTCTATGTAAAGTGACTAGCCATTTAATGTGAGAACATGACTAATTTGTAATTTGAAACTAAAAAAAAAACATCAAATTAGAGGCTTAATGTGAGAACATGAGGCATCTAGTTATAGATTGTAGTCCAAGAAGGCTTTTTAATTTGCAGCAATACGAATAGTTACTTGTATAACAGGTTATGAATTATTTGTTTGATAAAAACAGTTACTTGTAAACTAAGCTTTATCCCCAAGCTTAGCCCACAAATGCCATGTGGATTTCAAGGAACCATATAGCATGTTTGAATGGAGACTGTAGTCTTGGGTGACATGATGTTCAAAGTTCAAACGGCATAAGCCATACATTTGAACAAGGTCTGAAATTTTCCAAAGACTAAGTCCCTAACCAGTAACCACACAAATTCAACTCAAAATATCACCTACAAATTGTACTTCTTGCTAATTTCCCCTAAAAAAATTGACCAAAAAAAAAAAAAAAGATGCATTAATAAATAAACAATTAATAAAGCATCATGGAAACGAGCTATACATTAACTGTAAACCGAAAAGAAAGGTGCATTACTTTAAGCAGATTGATCCATATGTGGACAAATGCTACTCCCATAAAGCAGCAAATTATCTTTTGGTGCCTAACTTTATGTAGATTGATACAACAGTATCAACTTGTTATAAATTGACTACAAACTAGAAAGAAATTGACTAGTAATTTATTTTTGTTGGTATTAATGTGGTAAATGAACACCAAAATGGAAATTTTTACAATAATTTAGATGGGTCCACATATAAAGTGCACTGCCTTCATAGTCAGTGGTCCTTAATTTCTCGAATTCATAGTCAATTGGGACCACTACACTATTTTCATGCATAATAGTTACTGGGAGCATGTTCACGTCCCATGCAATACTATATTTCATCAAATAACCATATTCTACTATGACAGCAACAAAAGCCCTAATTTTTTGCTCATTACACTATCCAACAACAACCCTAATATCTCAAGATTCAAACTTTTTTCTCAATTTTTCTTATAAATTACACATGTATTACAAATCTCAACAACATATGGGGTTTCGTATGACCTATTACGCTAATTTCTTAAAACCCCTAAACATTAACATATATTCTTGATTATAACCCTAATCATTGATCAATATAGCATAATATAGGAAAAAATCACATGCACCTACTTCCATTAGTTTAAGATGGAGAGATTAAGAGTGGATATTGGGATATATTTTTGCGAAATCAAATGGTTACCTCAATCCTATGATATTCGACATTGTCAAGAACGAGCTGTTAGTATCCTAAGATGCTAATGACAAAGATGGTGGGAATATTACCAATGTTTTCCTTCAACAATGGTGATTATGGTGCAATGCCATGGAGGAGAACATATACAGTACATGAAAAGGCTGAAGGATAGTGGTCTGGAAGCTTCCTGTTCAAACTTTTGGTATCCTAAGATGCTGATTACGAAGATGGTGTGAATATTACCAACGTTTTCCTTCAACGATGGTGATTATGGTGCAACACCATGGAGGAGCATGGAGGAGACCGTATGCAGCACACGAAAAAGCTGAAGTGCATCGTTGATCTAGAAGCTTCTTGTGGAAACTTTTATACGAGGAAGTCAAAAAGCGGGAAAAGCTAATGGGAGGCTTCTTGGTCATTTCGCTTCTTTAGCACTAAGGGCAAATTGGTCATTTCATACATTTCGTTAATGCCGTCAGCCTATTACTCTGTTCCAGTATTTCAGGGATATTTGTAGGATTTTATAGATGGGGGGTGAAAAGTGATTTCCGGCAAAAGATGAAGGGGGCAAAGTGTAATTTTCCCAATTTTTTTTAAATACATAATTTACATATTAAATTCTACTACAAAAATTAATTTAATTTTTTTCAAAATAGATATATGAAACTTGTTCAAAATAGGTACATATAATACATGTAACTGTTTATCTTTTTTGCATAATTTCATATTCATCACATGGTCTTTGTTTCGAAGGTCATGATGAGTAGATTCCAACCAGAGTCTTAAAAATCGTCGATATGTCGCCGTATCGACAAGTAGTGAAACGATATCATGCATCAGTATTATTTTGACAATATATTGTTGGATATATCGACGTATCGTCGATATATCGATGAATATCGAGAATATCGACATTTTTCCATCATTTATTGTCGAAATATCGACGATATATCGAGGTATATCGAGAAATATCGATTATATCGAGGTATATTGACCCATGTGACTAAGTGACTAAAATTTGAGCGTGGTGACTGCTATTCCCTTTCTTCTCACACCTAATGTCCTCTTGTAGTAATTTTCAAGGCTATTTTGGCAACTTCTCCAAGCTTCACAAGAACCCAACCCCCTTTCCCCCTTTACCCAACTCCTTTACTTCTTTAACACCTTTACAACTAATACCTACTAGGCTATTACTCTATAGTATTACTAATTTATTAGTGAAGACTATGAATTACTTTATAATATTATTAATTTGTTAGTATTGACATTAATTTATGCACATTTGAAATTATTAGTATTACTCAAGGCTAGTTTGGCAACTTCTCTAAACTTTATGTGGTAGTAATGTAAGTGTATGCTATTAATTTATTGATGTATTGATTTATTATTGTATAAATGATATATATTTCATATTTTAATTTCATGTGACATCTAAATGTTGAATTTGCATAAATTTCTATTATTTATTTTCTTACCAAGTCACACCTTTTATATAATACACAACACATACTTGTATTATGCACATTTAAATTGTAATATTTTGATTCTAAATTATGTATTAGAGTCTAAATCATTGTTTCCCAAAGTTTCAGTAAAAATATCTGTGTTTAACTAATAATATCTACCGTATCTCTAAACCGATATCGATATTTTCGATATATCTATCGATATATTTGTATTTTTGGACCCTCGATATATCCATCGATATGGATATTTAAATCCTTGATTCCAACAATATAAATTTTGTCGACAACCGACGTGTAAATTAAAATTTATACTAATTTAAAGTTTGCAAACAACAATAATAACTTAAGAATATAATTGACTTTATGCACCTAAAACTCACACAAAAATACTATTGTTTCACTTAAAAGTGGACTTATGCCTGCATAAGCCTTTACTATGGACTTATGTCTTCATAAGTCTTATAAAATGGACTTCTCCCTTATTTCCCTTTAGTTTTATCACACAATTTTTTTAGTAAATGACACTAACGTCCCTTTTAGTTTCTAATAATTACGGATGCACTTTATCTCTTTTTGAAATTTCATTGACATCTCTACTTTACAAAATAAACTGCAAAACTACACTCTTAATGTATCAACTATCAATGATTCCATCCTCTCTAGGTGACATCCATTGTTATCTTTCTTAAATGCCTAAATTACCTCTTACATACTTATGTTTTGAATATTTAAATATTAATAATAGGAAAATGATAAGCGGGACGAAAGAAGAGGGGATGACTAACAGGGGACGACTAACACCATTCCTTCAATTGTGTTTGTTTCCTTTATTGGTTCCCTTTTTCAAGGGATTTCGATTCTTTTTTTCACACGATTCTTCCCATTTTTATTACCCATTTTGTAAGGATCTCAACCTTCTGCGTTTTAAGCGTATGAGGATGTTGTCGTATTCCGACGAGATTTTCCGATCGAAAGAGATCTTTTCTTTTCTGACAATGGAGAACAATGCAGGGCTCTGAAAAAATCACAATCGGTGCAGAGCTTGATTGATATATATGCTGTACAGTGTGGACAATGCAATAAATGGAGGGTGATACCTACATAAGAAGAGTTCAAGGGCATTAGAATTAGATTCATGGAAGAACCATTTTTCTGGAATAATAAACCTGATGTCTCTTGCGAGGACCTTGCAGATATTGAGTATGATGCCACATGAACATGGGTCATTGACAAGCCAAACATTCCCAACCTCAAATGGCAAAGGGTAAATGTACTATTTTTAAGATAAAAGACTGTTTTTTTTGCTTTTGTTTTTTATTTCTACTTCAATGTCGACTTCTTGTTGTAATTTTCAAGATGTTAGGGTTTTATCAATTTTCCCCAACTTTGTTGGCATCAATGACAAATTTTTATTTAGTTTATTTTGAAGATTATTGAAATATTTAGTGTTTAGATCCTCGATTAGTCAGATAAGTTGTATAATATTATCTTAATCTGATGTTCTTTTTAATCAGATAATTATTTAGTCTAATGTCCCATATATTTAGATAACTCGAATCCACTTATTCAGATAACTCAAGTCCATGACAATTCTAATAAATTAGGAGTTCTATCAGATAACAATGGCCATAATTGTACATGACAGTTCAGATAAATTGAGAGTTTTATTAGATAACAATGGGGTTACACAATGAACAAATGTAAAACCCTAAAAGGGTCGGTGAGTAATAGGGCTGGACTTGAGTTAACTGATTTCTACTGCCGGTGAGTAACAAGCCATTTGATTCCTTTTGGGAATCAATAAAATGGAGGAGAAGATGTGAGCAAATTAGGTCCCTTTGGTTTCCTATTGCTGGTGAGTAACAAGGGCGAACTCGAATGCGGGAGGTTTTTCAAATACGGGAGATTTGAGGAAGTTTGGTCGATGATTCCTTTAGTAAATCACTGAAAGGAAATAGAAGACTTGAGGAAGGTTTTAAGAAATTTGGATAACCCCCAATTATCTGATTTTTCGAAGCATATCTGAATCGAGAAATTAGGAATTCCCATATTTAGGTTTATTTTGGTTACTAACGGTGTTAATACCATTGACCAATTAGGTTTAGCCACGTCAATGGTCTTATGTTTTGGTCCTCTAATAGTGGTCCTATGTATCACTACTCTTAATAATATCACCTAACTATACCTTTTTTTCGTTTCCTTAACAAACCAAAGACATTCATTCTCTTCCTAGATAATTAACTTATTTTTTATATAATTTTTTTTAAAAAAACATAAAAAATATATATGTTCCACAATTTCCTAGCAACGAAACAAAAAAGTGTACAAAACCTCTTAAAGAAAATAAAATCTTGGCAGGTGCAATTGAGAAAGGTTCAAGCCCAATTTATTTAAAAAAAAAAAAAAGAAGTTAAAAAGTAGACTTAAATGCCTTATTTGGTGCAAAGCCTCTTGGCAATTGAAAAAGGTTCAAGCTCAGTTTATTTTATTTTATTTTTTTAAATGATATTAAAAAATAGAACATAACTAAATTCTACATTTTATTAAGGTGGATTTACGTCATTTTTATCTGTCTTGTTAACTCCATTAAGTCATAACTTTGAGAGGGGTGGTTGTGTAATTTCAAAAACAAAAGGGGTGCTAGTGTAATTCACCCTTTTTTAACACCCTTTAAACAGGTAAACACTAAATTTTTAAAAAGAAAATTTCCCAACCCCTCAACATGTTTAACAAATACAGTAAGCTTTTTATGTTTAACACCTGTAAGAAGTCTCTACACACGCATTGCTCTCTCTTAGATATGATAAACCCTACATTATAAATCTCTAGATAAGAGTTTCCAAACAACCCTTGATCATGGATGGGGGGATAAAAATCCCCACGTAACCACATGTGCATATTGGATAGGCAAAACAGGTAAATTACTCTTTGAATTAGGCATGTCAGCAAGTTCATTAAATATAGATAACAATGACAACTATCATCAATGCCCCAAGCATAACAATTGTAGAGTCTACAAGTACCTAGGTGACTAGAACGGCATGACACGCTCTAGTCATTAATGAAGGAAAGGATAAATCATTATAGCTAAGATACAAGCGTCAAGTGCCCAAATATCCACGAGGTAACCAAGTATATTGCAAGACAAATATTGCAACCCCTTTACCTTATTTGCACACCCCACTAATTTTAATTTTTTGATATTTTAGAAAAATATAAAAGGTATTTATGAAAATTGGTTATACTGGTCACTAGAAAACATCATTTTGAATAACTTTACAATTGAAAGGTTTTTCAAAATCATTCGTTTAAGCGGACTTTTTGGCAAAAAATAAAATAGAATAGGAAATGGGAAATGACCAAAAAATCCTCTTAAAAGATAGATTTTAGAATTAGAAAAAATTCTTTCTTAAAATTATTCAAAATTTATGTTTTTTTGAATAAGTTGTTGTGACCAATTTTCATAAAAACCACATATATTTTTTGTAAAATTTTAATAAATAAAAATTAATTGGGTATATAATAAAATTAATTATTAGTCGGACTAAATGCCCTCAATAAATATGATTATATCCCTAAGCCCATTAAATGGTGAGCCCCCCAGGTGAAGTTGGCCACGAACACGGAACACCCCCAACCTGGAAAGAAAAAAAAAAAAAAAAAAATGCTCAGGCGGGTAAAATAGATATTGTCGACAAAGACGAGGGCATCAGTGCAAAATTAAAGGTTTCCCTGCTTTGCGAATTGCGAACTCATAAAAGCAAACGGTTGTGGAACAGATGGAAAAGATATTGAGATCAAATCCGTAGTTGAACTTTATTAGTTCAAACCCTAGCTACCAAATTCCAATGAGTGATGAAGCTTAGGGTTCAGTTGTGGGTCTGCACATGGCATTTGCTCACCTAATTCCCGCTATTCCTGCCTGTCATATTTGTGCAAATCATAATGTTCACAACGACGACCACGAGCCTGTGGGTTTGGGCAATGTCGTTCGTCCTCTCTCTAAAATGGGCATCGGCATCGGCATCGGCATCGCTAGGGTTCCCATTAGGTCCTGTTCCAGAAGTAGAGCTCGCATCGTGGCCCGATGGAGTTTGAATGCGACTCAGTTGCACATTGTTGAGAATGCCCAGTCTCGGTCTACCCTTGAAATTCCCGTTTCTTGTTACCAGGTCGGATTTTTTGTGTTATTTTGGCTATGGTTTATTACATTTCTCCAAGTAATTTTTCTTACTTTTGGAACCAATTTTTTATTATTATTTAATTTTTTGAATTTATTAACAAAAAGAGCCGATGCTCGTGTACACTAGGAGTTTACAGATTGCTTTGATTTTAGCTCTTAAAAGCAAGAAAAGTACTGTGACGATATGATTTATATGTTTTACGTTGCTGGATTAGTTCCAATTAATCTGTTTTCATGGGAGTGGTTTTAGAAACTTCTGTTTTGATTGGTTGCTGAGAAAATTGAGGAAAAGGAGGGACAGTGAATTTTTTAATTAATATTTTTTAGTGTTTGTACACACTATCTGTGGTCTTTGGTTGGCGGCATGTTAGGGCTTAACTAAGCCTGATTAGATTGTCTATCAAGACTCTGTGCACTTCTATGCCTTGAAAAGCTAGAGTTGAGAACTCTAAACTGCGTATTTGCTCACTATACCCAAGATCAGGTGAGTCCAAAGGATCAGGGTTATTTCCTCTAGGTTATGATTAGGAAATGGCTTCGAAGGAACAAGATTATAAATAAATTCAAAATGCAAATGGGCAAGGCAATGGTATGAACTGATATACATTGAAATTCAATCAACGCTACAGTCAGAACCTTCCAAATACAACCAGTAACTGAAATTGCAAAATGATTTTGGAAACTAAATAGACTAATAAAAATAGGGTCTGTTTGGTTGTCCAATTTGAAATTAAATAATTCAAGAAATTTTACTTCATCAAAAAAAAAAAAAAAAAAAAAAAAATTCAAGAAATTTTACATAGTATTGAAGGCACACTCCATCATTTTGAATTAACAAATTCAAGAAAATGATAGTTGTCAACACAAATAAGAGTGGCAATTCAAAATAATGGTATTTCATGAATTCCTTAAAATTGATTCTACAACATCAACTATAGTGATAACTAGGGGTGTTAGTGGTTTGGGTTAAAACCAAGAACCAAACCGAACCAAACTAAATTGGCCGGTTTGGTTTGATTTTTTTGTCATTAGGTTTGGTTTTGGTTCTAATTTTAGAAAACCGAATTAAATTGGTTTGGTTTTGGTTTTCATGTTTAAAAAACCAAACCAAACCGAAAAACCGAAAAAACCAATAAATATATAATATATATATAATTTTATATATTATATATCAAACTTTAGTTTATAAATTTCCTATTCTAATTAGGGCAGAATAGGTAATAGATTCAAAATAGTAGTACTCAACTTACTGGAGTACAAAACCTACTAAATAGTGAGTACTGACTATGTGACTAGTGATATTGGCATGTATTAGATTGGAGATTTGAACTTGAATTGACATATGTCAATATGTTTCCATTTTGATACAATGTTTAATGTTTTTTCTAGTTGCTAATGCAATACTTTTATTAAAAATGTTTTTATTTAGAGTTTGGCATGTCATTTTTTTTCATTTTCAATTATTTGTTACTACTTGATAGGTTAAAACCAAAACCGAACCGAACCAAACCGAAATTTTTTGGTTTGGTTTGGTTATAGTATGGTTTGGTTTGAAATCTACCCTAAAATCGAACCAAACCGAACCACTAACACCCCTATTGATAACTACAACATTTTAAAATATTCTAATTCAAGGTGATAGATTTATGCCTTCAACCCTATGTAAAATTTCTTTAATTGTTTAATTTTGAATTAGACAACCAAACAGGCCATTAAATGTTGCACTAAGATATGTGCCCCCATTGTCGGTCTTCATTTTGAATACTTAAGCTTTTTGAACTGTTACTGCCACCCCCCTCCCCTCCTAAAAAAAAAAAGACAAACATTTCCATCTTCCCAACTTTGCATGTGTATCAGAGTATCTTTACCTTTAAGTCACCACATGTCTTCTTTGGTAATCAGCACTCTCTTGTGTTGCCACATATCTTTGACTTGGTATTCTTAGTAAGCATTTTCCACTGTGTTGTATACTTTTGGTATTGAGTCTATTGACACACGTCCTTTCAAAAGCCGCTACCCTCTGGTCTTGCCATGTGTCCTTGGGGCTTTTAAAGATGAAAATTTTCTTTATGCAAATATCTACCTTCCTGCTACCTTGTAGCAACTACATGAAGCATGTTCTCCACTTACAATGGTATGTCCTCCCACATCTGAAGCTCCCACATTTTCGTCCCACTACCACTCTTTGTTGGAACTCCGTACTTGATCCAATGACTAATTATCATAGTTATTAAACCTGGACCGGACCGGCCAGTTGGATAGGTGACCTGGTCCTTAGTCCAGTCCGGTTTTCTAATAGGATCGTTTATGCAATTGAACTGTATCAAACCAGATTAAACCAGCTGAACCAGCCTAATTTTTGGCGAACTGGTGCAAACTGGACCGGTTAGACCGGTTTGTACAATAAGCCAACGTGTCCTCTGCTTTAAATTCGCCGGTGCAAACCGGACCAGTTAGACCGGTTTAATGTACAATAAGCCAACATGTCCTCTGCTTTAAATTAGACATAAAACACTAGCAAGCGGAATCGAAACCAGGATGAAACGTTAAAGGATTGCCTTGACAACCAATACACCAGCCTTATCATTTGGGTAAAGTTGTGTTATACATAATAGTTATTAGTTTTGAAATGCATAAATCAAAATATAAGTCAAATAATAGCAACTAAATACATCCTATGATAAATGTTGTGTTTATGATTTTATTTTTTTTAAAAAAGCAAAATTATCATATATACATTTCCTTTTTATTATTTTAATAAGATTTCATTTTTTAATAATTATTATGAATTTTATTATTATTTAATTATAAGACTAGTTTGATTGGTGACCCGACAGTTGAACCAGTGACCTAGTGATGTAGGACGGAAACCATGGTCTGATGGGGCTTGCTGGAGATGCAAGAATAGTTGCTGGAAATTCTGGCAGCAGCTATTTTTGGGTCAAACAGCAGCTTCTTGAGGGATAACCAGATTAGAGTGGTAGGATGAAGGTCTAAGGGTGGATGGCTGGTTGGGAATATAGAGAAATGTGGTTAAGGGGGTAAAACTGTTAAAGATGGAGGATTATGGTTAATTTAAAGCAAATACAGCAGCAGCAGGAAAATTAAGTAGAAGCAGATGTAATATGGGAATCACTCCTAGAAGCCCTTAAGCATCACACCTAAGGTTCCATAGGCATCACACCTTGGGTTAGAAGAAGGCCTCACACCCTCAACGCTTGTGAATCACTCATGAAGTAGAAAATTCTGAAATACTTCTTTCATTCATTTAAAATCTGCTATTACATGGCTTTTTATAGGCTCCTACAAGCTAACAAGCTTCTAACGTAAGCCAACTAGGCAAGCTTGCAACATAAGCCAACTAGGCAAGCTTGCAACATAAGCTAAGACCTTGGACCAAATGGACTTGGACTACACCCAACACATCTAACCCAACTAGAAAGCCCAAAATACAGCCCATACATGACCCAACCCAATTAGGCCCAAAACATAAAATTACCAAAATACCCTTGACTCCATAAAACTTAAAATAACCTAAATAAAACTAAACTAATAATAGATGATCTTAAAGAAATGATAAAATAAGACAACCCTAACTAAACTCAATTGAATAGGATCCCAAGTAAGCCTCATCCTAAAATTGATCAAATTTTCATAGGCTTTTGAGGCCTGCATCACCTGGCTTCTCGACCGAGTTGATGTCCGGTCTGAGTTTAATAACTATGCTAATTATAATTAATTGGAGGTTATCATTGCTTTGATCATCTGTTCAGTCTTTGTTTCATCGGTTTTTGGCCTTCAATTTCTCGGCCTTAGCACATTCTCCAGCCTTTCATTAATATTTTCTTATTCATTTTATAGACCGGAGAATCACACCTTTTGGGCCACAAAATGACACCTATTTTTTGCCCTCTATATATATCTTTTTCCTTTTTTTTTTCCTTGGATTGAAGAAGTCACCTCAACGAAGCAAATCGATCGCATTAATCTTTGTTGAGTGATGTAGTATGTGCACACCAAACTCACAACTCACGGAGAAAAGCAAGAGTAGTAAAGAAGAAGAGAGAAAGAGAAAGAAGGAAGGAGGAACCCTAGGAGTTGGCATGTAGGGCTTGCTTGGAGTTGACACCAAACAGTAAGTGATGGAAAATTCTCAATTCATTCAATAATTCCAACACCCTAGATGAAGAGAGTCTTACATCGACCCATAGTACATCAATATGGAAATTGAGTAACAAAAAGGCAAAAAGGCAAATAAAATTGTCATAATCCCATACAATAAAATAAAAGACTACATTTGTCTTGAATAATCAAGCCATAGGGGCCATTGGTTGAGCTGTCCAATAATGTCGTTGCCCATAAACATGAATAATAGATGGCTGTGGTATGGTGTCCTCACCAACTCTCCAAGGTGGGAGAAACGCAACTCCATCCACTTGAGTGTGACTTTGATCTGCTTTGGTAGTACTCCCACAAATCAGGATCAATCCACTGTAGCTCATCTTTAGTAATTCATGTGCAATCTAACTCGGGGCGACCTCTCTAACGAACCAGGGAACGTTAAACTCCGCCATCCCTATTAGAAACAATCTATTCATCAAAAATAGCATCAAGATATTCTTTTTGTGCAGTGGAAAATTTAGTGGGGTTGGATAGGGATAATGTCAGCATTCAAGGGTTTGGGTGTCAACAAAAGGTTCATTGGGGATAAGTGTGGGACCCTTATAAGCAATAAGGTCCTCTATATTAAAAGTGGAGCTCTTATAGTCAGATGGAAGGTCAATAACATATGCAATCAGTCTAATACGTGCTAACAGCCTAACACTTTGAATGGTTGCGGGCTTGCAACTTGTGAACAATTCCAAGAGGAAACCATTCAGGTATAACTTGAATCATGACATAGTCTCCAACATTAAATTCCATATGATGCCTACGTGAGTTAGCTTGTATTTGATATCTTTCATTGATTGCTTGATTTCGCTTGCTAATCTCAAGATGTAAATCATGAACATGACAAGCAAATGCTTTGGCTAACTTAGAGATCCTTACATAGGGAGAGATAGGGAGGAGATCTAAAGGCTTTCTAGGTTTGTAACGATGCACCACCTCAAAGGGACTCATGCCTATAGACCAATTGACAGAGTTATTGTATGCAAATTGGGTTGGGGGAAGAATGGAGTCCTAGTTCCTATTATTGTCACCTACCAAACTCCTTAGAAGGTTGCCTAAAATCCTACTGACAACATGAGTTTCATTGTCTGTTTGTGGATGATAGGCAAGGGAGAATTTTAACTTTGTGCCTAACATGTGCCAAAGAATTTTTCATCTGTAGCTCATGAACTTTTATATTATTATTAGACACAATGATTTTGGGAGGACCATACAATTTGACAACTTCATTGAAGAATAGCTTTGTTACATGGGACGCATTAGAAGTTTTGGAACATAAAATGAAGTGAGCCATTTTAGAGAAATGGTCCACGACCACAAGAATAGTCATGTTTTCTAAAGGTGCATGGAAGACCTAGCATGAAGTCTATACTTACATCTTACGATGGGTAGTTGGGCGCGTGTAGTGGAGTGTAGAGGCCAGTATTTTGTTTCTCATGCTTTGTCAATTGACATATGCAACATTGGCTCACAATCTTGGTAACATTTCTCTTAAAACTAGGCCAGTAAAAATGGCTTTCTACTTTATAGTCTTGTCATGCCCAAAATATCATGATAGACCCCCAACATGTGTTTCCCACATTAAAAAGTCTCACTAATGTTTGTGGGTTGCACAACTTGTTGCCTTTAAACAGGTACTGATTTTGAAGAATAATCCATCAACTTCAAGGGTCTGTTTATCTTTCAAGGCTTGCTAAATTTCTCCAAATTTTGGGTACGATTCATAATCTTCCTTGAGTCTTTTAAACCCAATGATCTCTTCTTTCATCAATGAAAGCAACAGAACTCGGCAACTAAGGGCATACGCCCCTTGTTTTCAACTCCAGACCTGTGCTTTAGAACAAAGGTATATACTTGAAAGAATTCAACCCAATGACCATTCCTAGAATTCAACTTCTTTTGGGAATTAATATATCTCAAGGATTAAGATAAGTTCTTTGGGCAGTAGATAACGGTGCCAGTGCTTCAATGTTTGTACTACAACATAAAACTCCTTGTCATAGGTTGAATATTTTTTTTCTTTGCCACATTTAGTTTCTCACTAAAATAGGCAACTAGATGTTGTTCTTGACTGAGTACTTCTCTTATGCCAATCCTAGATGCATCTCATTCAACTTTAAACACCATCGAAAAATCTAAGATGCACATTACTTGCGCTTCAGTCATTCTCTTATTAATTTCCACAAATGCTTTAGCTGCAGCACTTGTCCACTTAAATTCCCCTTTCTTCAAGCAATCTGTGATTGGGCCATCATAGCATTAAACCGTTTAATGAATCAACGGTAGAAAGTAGCGAGCCCTTGAAAACTGTGAATTTCATGGATGTTTTTGGGCTTAGATTACTTTATGATTGCTTTGACCTTCTATGGATCAGAAGATACTCTCTGAAAAAACCCTAAGAATATGACATTGTTAGTGAAAAAGAACACTTCTTAAGGTCAGTATATAGACTTGCTTCTTTAAGAGCACTAGAGATTTGTGTGAGTTGGTCCAAGTGTTACTCCTTTGATTTGCTATAAATGAGGATGTCATTAAAGTACATGACTAAGAATTTACCCATGAAAGGTCTAAGTCCTTGGGTCATCACTCTCATAAAGGTACTTAGAGCATTTGTCAAGCCGAAAGGCATGACCAACCATTCGTACAGGAAATTGTTTGTCTTGAAGGCAGTTTTCCATTTGTCACCTCGACCTATTCGAATCTAATGGTAACCACTCTTAAGATCTATCTTTGAAAAGATTGTGGCTCCAGCCATCATGTCTAACATGTCATCAAGTTGAAGGATTGGGAAACGGTATTAAATCGTAATCTTGTTGATCACGATTGTTACCACACATGCTCCATGAACCATCTTTCTTGGGGGTTAAAAGTTAAGGTATAGCACATGGGCTATGGCTCTGTTCAACAAATCCCTTCTTCCGAAGTTCATCTACTTCCCTTTTGTTCTTGACCTTAAATTGTATAGAGCTTCTTTATTAGCACAGTTGGCGGCCATGTGTCCAAAACCATAACACTTAAAACACTGGATTCGAGAATTTTGTCCAAAAGGGGCACCAATAACTTCTTTTCCTTTATTATATTTGGCAGATGGGGGAGGATTGGGGTTGGGCTTAACCTGAGGTTGTCCTGCTGTCCTAGGAACTGAAGATTGAGGAAGGTAAGATGTGTTCCTAGTCTTAGGTTGCCTTGCAAACAGAGGCAAACTGGGGCCTACTCATCTATTCATAATTTTGGACTGAAGTGTAGCCTTGGTCTAAGGGGTGACCTCACGAAAAACAAGTTCCTTTCGGAGGTAGTCATTAAAGCCCTTTCGAAATCTACTTGAAGTCATATGATCATCATATACTCATCAAATTGTGTGATGTAATTAGTGGTAGGTTCGTTTCCTTTCCTCATATTATTCCATTGATCAAGTAGGTTGTTTTGGTATGACTGGGGTAGGTATTTGTCTTTAAGTTTATCTTTCATCTCTACCTAATCAGTTATAGCATCTCCTGAGGAGAAATTGTTCATTACTTTCCAAAAGAGCTTGGCCTTACCGGTGAACTTCATCTTGGAAACTTCTTTTCGATCCTTTGACAACTCATACCACTCAAACTCTCAAAGAAATGGTGTATCTTCCGCAACCAATCTATGAAGGCCTTTGGGTCAAGGCGACCATCAAAGGCAGGTGTTTCAATTTTGATTGCTCCCTTAATTCTCTCATCAGGATCTCTGAATTCCTGAAAATCAGCATAATGCCGATTGTAACCTAGGTTAGGGGCTCTATGTTGTGGAAGTTCGGGATTCGGCCTAGGACCCAACCTTGGTTTAAGGTTTTTCAGATGAAACTGTCTAGGAGGTCATTATCGATATGGGCGCCTCCCATGTGGGATGCCTCACGTTTAGTGTGATTTGAAATTTTTTGAATTAAAGCATCTATTATCTCGAATCAAGCATTATTCCTAGTATGCTCTTCGTCAAACTTGGCAGACAAGCCTTGGATGAGTTTCACTAGGGTTTTCAGTTGATTAGATTCCATGACCGACTAATGCCCTGAGCTAGATATGACATGACCACTACATAAGTGCATGCAAAGGATGTACTAAGTGCGGGGTGCGAAATGTAATGCAGGTTCACTATCCACAACTAAATGCAAGACATTAGGGCAACTAGGTGTGAAAAAGATCAGCAAGCAATTCCATTTAAAAAAAAAAAAAATGCAAACTCACTATGGTCCAAGAAGCCTTCAATGGAAGAGATTTAGTCCATAACTCGATTTAGCAATTGCAATCAAGTAGTGCCAGTATTCAAAAGTTATAACTAACTGAATAAAATAAATACTACTACTAACTCAGGTAAGCTCCACAATTAATAAATTGAACCAATTGTTTAAGGGATTATTATAATGATTTGGTTCAAATTCAACGATAATTGGGGCAATTGGAAACGATTAGGAATTAAGCTTCAGAGGTGGGCAATAACAAAAATTCACAAGTAAAGGTTTTTGTTTTTGTTTTTTTTTTTTTTTTGGGGTGTTATTTCTAACCAAGCACAATATGAAATTATTGATACAATTTAAATAAACAAATTTAATAAACTAGAGAAGGGGAGAAACATTAACTTGGATTAGAGTGGCCTCAGTTGCACCAGGGATACCTCTCTCCACACTTAGGCCCTTAGCTAGAATAGCTTGTGTTTGTCACCAAGCAATTTGAACCACTTTATATTTATAACCCAAAGAGTCAAAAGAGGTGCTGAAGCATCTCGAGACTTCTAACACGATGGAGAGAGAGAGAGAGAGAGAGAGAGAGAGAGAGAGAGAGGGGTGTCTTGACAGTAGTAGAGGATGCCTGACGGTGTCTTGATGGTGGGTGCTCAATGGTGGCTAAGATGTTCGATGTCAAAAAAATCGATGGCGATGCTACGGATCTTGCTCTACCAAGAATTGTGGTGGTCATGGCTGGACTCCACTGGTATGACGATGACAGTAATCGATGGTGGTTCAATGGCTATGGCTCAATTGGTACGAGTGAGGTTGTGTGATGGTGATGGGTTAACGGGTATAATATTGAGTGTTAGGGCTTTGATTCACTCGGTTGACTAGGGCTTAGTTTATAGTTAGAGTGAATATGGGGGTTCTTTTTTTGGGATACTAGGGTTTGATGGTAGAGGTAGAGGGCTAGGCGATGTTACTATTAGGGTTTCAATGGGAAGAATGAAGGGGAATCTTGGATTTCTTAGGTTGCTTAACGGGGGTCTCAGTTTGTTTGGATTGTTTCGCGAAGGCTTTGTGTGTAATAGCGAAGATTTCGTGAGGGAGGAAAGGAAAGGGGATTTTGTGCTGGAAGAACTCGTGGGGATACAAGGGTTATGGTAGGTTAGTCTTATTTGACTCCATGAATGAAGTCTGCTTTGATACCATAGATGATGTAGCACGTGCACACAAAACTCACAACTCATAAAGAAAAGCAAGAGTTGTAAAGAAGACGAGAGAAAGAGAAAAAAGGAAGGAGGAACCTAGGAGTTAGCACCTGAGGCTTGTTTGGAGTTGACACCAAATAATAAGTAATGTCAACTTCTCAATTGATTCAATAATTCCAAAACCCTAGATTAAGAGAGAAGATATATACCCAAGTACATCAATATGGAAAGTATGGGGGAATTACCAATGAACCTTGAACATGTGGCATTTCAGAGAGTGCATGGAAGTGGACAACCTTGTTAAAAAAGGAACCATTTGGACACAAGATCAGTGGCTCATCGATAAGCTAACTCTGCTTGGCCCAAATATGTTTGGTTGAGTCCATCTCAGACCAAATTGATATCAAACATAGGTAGGCTATTCGCCTAGGATACACCATGGTCGGTCCAAAGGTGCCCGGATGACGTATGTCCAAAACACGATCTTGCTAGTGAACATGGCAACATTGGTCGCTACATAACACTAGCCTCGGTCCTCAATTTGGTTGATCCATACATGCTCGGACTAAAGGGCCCTTGGCCCACGACAATGATCGTTTTGGCTTGTTCACAGCCGGGCTAAGTTCACCCTCAGCTCAACTCAAGCTTGTTTGGAACCGACAACTTCCTATGGCATTTGAACAAGCTCCCTCTAAGGACTAGAGCACATCAAACACACTTCGTGCTCGATGATCGCTAGTTGGCAAACCAAACCATGGTCAAAACTGTTATTGCTAACCTAACCATGGTCGGACAGTTGTTGCTAAACCAGACCCAAACCCTAAGTTAACTCTAGTCAAGTTAAAGCGTTTTTTTTTTTTTTGAATCGTACACCTAGCACCTTCTATAAAAGGACACACAATTACCTTTGGTCAGGTAGCTCTGAGATTGAGTTGACCGTCATAGGGTCTTCGGCTGGACAACCCCGACCTCCCCTAACGTTCTGTTTCAGGTTTCTATTCATCTCCAACGCCCAAATACTATTCACGATTGCAAACCTAGCTTCAACAGTTGCTGTAACTCTCGCTGACTGTCGGAAACGATGATCCAAATCGTCGGACTACCTCCCTTGAGTGCTCCCCTGACTGTTCGGGTTTTTCCCTGCCCAAGAAGTAAATAAAAAATGGCAAATAAAAATTTCATAATCCCATAAAATAAAATAAAAGTCTAAACGAGGCTTGAATCATCAAGCCATAGGGCCATTGGCTAAGCCGTCCGATGACGTCGGCGCTTGTGGACATGCATAATATGTGGTCGTGGTATGGTGTCTGCACCATTGAGTGGAGGAAAACAAAAGAATTTTAATGTTTTAGATTCTTTTTTTGGATAAGTATTGAATATAAGATTCTTCATTCTTCTATTTTTTTGGGGGTAATTTTTCAACATTAGATTCTTCACTCATTGTCAGTGAAACAAACCTGCAGATTGTTGGTGTTCCTGATCAAGCAGAGAAAGATGAGATTGTTAAGTCAGTGATGGAGCTCAAACGTGCTGAGATTGAAGAAGGTTACACCATGGATGCTGTTGTATCCCGCCTGGTAGAGAGCTATAGTCATTTTGCTTGTTTGGCAATTTATTAATTTTTATGACTATACGTTGGACAGCTGATTTTAGCTCGTCTTATTCTCTCTCTCTCTCTCTCTCTATATATATATATATATATATATATGTAGATATATATTTGGTTTTTTCTAGGTTTACATTTTCAGTATTCTTCTTTGGTTTGCAGGATCTTTTGATGGATGTGAGGGATAAACTTCTTTTTGAACCTGAATATGCTGGTAATATGAGGGAAAAGATTCCACCTAAATCTTCTCTACGTGTTCCATGGGCATGGTTGCCTGGTGCTCTTTGCCTTCTTCAAGAGGTATAACTGTGTGTACATTCTACTGTAAAATTTCTCAATATTTGTAGTAATTACTAGGAAAATTTCTTTAATTTTCTTGTGCAAAGGAATATTAACAAAGAAATTAACCGACTTTTACTCTCCAGATTGAATTTGGAACCTTGCTTCTGAGTGTCAATTCAGAGTCTATTTGTTTATCTTCTTCATTTTGGATTTTGTTCCTTGAAAATGTTACGTTTTATTCTCATTTGTAAGGTCATAGAATTATTAGCTTAAACTAATGCTCTTGGTTCTGGTCCTTCTGGGTGATGGATGTAATGGGATCTGGATTTTGCTGATCCAGGTAGGAGAAGAGAAGCTTGTGCTAGATATTGGCCGAGCAGCTCTCTCGCATCCAGATGCCAAGCCATATGTCCATGATTTGCTTCTTTCTATGGCGCTTGCAGAGGTAAGAAAAATCAGCAAAGAAGTTAGGATGCGTACCAGTTTTTTCTAGCAGTTTTGTTATGCCTCCTTTTCTTATCATAGGTGCTTTCTTGAAGTGTGCAATTGCAAAGGTTGGTTTTGAGAAGAACAATGTGTTCCAAGGATTTGAAGCTCTTGCTCGTGCTCAATGCCTTCTCAGGAGCAAAATATCTCTTGGGAAAATGACGTTGCTATCTCAGGTAAAGCTAATCTCTAGTGTGATTATTTTTTTATTCAAGCATCTCCTAGGTGTTGGCTTTGTCCAGTCATAATAAATATCACCTCTTTTGCTGTGCTAAAGATGATGATGGTTCATGGTTGTGATTTTAATTAGAATTGTCTTGTTTTTCTAGTCAGTGTGCGGAAATAAAGTGTGAGGGGTCTTTGAAAGTATTAGTAGCTCAGATGGTCAATTGTTCTACCATCTATGCTATCCTTGTTACTTGCCTTACGAATTTACATGACCAATTTTTTTTTTTTTACACTACAGTAATTGTGTTGGCCATGGTCTTCAGATAGAAGAATCTTTAGAAGAGCTTGCACCTGCTTGCACATTGGAATTATTAGGCATGCCTCGCACACCTGAAAATGCTGAACGGAGACGAGGAGCTATTGCAGCTTTGCGTGAATTGCTCAGACAGGGCCTTGATGTGGAAAGTTCATGCCAAGTCCAAGATTGGCCATTCTTCTTCGGTCAAGCACTTAATAGGCTATTGGCTACAGAAATAGTCGATCTTCTTCCATGGGATAATTTAGCTGTTACACGGAAGAATAAGAAATCACTCGAATCACAGAATCAAAGGGTTGTAATTGATTTTAATTGTTTCTACATGGCGTTAATGGCACATATTGCTCTTGGATTTTCAAGCAAGCAAACAAATTTGGTAATTTCTATTTGCATCTTGGTTATAGCTCCTAGATTGTACACTTGTACTTTTTATTTTGTAGTAGAAATCTCAAGTACTCTATCAAACTAGTTTTGTAATATAGTTGATCTATTAATATTAATTTTTCAAACTTTATTTTTTAAGGGATTTTTTTGTTTTTGTTTTTTTTTATTTGTTTATAATCTGGGATATTCATCTGCAATATTGTGTGTGTGTGTGTGAGAGAGAGAGAGAGAGAGAGAGAGAGAGAGAGAGAGAGAGAGAGAGAGAATTTGTTATGGATCTTATCTTATACATTCCAACCATCTTTTCTTATACATTCTAACCTCTGTTATTCTCATGTAGATTAACAAAGCAAAAATTTTGTGCGAGTGTTTGATGGGATCAGAAGGTATTGATCTGAAATTTGAGGATGCCTTTTGTTTGTTCCTTCTTGGACAGGTATATCTTTTTTTTTTTCCTTAGCATTTAAGTTTTTCTTCATTGCATGAAGTTCCTTTGTTACTCAAAAAAATTTTTTTTTTTTCTTTATTGCAAAAGCTTGGATATTTAAATCATGTTTCCAGGGTGATGAGGCTGAGGCTGTTGAAAGGCTCCAGCAGCTTGAACTAAGTGCAAATCCTTCTTCACGAAATTCAATCTCTGGGAAGGATACCAAAGACGTTTCTGTGGGAAAGCCATCACTGGTATGTCTTCTACTGTATATTGGAATATTAATGTTTGCTGCTTTGTAAGACACACATTTTAGTGATCTAGTGGACACCTCAATTGTGGGGAGGTCCTAGACTCCTAGGTGAGCTTTGGATTATTATTCTACCCTTTGCTTCCCAACTACAGGCCTGATGGGGACACGAACCTAGGTTCAACAGATTGGCTATTAGCTTGATGGCTAAGGAATTGCCCTATTTTATTTTTGGAGTTATGAAATTGTTACCTTTTTAATTTTCATGAATTTAGGGCCAAGTAATTACCATGCTTGATGTACTTGGGGTCTATATAAAGACTTCATATCTCTTTAATAAAATCAGCCATGGATTAATAAAGACTTGACTTTCCTTTAGGTGTGGTGCCGACTCCATACCCCCCCTAGGTGCTGACTCCTAGGGGTTTAGCTTCTCTTTTGCTTCTTTTCAAGCTTCTTTTCTTTCCTTTCTCTATTTCTTTTTTGCTTTGACGTGTTTTGAGGTTGTCCTACACTCCTACATCAAAGCCTCACCTTCACACGTAATTTCTGTACTCCATGTTGATATGTTACAGTTAGCTGTACCTTGACCATCAAGATTTATTTGTATATTTTGTGTATCTTCCGTCGTAATATCCCACTTTGGATGTCCTGGCTTCCTGACTTGCCAAAGTGCATTCCCTATTGAATAGGCCCATTCGATTGTATGTACGCCTTTGAAACTTTCCCTGGATGATAGGGCCCTGTGTTTTGCCTTCTTAAACACACAATTATGCTTATTGAATATGTATGTAACCAATACAGGGACCACCATCTAAAAGCATATACTCATATAGTCAGTGAATATATTAACAAAAATCCTAACCGTGGGCCAAGTTAATTGTCATCTTTATTTTCTTGTTTCTTTTCTTTCTTTTTGGTTTCAGGGCAAATAAAATGATTGGGTTAGGTTGTGCCATAGATGATAGTCATGATCATGGTGCTACGTGGACTGTGTTCCATTTGATGCCCCTTCACACTATACTTATAAAATCACCACGAGCTTCTTGTTTGTCTTCAAGGTCGATAGTTTCTCATGCCAGACTGCCTGCTGATATTTACCAGGAAATATGGCTAAAGGATGCTGTGCTTGGTGTGTTTCCAGATACACGAGATTGTTCTCCGTCTTTGGTAATATCTATTCAATAATGGATTAAAATAAATAATATTTATATAATTTAACAGGAAATTATTATGACTGTCTCTGCAGGTCAACTTTTTTGGTGGTGAAAAGAAAACTTCTGGGAACAGGCAAAGTAAAGGAGCACCACAGGCCATTTCTAGTATTAGCCACAGACCACTGTCCACTAATCTTGCATCAGATCGGAGAGATCTTGAGGAGTCGCTTCCCTATACAAACTCTTCTCGACATCTTGGATCTGCTGTAAAGCAGTTGGCTCAGGTTAATTTGCAGAGCTCGATATCAGAAAAGAATGCCGGTGGAAGCAATACTAGCACACAGTCTGTTCAAGTGAAAAGAAATCTTGGTGCACACCATATTGAAGTTTGGGAAAGATGGTTGGTCCCAAGAGATGTGATTGGAAGAATAACTCTCGTTACAATATTGGGATGCATTGTGTTCACTATATTCACAACCATTAAGCTATCAGGCATGAAGTTTGGGAAGATGAGAAGTGCATCTAGGTGCTCCAATAAACCAAATATGGACACAAGTTCTCTTGCCTGGACCTTGGATTCTTCTCTAGATCACAATGTACTGCCTGCTTGTATCAACGGAAATAACATTGCTGGCAGACTCAAGAAGCTGCTGGCAATTGTTAAGATAAAGCTCAGGAACTGCCCAGATGCCGGAAATATTCAAAACTCATGTCTTGCTGCTAGTCTATCGTCTTCTATGACAGCAGTATACAGGAGGCCAATGCCTATGGAAGAAGCTGAAGCCCTTGTTAAGCAATGGCAAGCCATTAAAGCTGAAGCTCTTGGCCCTAGCCATCAAGTTTGTAGCCTCTCTGAAGTCCTTGATGAGTCGATGCTGGTTCAGGTAAAATGTATGGGCTAGTTTTGTGTAATTTAATGCTTTGTCATCCATTAGGCTTTGACTTTGCATGCATGGAGAGGTATTCTGCGACTAAAACATAGACATGAATTTAAAAAAAAAAATAAACAAACAACAACATATACTAGGGTATATTTTGTGTATGTTATATAGAATATCATTTACAGTGAGCTACCCTTCTTTTAATTTGGATATTTTGAATAAATAGTTTTAAAGAAACAACTAATTTATCTCAATATACAGTCATTTAACTTGGTGGGTTATCTGATGAGTGCATGCTTGTGTGTAAACATGTGTCCTATACTATCTGATTACAGTCACTTAACTTTGTCATTCATTTGGCTATGGACACACACACACACACACACACATGCAAGCACATATTACAGTATGTTATTTATGTATATTTACGTGTGTGTGCTTGTGCGTGTGCATTTGCATTTGTTTTCTATATGTTCATATCATTCAATTGGTCAGATACCCAACATAATGCAAAATTTTCAAAATATTGCTAATTTTTGTAGGTTATCTGATGATCATAAAATAAAAAAACACTTCATTAAAAAAAAAAAAAAAAAAAAATGGAAAAGAAAAAAAAATCATATGTCCATAACATAGTAGCATGAAGTGGTAGGGGTTGGGTCAGGGGCGACAGTGGGGGTGAAGAAGTGAGGGGACATAGAAGAGGCAAAGGTTTGGAGTGTGTAGGAAGCGTTTTATGGGGAACATATATGTCTCTCTCTCTCTCTCTCTCTCTCTCTCTATATATATATATATATATATATATATGTTGTGTTACCTCAATATGATACTTTGCGGGATGAAATTGTGGAGAAAATTCAAGCAAAAGTTTATAATTCCTTAGAATTATGAAGGAATTCAAAAAAAAAAAAAATTGTGCAAAGAATTTTTTTTTTAAAGAAGTCAGGCTAATTAGAAAAAGAGAGAGAGAGCATGATTTTACCTTCTTTTTTCTTTTAAAAAACAGTATTGAGTGTGTAATAAAGCATTAATCTAATATGATTTAATGGGAATCCTATTATTATTAGAAACTTTTTTACATTTAGTTAAAGTTAAGAAGTTAGTTGGGGGGGGGGGGGGGGGTGGGGGTTGTCATGCCTTCCCCCTCTCCATCACAAGGTTCCATCTTAGAACCAAGATTCTCAAGAGAGAGAATTGAGGTTCTTACAAGGTTCCAACTTGGGAGCACGGAATTGTGGTTTCGAAGCGGGAGCGGCACCTTTCATAGAAGGTTCCTGCTTCTAAGGTCCATAACAAAGTAACAACATCTATTAGATGGCCTTTAAACTGTGTAAATTATCGTAATCAATTAGGTTGGTGTACTGTTTAGGTATTATGTTGGATACTCCTGTGATGACCGGGATTATTAAATTTCAGTTTTGGCATCTAGGCTTGGTCTAAATAGAAACCAAATCTTGACAGTTTGAGATATTTTTATTAAAATACTGGATACTTCTTGTAGGAAAGAGTCGATATAATTATAAGTTGGCTAGAAAGCAAGACCTTAGGTTGAGCCTGTCAAGTTCAATTGGAGATTTGGAGAGACAGTCTTGATGAGGCCCTTGCCCGTTCCCAACTGGGTGAAGTAGGGAAATAGATTTGATATGTTTTATTTATTTATATATTTTTAAGTGAAGTGCCAGCTGTTGACGTTTTCTTTTTCAAATGTTTGGGTGCTCTCGTTTCTGTATCTGGTTCACAGTGGGAAGCCTTGGCTGATGCAGCGAAAGCAAAGTCTTGTTTTTGGAGATTTGTTTTGCTGCAATTGTCTGTCCTGCGAGCTGACATTTTATCAGACGGGATGGGTGCTGAGATGGCAGAAATTGAGGTTCTTCTGGAGGAAGCGGCAGAGCTTGTCGATGAATCTCAGCCAAAGAACCCTAATTATTATAGGTAAGCTGGCCCAAAATATGCTTCAGGATTTTTTAATGGGAAAATCTAGATTGTATTTCAGTTTATTACCTACTTGTGTAGTTTTATTGTGGGATTAAATTCCCCTTTGCTGTTCTACAATTCATTAGATACTCTTGATGTTTCTAAAAAAAGGGGAAAAATTAGTGAATAGATCATAATTGCAAAGATGATAAACACAGGTTAATGTTCTGTGTAATGTTATTAAAATCATTTTCTATTTCTTCCCTTCTTTATTTTGAAATTTGTTTTGAAAAGATACGAGAGGGAAATTAGTCACTAGATCATAAGTGCTGATTTTGAAATATTGTCTTTTATTATTATTAGGTTTTTTGCTTTTTTGTTTTTTTGGCTAATAATTCTCTCTGTTTTTGAATGCCTGGTTGCAGCACCTATAAAATTCTTTATTTTCTGAGAAAACAAGATGATGGTTCATGGAGGTTCTGCGAAGGTGATATTCAAACACCATCATGATATTAACGATGATGACTAACATCCTTCCTGGTTGCTCGCTTCAATCTTTAATTTTAACCTGTTCTAAAAGGAGGCTTCAATTTCCTTCTTTTGGGGGTGAGGGTGAAAAATTGCGAGTAGTGTGTACCTTGGCACGCGTCAGGCATGGAATTCCATTTGTTGTTTGTGGCACTTGTTTAAGATAGGTTGGTGCTGTATCATCTTTCAAAGGAAATTGACGACGAATTTGTTCCGCCAGTTTCTCTAACAAAGAAATTCAATTGTCTTGTAGGGAGCTTACTCTACCCTTTACTGTTATTTTTTATTTTTATTTTTTTAAAATTTGTGTGTGAATAATAATTGTCTTCACACACCAGTGTGGAGGAGTTCCTCTTCATCTCCATTTTCTGTCACGGGTCATAAATGGTTGAGAGAAAAAAACATATGGATATGATGTTTATGGACACATCCATGTTCTTATGAACATGTAGACGCACATGTCAGGCATGTGAAAAGGTGTTCGTAATTATGTAAACATGGAAATGTATGCGTACAAATTCTTCTTAAGTAATTGAACAAGTGGTGGAATACGAGTTGGGGATGAGGACCTCCTTCACATGGGAAAGTTGGATAGTTTTCCTTCTGAAAACACAAAGGCGATTTTGTTATTTCTGTTAGTGCAATTTTTTTCTCCAAATTTTAAGATTCACATCACTTTTGATTTGATTCCTAACAAGGATAATTCTAATATGGTAAATCATTTTCGATCCATTAGTTCATTTTAAGTTGACTGCCGAACCCATCACTAAGGTTTTGGTTAATTGATTGCGAATTGCTACGAGTAACATTATTTTTCCTTTAAAGGAGGTTTTGCCCCTAATCCTTTCATTATAGATAACGTTCTTAAAAAAAAACAAAAGAGGAAGGGAGAGGTTTAATGTCATTGAATGAAACTTTTTCCTAGTTCTATCTAAACTTGGGTTTTGCGGCCTTTGGATTAGTAGGATTATGGAATGTTTCTATTCTGTTCTCGTTAATGGCCATCTATGGTTATTTTACCCCCTCTAGACTCTAGACGGCTTAGGCCCCATGTCTTTTTAGCATCTGTACGAAATGCTTGATAAAAAAAAATCTTATTGAGCTTCATATGAACACTCACTCTGGTTTGGGTGTAGAGTTGGCTGCACTGGCAGTGATATTGAGTTTTTGGGTGATTGCCTTATTTTTGAACAAATAGTATGCGGTATCTGGTGAATTGGTTAATCTTCAGAAATCAAGCATTTATATGCCTTCCACACAATCTCCAAACTGCTGCTGCCACATGCAATAATAGTGGAGGGTGTGAGTAAAAGCTTAATAGGATATAATTTTCAAAATTGTTCTCCAAGGTTTTAAACAATATTAAACAAACAGATAAGTAAATAAATAATTTATCGCGCTGGGAAAAATAATGTGCATAAAAGAAATTTATATCTTTGCATTATTATCCACAATGATAACTATCCACTTTAACCGGGGAAAATCCAAATCAAGTTATCTAGATGCCACTGATGATACATCGGATTGATTTTCAACTCAGCCTTAACCAGTAATATCCTTCCAAAAGGGCCTTGCATGTGGAAAGAGATTTCATATCCTAAATAAATTCCAGCCTGACCAACTAGACCCGCAAAAGCCCAAGTGACGTCCTCATTATCATTATAGACATCCGCAAAAGCCGTAAATCCATATCATCATAATATAACTTATCCATTAATTTCCAACATTTATGGAAAATTTCATAATTCTTCTAGATCCATCAATTAAACATTCAAATTACATGAAAATAATCTCAAAAATATTTTCCGAAAACCAGAAGCCACGATATATATATCTTTATCATGAATAGGATATCTTAGATATCCTGTACGATAACGACTGTTTGTAAGCCACGCCCCCATGTACATGTTATCCATTGTCGGCCGTGATCGTTTAGAATAGTTTGAAATATCCCGCACTTGAACAACTCATATAGAATCTTTCAATTGAGATAAAGATGGCCAACACATATAGAATCCTAAAACCCTAAAAAACAAATCTAATATAAATAGCAACAAAATAAGTTAAAACCGGACCCTAAAAAGCAAATCTGATATAAATAGAAACAAAGCAAATTAAAACTCTCTCACGACATAAAGCTCTCCACTTCTTGATGTCAAACTTTCTGTTGCTTCTTCTACACCATTCTTCTTCTACAAGGAAACGAGTATACCTCAGCCGTACTCTTCTTCTACACTGTATACGTCCACTCCATTGCATTTTCTACACCGTTCTTTTGTAGTTGCCTGGTACATTTTTTTCCATGCACTCCGCTAATATACAAAATTTAAATTTTTTTTTTTTTTATAATTTTATTTTAAACTTTGCAATCTTTGCTTGAATCGCCGATTGCTAAATTAAAAAAAATATATATTGATAATCATGTAAAGGGAGGGAAAAAAAAAAAAAAAAAAAAAAAAAAAAAACTCTACGTTAGGGAAAAAAAACGTATGAAAATCTTTCCACTCTCTTTTCAATCCATGAGTGAACCCAAAAAATAAAAAAATAAAAAAATAAATTGTAGATAATGACGCCAGGTAGTATCCACGGTAGATATGGAGCCCATCTCGTTTAAGGTAGTCATAGCCCTAAGATCTTGATTCTCATTCTCAGCCATCTTAGCAGATTTGGTTCTCACTAATCTTCCTTTGCAATCACGGGTCCGAGCCAATACTCTTATACAAGGGGGGAATTTGATTCAGGCCAACCCAATAGGTTGTCTATTAAGGTCCATGACTACCTTGAACAAACTAGGTCGGTTTGACATGGCATGCCCCTAGTTAGACATTCCCTTCTCTAGGACGCCTTCCTAGGGTTAAGGACGGAGTGACATAATATTGTTCTTTCATCACAATTACATGGAAAATAAAAGAGGCAACACAACGGTATAAACAAAAAGTATATGCGCACTAAAGGTGAATCAAGTGTCTTAAGTTGTTCTACATGAGTAGGGACCACGATAGCTTCCCTACACGCTAGAGTGACGATATACATGACCATGTCCGAAGTAGAAACTTCGTGTGGGTCTAGTACTGTCAGCTTATATGATATACCCTAGGTACAAGGTAGGGAGTAGAACTTCCATGTAACTTTGATATGGCCACGTTGTATCACAAGCCAATCACATTCAAACAGAGTGGGAATATCAGACTTTCCCACTTTGCTTGCATGTGATTGGCTGGTGATATCACCTGACTATATCATAGTTATATGGAAGTTTTTGCCACAAGGCAGGCGGAAGTGTTAGCGTTCACTTGGGTTTTTTCTAAGAGTTAGGATGGAACTTGGCCCGAAGGTAATAACTGAACAGCGGCAAGGGACTCAGATCACAAAAATGCAAAGTATGTAATGCGGAGAAAGGGACACATTCAAGCATATAATATTGGGTCGATTTTAATTAATCAAAATAAGAAATAAACTAACTTCAACCAATAAAATTGAGTTTAGCCCTTGAAATCACCAACATTGTTAAATTGTGAACATTGGGAGAAAATCACCGTGCCCATATGGAATGGCGAAGAGGGAAAATTAGAGTTTTGTTCAACTTGGGTGTCACCACCTTTTTTGTATGGAATAAGGAATCATAAAAATGAGTTTTAAGAAAAACCAAGTTTGACTCCATTTTAGGAAAAGCAAATCGCAAATTAGAAAACATGTGTAGACACCTAAATTTTGCAAGGGTACATGAACCATAGGTTTTGATCCTTCTAAAGGGGAAAGATAAAAACTTTGATTCACAAAAGAAAACAAAACAAAACAAAGAGTCGCCACCTTATTTTAAGGATAAGGAAACCATGAAAACCATTTTAAAATAAAACCTTTATTTTCTAAAACAAGTGATTCTAATTTTTAGGAAAAATAAGTCTAATAAACCAAAGAGAGGATTCAGATATTAAGTTATGACGTGGAAAGGTTTTAAGAAACATCTCATAGGCACTCACATTGCCCTAAAGAGCTCTCTTGATTTATTTGGGTTATTTTAGTAACTTCATAATAAAATTGTCACCATGCATCTTAAATATCAACCATGCATCTACATACATCCATAAACAATAATAAAAGAGATGATAGGGAATGCAATAAAGAGAGAATGAAGGAAGAATAAAAGAATAAATAGGATAAGCAAAACAAAATGAAATAGAAAACAAACCTAGGATACTTAGTATCCTAGGGCGGACTTGAGCTCAAATGAACGTCTACGTACCTCACAAACAAACAAGTAAGGATCAAAGTCCACATAGTTCCAATGAGAAAGGGCTATTCCCTTCACAAAGAACTATCGTAAATCTTAAGTTTCAATTCTTAAGAAAAAAAAGTTTCCAAAAATAAGAAGTTTCTAGAAAAAGGGAATAAGGAAAAATAGGAAGTTTTATGAAAAAGGGAACTTTAGAGAAATAGAAAGTTTATAAAAAGGAAACTTTAGGAATTACCATAATTCTTTATGAAGAGAATAGCCCAAGGGGGAGAAGAGAACAAACAGAAGGAAACAATACCATACTTCAATTTACCATATGCAAAACTCCTCAAGAACAATAACAAAATACAAATAATCACCCTATTTATGCTATATGACAATTACCATACTCAAATAAACCATAAACATGCTCAAATCATCATTACAAGATATAAATCAACTCATAGACTCAAAATCATCATAATAATCATGCAAAAGTAATAATTAATAGGAAGATAAAACCCTAATATGCTCTTACATGAAAAAAGCTATCTATTATGCATAAAAAAGCTAAAAATATGCAAAAGGTGAGCTCCTTTCATAAAAACATCATATAATAACTCAAGATATGAAAACAAAGGCAAACATGAATCAAAAGGAGAGGACTTTATGTAAAAACATGAAGAATAACCCTATTCTAGAAAAAGAAAGTCACTATTTCAGCCAACAATAGAGAATATCATACAAAACTATCATGCTGTAAATCCTGAAAAGTGGACCACATGATTAAAAAGGAGTCGCCACCTCATTTTTTAAGGAAATAAGGAAAACCCTAAAAAATCTTTTATTTTAAGAAAACAATGATTGAAAGATTCCATGCTTTAAAAAGGAAAAGCAAAAATTAGTCTTTTGAAAACCAAAGAAACTAGGGATTCAGAGGCTAAGTTATGACATAGGAAGGTTCTAGGCAAAGCCTATAAGCACCCATGTCACCCTAATTGGTCTCTTTGTTTATTTGGGCTAAATTAAAGTCTTTTCCACACAAATCAATATATCATCACAAGAGAGTATGCATGCAAATATTCCATCTATTCATTCACATAGAGCAAATAAAAAGAAAAGAACAGAAAAAAGGAAAGGAAAGAAAAGAAACTAGGATACTTGGATCCTAGGGCGGACTTGAACCTCACAACGCCTATGTACCATGCATAGAAATACATGGATCAAAGTCCACGTAGTTCAAATTAGAATAGGGTTATAACCTAATATGAACTTATGGTAAAAACCTTAAATTTCCTTATTTTAAAAAGATGGAAAGTGTGATAAATAAACCAAGTTTGGAATTTTAGAAATAAGGTCACTTCAAAAATATGGAAACTTTGAATAAAAAGGCAACTTTGATAAAAAGGTAACATTCCAAAACTTGGCAATTTTAATAAAAGGCAATTTATTTCATAAGGAAACTTCTAGCAATTACCATAAATCCCTATTAGGAAATAACCTTAGGAGGGAGAAGGGAAAGAGTAAGAAAAGAGAATTGGGCACTTTCATACCCACTTACCTTGCGCAATTATCTCCAAGCAATAGCCAAAAATTGGCAATAACAACCTTATTTGCAATAAGGCAATTATCACATCTATTTGCACTCTTACATGTGATCAAAACCATGCTAAAACAATAAAATAAAAATTTGGAGAGAATTATATCAAAGCTTAAACTCATCAAATAATCATGCAAACAACATTAGTCATGGACTAATAAAAACCCTAATACAACCCTAATACCATATCCCAACTAACATACACAAAAACCTAGAAATCCACTAATATGAATGCAACCCTACCATGATTCTACCATAAATGACATATATTAAACAACTATGATGAAAAACAACTCAAGAAACCTACTTTAAACATTCTACATGAAACTTACATAAGCTAGAGAGCAAATAAGGATAATGGAAACCTTAATTTCACAACTATACATTATAACCTATGAATTAACTCTAAAACATGCAAAAATCATCATGGATATCATTATTATCACATATATTAACTAATAGAAACATCAATCCATGATAAAAATTATAACAGTTGCTTGCAATAAAGCTAACCTAAGAGAAAACCCTAATATCAGCCTTAAGGGTTTAGAGTTTATACCTTTGTAGAGCCTCCTTCTTTGCTGTAGAGAATCCTCCTTCCTCTTCTAATTGACTTGAAGAACCTCTCCTCAAGCCTCACACTCAAACTCCAGCTTTCCCTTAGAACACAAACTGTCTCTTTCTCTCTTAGAACTAAATTTAATGCATAAAAGTGGCTCCCCTAATGATGAAACATAGTGGGGTATTTATAGAGTTTAGGTAGGATAAATCAATGGCTAAGATTAAAACCCTAAAAATTAATCTAAGGGTTATTAGAGACTTACTTGGGACTTAAGGAACTCAAAGTTACCAAAAAATAAGAAGGAAATTCGTGTAAAAGAGTCAAAATCCGTCAAAATTGGAAAAAATCCCGCTTCAACACAAAAATAGGAAAGTGGCCTCGGGTGACCACCAGGGGTTGGGCGGCTAGCCCCCTGGCCTGGGTGTCTAGCCTCCCAGGGTTGGGGGTCCACTTGAGAGCTCCATCAAATTTTCTCATTTTTTGCACTTGTTTCCTTCCCGAAGTGTCTTTTAGATCAAATTAACTTTGATTTTGATGAAATAAAAGCCAAAATGACCGTATTTTGATGAGGTACACATTTTTAAACATTTTAGGACCAAAACCCTTGACCATGGGTGCATGGTTAGGTTTTATAAAGGCGGTTAACCGCTATGCACTACCTTTGCAAAGCTTAGGTATGCACATAGGATTGAACTGAATGCTTTCCGAACCAAAACCTTCCAAAACACTTTTAGTAATAAAATGAAGATTAATTAAATTTAATTTGAAAAGAATTGATTGGTAATTGTGTGTCGAATTGAGCAAACCCAAAATGGGTCTTTTAATCAACTTGAACCATTATAAGCTATTTTATTCCTAGTCCATTGATTAATCAAATTGAACCTATAAATACCTCCTATGTACCAATATGAACTCCAATTGACAACTTGGAGATCATTTCGAGGTCAAATGAAAAGTTTATGACCTAAAAGACAATTATACTCTTCAAGTCACAAAAGTTCTTATTAACCCTTAAGATCAACTCCAAATTGAATCAAAATTCATACCCATTATCCTTAGGACCTTAAAAACTCAATGCAAGTGACTAGACTCAAAAAACAAAACAAAAACCTACATGAAATCACAAACCCTAGTAAGGAGGACCAAAAATGGGGTGTGACACATGCTATTATCAAAATTTAAATCACATAACTCAATAATATCAAGAAAACATGATAATCATATCAATAATAAACCCTAAACATGTAGAGATTAAGCTACAAGAGAATAGAAAGAGAAGGGAAGCTTACTAGTAAGGAAGATCCTTGTTGTGCACTTCCTTCTTCTTGGGCTTGAAGTCCTTCTTGTTCTTCTTCAAAAATATGAGGGCATGCTTCTCTCAAGATGTATGAGTGTATGCTAATTGGTGCTCCTTCTCTCACTAGTGGATACGAGGGGTGTGTAAGTGTTCTATACTGAAGAAAGGGTCTTAATTTATAAGCAACCAACCCTAGGATCCAATGGTTGAGATTAATTTATTATAAAATTAATCAAGGGCTATAATTACTTCACTTAGGCCTTAAGTAACTCAAAATTACCAAAAAATTAGGATGAAAACCCTTTTAGAACAAGAAAAATCAATTTGGAAGATCAAAGTCGTCAAAATTGGAAGCAAGCAAAACTAGACGTGGGAGGCTCAAGTGACCAGCTGGGGTGAGTCGGCCAAGCCAGCTGGGCTGCTGGCCAATCTGGCTAGGGTGAGCTGGTCACCCAAGAAACTTGCCCAGGTCTGCCCTCTTTAGTTGCATGTTTTGTGAATTTTTCTTAAAACGGTCATAACTTGTTCATTTAAACTTTGAATTAAGTGATTCAAAAGCCTATATTTCCATAATTCAATGAAGAATAAGTTGAACATTCTTGGACCAAAATTCTCAAACCATGGTTAAGTGGTTGGGTTTAATAAAGTAGTTAACCGAAAGGGGTCATTTACCCATTATGGGGAAACAAGGTAAATTAATCTCATAGGCCATTCGATCCTTAAATTGGCTCTATAAATAGACTCTCTACATCAATATAAACACAATGAGACAATCCAATATGAGTTTCAAGGTCAATTAGAAAAGATATGAGTTGAAAGAAAAAATTTCCCTTCAAATTGCAAAAACTCTCATTAACCATCCAAACCTATTTGAAATTGAACCAAATTACACCAATGTATCCTAAATGCACCTAGACACTAAATGCAAATGATAAAATGCACAAATGAAACAAAACAATGCATGCACTAATGAACTACTCACATAACCTTAAAAGGGAAAAAGTGTCCTTAAAGGCTCAGGGACCCCTAAACACTATAGAAACTCATGGGGATGAAAAATGGGTGTCTACAGATGCCCTTCATTGGTGGAGTTTGTGAAACGAACGCAAATGTCAGAAATACAACCCATTTTCATAAGAAAAGGGCAAAGAACTAAGGATGAGCTTCTCTAGTTTCCACTGGGGAAACTAATTATCAAGTAATCACAAACTTTGTGTATGTCACTGCTAACCATCACCTTATTCTTAACTACTTATATGAAAAACATATAATGCAGGGATCATGCGCGCATTCTTTCTGATGAGAACACTCATGCTTCAAAAATGTATGCTCATTCTTTCCAATGAGGACACACAAGATTAGGAGATGTTGTGTTTGACCATAAAGGTTATTTAAACATACTCAAATATCGTACACTCATTCTTTCTAATGAGGACACACATGCTTCTATAATATACGCTCATTCTTTCTAGTGAGAACATACACAGGTTAGGACAAGTTGTGTGTGACCACAAAGGTCATTTAGAGGCACTCAAGTATCATATGCTCAATCTTTCTAATGAGGGAACATGTGCTTCTAAAATGCATGCTCATTCTTTCTAATGAGGACACATATAAGATATAAGAGGTAATGTGAGACCACAAGTGTCATTTAGACACACTTGCAAGACTAAACACATCATCATCATTCAAAAGCTTCATTTTAACACTAAGGTTAAAGATGAGTAAAAGTAATTGTCTTTAAAGCGCTATCATTTCTTAAGAAATAGGTAGCAATATCAATCATATATGGAAATCAAATTCAATGGTTCCAAGCATTATCATAATCATCTAATGGCAAGTAGTCAATATGATATGTTCTCATCTCGTATCAGCTGATAATCAGAGCTCATATAATCCACACATTATATAAGTACAAATCAATACCCACACAATTAAGGAAAAATCATGATAAAAGACCTTATGAGTAAGAATCGATATTCATGTAATAAGAACAAACATCATATACCCTAAATGAGTAGAAGTCAATACGTAGAATGGGTAAAGGTTAATACCAAGGATAAGTAGGGGTAAGTACTCTAAGTGAAGGTCAACACTTAGGGTGAGTAAAAGTCAATACTTGGAGAGAATAAAGATCATTATTTGGAGTGAAGGTCAACACTCAGGGTAAGTATGAGTCAATACTAAAAGAGAAGAGTGATTAATATTCAGAGTGAAGGTCAACACTTGGGGTGAGTAAGGGTCGAGACTCGAAAAGAATAGGGATCAATATTCTGAGTGAAAGTCAACACTCGGGGTGAGTAACGATCAATACTCGAAGGGAATAGGGATCAGTATTTAGAGTGAAGGTCAATACTCGGGGTGAGTAACGGTCAATACTCGAAAGGAATAGGGATCAGTATTTAGAGTGAAGGTCAACACTCGGGGTGAGTAATGGTCAATACTCGAAAGGAATAGGAATCAATATTCAGAGTGAAGGTTAACACTCGGGGTGAGTAAAGGTCAATACTCGAAAGGAATAGAGATCAGTATTTAGAGTAAAGGCCAACGCTCAGAGTGAGTCAGGGTCAGTACTTGCAAGGGATAAGGATCAGTATTCAGAGTGAAAGTCAACACTTGGAATGAATTGGGAGTAAATACTTAGAGTGAGTAAGGGTAAATAGTCGCGATGAGTAGGGGTCAATACTTAGAGAACACTAATATATTGCATAAACAGAAGTCAATGCCTATGTAGGAAAACTAACACAATAGTATATGAATGGAGGAAGCGTGTCGTAAGAGTAGGGATCAATACTCAGAATGAGTAGGGGTAACTACTCATGATAAGTGAGGTTCAACACCTAGGATGAATAAGAGTCAATATTCTAAGTGAGCAAGGGTCAATAATAAAGAGATGAGTATGGCTAAATGCTCTAAATGAGTGAAGGTTAACACTCAGGATGAATAATAGTTAATATTCTAAATAAGTAAGGGTCAATACTCGAGATGAGTGTGGGTAAATACTCATAGGGGAGCCTAATAAGACACTAGTTAAGTAGGAGTCACTAGTCATAAAACAGGAATGGTATGAGGACAAAGCCAACACCTTATGAAGAGAACCATCAATTACACAGCTACCTGAGTGGAAATCAGTACCCAATGGCGAAAACTAGTCAAATATGTTCATGGGAAAATGAATCTCAAAAACTCAATGAACACTACATGTCACTAATGCATATCAATCAATCACTTAAGTAAAACACATCAACCAATCAATTAACTCAAGTAAGAATTGATTCACATGGATTCATTAGCACAAGTTCAAAGACATGCACAAAACAATAAACCAAAAGTGGCTTTACAAACCTTTTATGTTTCTTTCATTTTCAATTTTTTTCTTTAGACACAACCTTAAGGACACTTTTACATACTTAGCACAATCATGGAGCCTTTTTTTGAAAATAATTTTTTTTTTCACAAATGCCGAGTAAACCTTCTTAGAGAAATAATGTACTTCAGGAGATTTAAATTAAACCTGTGATTCCTTTTTATGGTGTAAAGATAGAACAAACACTCCCTCATTTATTTCCATTTCCTCTCAAGAACAGTAACTTTTGCCTAGATTGACTTTTTGGGTTCCCAATCTAATGGGTTGCCCTAACTTTTGTCTAGGCTGCCCTTTCAGGTTTTTAACCTAGTAGGCTTTTCTTTTCTTTTTTCTTTTTTTCATTTCATTTCTTTTTACCCTTCTTGAATTTACCTCAATGGAGAGGACTTTAAATGATGAAGTCCTATGACCCTTTTGTTCATCAAAATAAATCTATCCCCAAGTTCACAGAGTGCTATGTCCATTCTTTTCATCGACACATTCAAATTCTTGTTCAACAAGGCAAGAAACAAATCAATTCCCAAGTTCATGAAGTCTCATGCCTATTTCTTCTAGGATCTTGCAAACTTCCTCTAACATAACATAAGTCAACCCAATGAATCTCATGCCCCGTTTCTTAACAAAACAAATCAAATAATTCCATAGTGGCTACTACTGCATCTTTTCCATTATTAAATCTATGACAAGAGCTTAGGTTAAGAATCTAATAGAACCTAGAAATGGATCATAAACAAAATAATAATACTGCCTCTGCCAGCAGTACTCTACCTCTACCACTCATTTTGCATACCGTTCTTGTTTATCAAGTCCCTCATCTGCCTCAAACTCAACAAGTTATAGCCATACCCATCCAAACTTCTATTCACTTGGGCACTCGAGTCTATCAAGTTTCCCCTTAGCTACAAACTCAACAAGTCTTCACACCCCCTGTAGACACACTATTTTGTACCGCCTAATTAATTTGAAATCATGTGATTTGGAATCCCAATGATGAGGTTTATTATTTGTTTTGACAATTGACAAAGTAATTCCTGACAAGTCATCAAATTGCAGTAGGGTTCTCAAAGACACAACCATTGCCTTGTTGCATACGCATTGTTCATTTGTGTTTATTGCGTACGCATCTAGTTGGGCTATGTACGCACCCTATGGTTTTTTATGGAAGGTTTTAATCCGGGCAACCTTTCTCCCCAGGCTAGAATCCTTGTTTGGAAACCTTATTTTTTTGTATGAATTTGCCCTACGGTCTGAGGGACCTTGATCGAACCCTAGCCTACCACTATATATTCACTACTATTGACTTGGGGAAGGGGATAAAAAAAAACCCTAGAAGGAACCTCCATAGCAGAAGAATCCTACGACTCACAAAGAAAAGAAGGACCTTTAGCTATAATTCAAGACGGCTTGGAAAGGGATTGCTTTGTCGAACTTGAAGCGTGTAAACCTGAGGGTAATTTGTGCTTTCCCTTTTATTCACTCCTTTCTGATTCTAGCATGATAGGTATTATGCATAGTTGAATAATCCATCATTTTAGGCCTGTTGTTTATTTATTTGATTCCGTTTGTATGTTCAAATAGTTTATTGGTGCAGATATGTTTAGGTTTATAGTATTTAGTTTGTTATAGTCTATTATTTACTTCTGCTTTACTTTTTCTTTGTTAAGTAGAATATTGTAAGTGTACATAGCCTTAAATGTGTGTCATTAGAATATGTGAAACTGTTAGGATGTGAGAATGCCTCTAGGATGTGTATGCATGTATCTTTGACGTGTACGCACCCTTCTAGCCAGACAATGTTTATTTTGTTATATTAACTTGATTTATCTTGTTTCTTATTAATTGTGCCTGTTTTATTTTATCATTGTCTCATTAATCCCTAAAGGTGCCATGTAGGTGTGTACAGACCCTATCATGGTGTGTACATAACTTTCTTTAGGTAGAAAATTAAGTTCGTTTGTTTTATCTTATTTATTCCTGAGGTTTACAAATTCTTTTAAATTCTACTATTGTGTATTTTGTTTCTTTATGTATTTTTAATTCCTTTTCCTCTCTTTATTTTTATTTCATCATTATTTGTGTGCCTATCATGTTATTGCATATTTGCATTCTTAGGGTTGAATTTGAATAAATACCTAGTTAATTAAAGCCAACAATTATGTGTGGGGACCGGTTTTGACCGGGCATTACTAGGTACTTTGCACCTTCCCAGTGATGTACCCTAGCTCTGAACTTGAGAAAATCTTTGGTCATGATGAGTTAGACCCTATTAGGGATCATTTTAGTTCCCAAAGCTCAATTGGGTAGTGACTTCTCTCCATGCTAGTCCTTTGAGGTTGCGTATTCTTAAGCCATTAGTTGCGTACTCCTAATATATGTGTGTAAGGACGTGGTGCTCACAATAGCGACTCTACTAAGGATAGAGAGTTAGACACTGTAGTAATTATTGGCTTTAATTAATTAGGAAATTTAATTGAAGGACACCAAATTGCACACACGGGCACTACCACCTGTAAGACATTGAACTAGAGAAAACTAGAATGCGGAATATAATGAATAACAAAACATAATTGAGCCAATAATTAAGCCCATGAATCTGATTGTAGTTCAATACAAAACATAAAACCCTAACTAGAAGAAGGGGTCTAGAACTTACAGTAGGTCCTTAAGACGAATGATTGATCCTCAAACAAACAACAACAAGAAGTATAAGTGTCCTGCCTCCACGGTATCCACACCAAGCAAAAGCTTTTAAGTTGTCTTCTAGTTCTCATTAGGGTTTGCTAGAATAGGAGAGAAGAAGAAGAAGAAAGAGAGAAAGACTTCCTCAAATTCGGCCTAGGGTGAGAATAGAGTGTGTTGTATGTGTGTGACAAGCACATGTTAGTGTGCTATATATAGCCACATAGGGCTGGCCAAGTGGGGATTCCCACTTTATGTGGGATTTGCAATTTCTCTAAATTGCACTTTAACCCCTCCTATTTACATCAAATGCAAGTATGGCCCTAAAAAACTTTTCTCAATGCACTATTGCCCTTCTCTCACAACTTTAAAGTCTCTCTTTACTTATTGGTGTGTGACCCATTGGGTTCACAACATCTAGTAGTAGGTAATGGCACAAGGAGTGCCCAATGGAACACTTTTCATTAAGGGTCTAATTAGAACACTTTCCAATTCCCTAATTGATTATAATCAACTTATATCAATTAGAGCTTCTACTAAGCATGAGTAACATCTAGCAATGGCTCATGGTGTGGTCCTAAATAAACTAGAGGGAAGTAGAATGCGAAATAATTTGGATAACAAAAATTTTATATCAATTCCATACAGCCCATGAATCTAATTGTGTTTCAATACAAAACTATAAACCCTAACTAGAAGAGGGGTTTGATTACTTATAGTTTCTTATGTCTTCTTTTTCTTCTTTCAAGTTTTGATTCTAGACAGCAATGAATTGAGCAGCCCAAGCGTTTTGCCTCCAATGGTATCCACACCTAGCAAAGGCCTTCAAGCTTCTCTAATCATCTCCTTGTTGATGCTAGAAGAGAAGAAGAGAAGAGAGAGAGAGAGAGAAAGAGCACTCTAGGTTTGGTTAGGGCTTGGAGAGAATGAATTCTTAGCAATATACTACATGCTAGTGTGGTTTATATAGCCACTAATGAGGGCCGACCAAGCAGGGGAGAATCCCTTTTGGATTCTAATTTGTAATTTTCCATAATTGCAATTTAACCCCTCCTTCTTATATCTAATACAAGTATGGCCCTTAAGAACTTTTCTTATTCAGTCTTGCCCTTTCTCTCAAAGCTTTAAAGCCCCTCTTTGCATGATCAGTGTATGACCCATTGGGTTCACATGATTGAGTAGTAGGAATAGCACAAGGTATGCACAATCGAACATTTTCCATTAAGGGTCTAATTGGAACACTTTCCAATTCCCTAATTGATTATAACTCATTTATGTCAATTAGGGCCTCTACTAACCATGAGTAGTATCTAGCAATGGCTCATGGTGTGGTCCTCAATGAGGTGAATAAATATCGAATAAAGAACCTTTCAGTTATAGCTTAAGGTTACAATTACATCCTTTTATCTATACAATGTTTCTGATTAAACTAATAGGACATAGAAATCTGTTAAGTCCTTAGTTTAATACTTTATACCCATTCATATATATCAACTCATTGATACACTATGAAAACTCTTTTCCATAGTCATCCTACCATGACCCTGGACTTTATGAGTTATATTATGAATGCTATGTGAAACATTCTCTTCCTTTTAACTGAGAGTGTAGATTCTTTATTGATCACTCACATGCCTCCATGCATATATCAATAGAGCCAATGAACACTTTTGTAGACCCCATAGGAATCCACACTTAGTGTTATTAAACTTCCAAAGCTATATGCACAAGACAATTATGATGTCTCAGGTCTAAGGATTACTTGTACCACTACAACTATGAGAAACTAATTGACAAGCAGTTAAAACTCTATTCATTTGATCTCATATTCTATGGTCACATTCACTATACCTATTCATGTAATAGGCACCCACATATTGGTTATAGTGTCTACACATAAATAGCTTGAGACTAACTATCGTCCTATAGAGCCAATGTAACATGTGCTATTCCTATAATTCATTATTGTCTATCACAATGAACCTTCAAGTAGGAATGATTTAGGAGTTCAGTACAGAGATATATATACAGTCTCAAAATCACAACTCATTATAATTTCATATTCTCAACTCTAACTCCATGGACATATCATGTAAATATAAAGAATGAAATAAACATGATAGAATAAGCCCTTTTATTAAATAATAATAAATGTGACATACAATAAATGAAATCTTATGATTGTTCTTTATCCCTAAAGCATCATCTCTATGATTCACTGTAGGGCATATAACTAACACAAAGAACCCTTCAGTTACAGTTAAGGTTACAATTACATCCTCCATCATACACAATGTTTTTGATTAAACTAATAGGACATGGAAGTCTGTTAAGTCTTTAGTTCAATTCTTTTATATTCATTTACAAATACCAACTCATTGATGCACTATAAAAACTCCTTTCCATGGTCATCCTACCATAGCCATAGACTTTCATGAGTTATATTAGTAAATGCTATGTGAGACCTTCTCTCACGTTACTGGGAATGATAGATTCCCTGTTGATTACTCACATACCTTCACAGATGAAGTAGTAGGGCCAATGAACACCCTTGTAAACCCCATTCGGATATATAGTTAGTGCTATCAAATTTCTAAAGTTTCATGCATAAGACAACTATGGTGTCTCAGATCTAAGGATTACTTGTACTACTACAACTATGAGAAACCGATTGACAGGTAGGTAAAACTCTATTAAGTTTATCTCAAGATACTTTGGTCACATTCAGTGTACCTATTTATATTAACAAGCACCCACATGTTGGTTTTAGTGTCTTCTACACAAATAGATTGAGACTAGCTATCCTCCTATAGAGCCAACTTAACATGTGCTAGTCCTATGGTTCATTATTGTCCATCATAGTGAACTTTCAACTAGGAATGATTTAGGAGTTTAGTAAAGAGATATATTTACAGTCTCACAATCACAACTCTTTGTGATTTGATATTCTCAACTCTAACTCCATGGACATATCATGCAAATATAAAGAATATAATAAATATGATAGAATAAAGCCCTTTATTGAATTAATAATAAATATGACATATAATAAATGAAATCCTATGATTGTTATTTATCCCTAAAGCATCATCTCTATGATTGGCTGTAGGGCATACAACTAACTGTAAGGAATTGATGTAGAGAAAAACAACAATGCGGAACATAATGAATAACAAAAATCATATGAATCAATTCCATAAAGCCAATGAATCTGATTGTGGTTCATACAAGACTAAAACCTAACTAGAAGAAGGTTTTGAACTTACAAACAAGCAGCACAAGTGTCCTGCCTCCACGGTATCCACACCAAGCAAAAGCCAATAGTTGTTCTTCAAGTCTTCCTTAGGGTTTGCTAGAAAAGATGAACTAGAAGAGAGAGAGAGAGAGAGAGAGAGAGAGAGAGAGAGAGAGAGAGAGAGAGGCTTCTTAATGAATTCAGCCAAGGGAGAGAGTGGAGTGCATTTTGGTGTGTGTCTAGTACCTGCTAGGGTGCTATATATAGACCCCACTACTAAGGCCGGCCACGGTGGAACCCCACCTTGTGTAGGATTTGCAATTTATCCAAATTGCATATTAACCCCTTTACTTAACATCAAATGCAAGTATGACCCTTTGAAAACTTTTTTTTATACACTTTTGCACTTTCTCTCACAACTAAAGTCCCTCTTTGCTTATTGGTGTGTAATCCATTGGGTTCACAACATCTAGTAGTAGGTAATGGCACATTGAGTGCTCAATGGAACACTTTCCATTAAGGGTCTAATTGGAACACCTAATTTCCTAATTGGTTATAACCAACTTATATCAATTAGGGCTTCTACTCACTATGAGTAACATCTAGCAATGGCTCATGGTGTGATCCTAAATAAGTTGAATATAAAACAAATAAAGAATCCTTCAAAACCCTTCAGTTACAGTTAAGGTTACAATTACAAACCAATAGGACATGGAAGTTTGTTAAGTCCCTAATTTAATTCTATATGAACCTACCCAAAATATCAACTCATTAGATGCACAATGAAAACCCTTTTTTCATAGATATCCTACTATAGCTACATATTTCCACGAATTACATTTATGAGTGTTCTTGTGAAACATTCTCTCCCTTTTCCTGAGAGTGATAGATCTCTTGTCGATCACTCATATGCCTTCACACATGAAGCCGTGGAGCCAATGAGCACCCTGTAAACCCTAATGGAATATACAGTCAATGCTATTAAACTTCCAAAGCTTCATGCAAAGACAACCATGTTGTCTCAGGTTTAAGGATTACTTGTACCACTGTAGCTATGAGAAACTGATTGATAGGCAGGTAAAAACTCCATTTCATTTTATCTCAAATTAAGATGGTCACATTCAGTGTACTTGTTTTTATAATAAGCACCTACATGTTTGTTTTAGTGTTTCCACATAAATAGCTTTAGACTAGCTATCCTCCTATAGAGTTAACATAACATGTGCTAGTCATTTGGTTTCATTATTGTCTATCATAGTGAACCTTTAACTAGGAATAATTTAGGAGTTTAGTACAGATATATATATATATATAGTCTTTTAATCACAACACTTTGTGATTTCATATTCTCAACTCTAACTTCATGGACATATTGTGAAAATATAATAGAATAAACATGACAGACTAAAGCCCTTTATTAATTAATAATAAATGTGACATACAATAAATGAAATCTTATGATTGTTCTTTATCAATAAAGCATCATCTTTATGATTGGCTGTAGGGCATACTACTTGTATGGAATTGATGTAAAAAAAAAACTACAATGAAAAACATAATGATAAACAAAAATCATAATTTAATTCCTTAAACCCATGACTCTAATTGTGGTTCATACAAAACATAAAACCCTAACTAGAAGAAGGGTTGGAGTACTTACAGTTGATTATGTCTTCATCTTCTTCCTTCAAGCTTTGAATCCAGACAGCAATGGTTTGAGCAGCCCAAGTGTTTTGCTTCCAATGGTATCCACACCTAGCAAAGGCCTTCAAGCTTCCCTTAACCAATCCTTGTCAATGTTAGAAGAGGAGAAGAGAAGAAAGAGAGAGAGAGTTTCTCTAAATTCAGCTAGGGCTAGAGAAGAGTGAATCAAGTGTGTACAGCACATGCTAGTGGCTTATATAAGCACACCAAGGGGGCCGGCAATGAGGAGAGAGAATCCCATGTGGATTCTAACTTGCAACTTCTTTAAATTGCAATTTAGCCCCTCATTCTTATTTCTAATACAAGTGTGGCCTTCTAGAACTTTTCTTATTTAATCTTGCCCTTTCTCTCAAAGCTTTAAAGTCCCTCTTTGCATGATTAGTGTGTGTGACCTATTGGGTTCATATCATCGAGTAGTAGGAATAGCAAAAGGTGTGCACAATAGAACACTTTCCATTAAGGGTCTAATTGGAACACCTTCTAATTCCCTAATTGATTATAACTCATTTATATCAATTAGGGCTTCTACTAACCATGAGTAGCATTTAACAATGGCTCATGGTGTGGTCCTCGATGAGGTGAATAAATATCAAACAAAGAACCCTTTAGTTACAGGTTAAGGTTATAATTACATCCTTCCATCTATACACCCATTTATATATATATCGATTCATTAATGTATTATGAAAACTCCTTTCCATAATCATCCCACCATGGCCATAGACTTTATGAGTTATATTATGAATACTATGTAAAACATATTCTCCCATTTAATTAGGAGTGTGGATTCTTTATTGATCACTCACATACCTTTATACATATATCAATAGAGCCAATGAACACCTTTGTAGATCTTATAGGAATCTACACTTAATGTTATCAAACTTCTAAGGCTATATGTATAAGACAACTATGGTGTCTCAGGTCTAAGGATTACTTGTACCACTGCAACTACGAGAAACTGATTGACAGGCATTTAAAACTCCATTCAATTGATCTCATATTCTATGGTCACATTCAGTGTACCTATTCATGTAATAGGCACCCACATGTTGGTTATAGTGTCTACACACAAATAACTTGAGACTGGCTATCCTCCTATAGAGCCAACCCAACATGTGCTAGTCATATGGTTTATTATTGTTCATCGTAATGAACTTTCAACTAGAAATGATTTAGGAGTATAGTACAAAGATATATATACAGTCTCAAAATCACAACTCATTGTAATTTCATTTTCTCAATTCTAACTTTATGGACATATCATGTAAATATAAAGAATAGAATAAATATGATAGAAAAGCCCTTTATTAAATTAATAATAAATTTAATTAACAATAAATGAAATCTATTGATTGTTCATTATCCCTAAAGCATCATCTCCATGATTGGCTGTGGGGAATATAACTAACAATCTCCTACTTTCACTAATGCCAATTGACCACCTATCTTTTCAAGATGTTGGCCTTAGACATAACCAATTATGTTTTAAAGATTTAGTCAGTAAGTCTACAAAAACTTATGTAGATAATATCTTCTGTAATGTATATATTACATCTTCCAATGATTCCTCTAATCATTTAGAACTAGTCGCTTAATATGTCTGGATCTTTGATAAGACTCAAGTTCAAAATGAACTTACAAATCTAAACAATCTCCTAGACAACTATAGTTGCGACAATTAACTCACCATCAATAATGAAATCTACTATATCTTGCATATAGTTCTTCCATTAAGTATTTCCCCAACTAGGGTGAATCATAAAAGTGTACCCCATATGGATTAAATCCAAATCCATATACCCATCAACTATGAACAACAATTTCCATATCTAATCTAATATTCCAAATTTGGATTGACTGATAATATTTGTAACAATTACAACATGATAGATATCGGGTTAGTACATAGTGCGGAATGAGGCTTCTTAACACTTTAAGAACCTTTCTTTCTACTATTGTAGGACTGGTGTCCATGAATTCCATGTCTGAAGTAAAGCAGACCTCTCTTGGAATTCTATATGTTGAACTCCTTAACATTTCAACTCTATACTATGATTTGGAGATACTTTGTAATCTACATCATCTATCTCTATGGATCTTGTTGGATGCTTTTGCTAAATCTTTCATAAAGAAGTTTTTCTCAAAAACTAAAACTTCATATTAGATAACATTCCTATATCATTCCAAATGGTTAGGATGCTATCTATTCTTAGGACAAAGAAAAACGATCGCACTTCCACTAACCTTTTATACACTCACGGTCCACCCATACAATGAAGAAAATCAAACAATTTGATTATTTCAACCTTATAGATGTTCCAATTATGAGAATCTTGTAGTCTATTAATAGACTTCTATAAATTACACACTTTTATGGTTTTTCACCACTAGATATAACATTTTTATATCCTTTTTGACATATCTTATTTTTCAAAATGTGTGTTTATAGATAACAAGATCCAAATGAATCTCAGCATGACTATTATCAAATAAGTTTCTTTATAGACAACTTTTTGCCTATGTTGAAACATTCTCAAATAGCCTAGCCTTTTTAGGTCTTTACCTAACATGTTGGATTTCATGACTCTTAGCCATTTCTCAAGTTGATGTCATACATCACCTAATCATAATCAATAGGATTATTTTAGTGATCTTTATCACTAAAGAACATTTCTTTTACATCTTGACAGAGATTACCATTTCCCTCTTATGTTGAAAATTATCCTATTTGATTTATGAAAAGATTGTGGCGTAGTTAAAGGTTTTGCCTCAACAGGGACAAATGTTGGATCTTTGTTAGTTTGTGGCTTTATAAACAAATCTATGAATTCTATCTACTTTTGCATCTTTCTTGAATGAACTCTTTCTCAGGAAAAACTAGCAAACACGCTAATGGACAACTTTTGCTCATTAGAGTAATAGAAATACTATCCTAACTACTATTGGGATATACCACAATTCAGTAGTTACTTGACTTTATTTTTAGATTGTCTACATAATGTCTCTAGACATACATAGCACAATCCCGAGCCTTAACTTCTTTAAGTTGAGTTTCTTCCCATATTATATCCAATATAATATATTTAGGATAAAATTGGAATGAACCCTAAATTACCTATATGTAGCAATTATAAGGCATATCCTAAATGGATACATATAAATTAGTAGAACTCATCATGAATCAAACCATATCATAATAAAGTTTGATTCGTTCTCTTAAATTCATCATTGAGCTATAGTATTGTAAGAGGAGTTTGCTGTATTTGAATGCTTACTCTATATGACTATATGTGTCACACCCCATTTTTGCACCACCTTACTAGGGCTCATCATTTCATGCATGTTTTTGTTTTGTTTTTGAGTTTAGTCACTTGCATTAGTTTTTTAGGGTCACAAGGACAATGGATATGAATTTTGGTTCAATTCGGAGTTGATCTTGAGGGATAATAAGAGCTTTTGTGACTTGAGGGGTATACTTGTCTTTTAAGTCACAAACTTTTCATTTGACCTTGAAATGACCTCCAAATTGTCAATTGGGGTTCATATGGATGCATATGAAGTATTTCTAGGTTCAATTGGATGAATCAATGGCTTAGGATTAAGATGGCTCGATATAGTTCAAGTTGATTAATTAACCTTCCTTTGGGTTAGCTTAAATTGACTCACAATTACCAATCAAATCTTTTTAAATTGATTTTCAATTAGTCACCATTTTATCCCCAAAAGTGTTTTAGAAAGTTTAATTTTGATATGGAAAGCATTTGGTTTGATCCTCTGTGCATACCTATGTTTAGCAAAGGTAGAGCATAGCGGTTAACCGCCTTTGTCAAACCCAACCATGCCCCCATGATTAGTGGTTTTCACCCTAAAATGTTTAAAAATGTATTCCTCATCGAAACACGATCGTTTTGGCTTTTGTTTCATCAAAATCGAAGTTGATTTGACCCTGAAACACTCCTAGAAGGAAAGAGAGTCCAAAAGAGGGAGGAAGCTGAAGTGGGCTCGGGTGACCACCCAAGCCTGGGGGGTCACTCGATGCCATTTTCCTATATTTTTGCTATTTCTTTGCTGAAGTGGACTCTTGCCTATTTTGATGTACTTGGGCTCTTTTGGACATGTTTCCTTCTAGTTTTTGGTAACTTTTGAGTTACTTAAGCACTAAGGGGATCTCTAATAGCCCTTGGATTAATTTCTAGGGTTTTAATCCCAGCCATTGGTTAATCCTAATGAAACTCTATAAATACCCCCTATGCTTTAGCACAAAGAGGAGCCACTTTATACATTAAAATTGAGTTTGTGAGAGAGAATAAGAGAGAGAGAGTTGAAGGAGAGGTAGAGGTCTTGCTGTAGCCTTGAAGAACATTGATTCAAGTCATCCACAAGTCAAGAGGAGAGTCTCTACAGCAGCAAGGAAGCTTCTCCTAAGGTAACCTCCCTCTTTGTTAATGCTAAATATGAGTTTTCTTATAGAATAGGCTTATTGCATGTTAAAGGTAGCTTTTTTATCGTGTGTTATCACTTTATTTAGTTAATATGCATGATTTAAATGCTTTTCATATTGATTATAGCATGCTTTAGGGCTGTTCTATAGGGTTTAAAGCATGATTGTGAGTTTAGGGCTTTCGTTGTCTTTATTTTAGAATAGTGTCATTGCATGTTAAAGTTAGGATTTTTATCATATTTTATTGCTTTAGTTAGTTAATATGCATGTTTTGGTTTCTGTTTATCATGATGTTAGCATGTTTAGAGTTTATCTTACGTGTTTTTAAGTATGTTTGTGAGTTTAGGGTTTTTATTGTCCCTGTTTTAGGTTAGTTTCATATAGCATATTGGTTTAGGCTTTTTTGTTGATTTTTCTTCATAGTTGCTATATATGTATTGCATATGGAATAACTATGATGATTGTTTTGCATGCATGTTAGTGGATTCTAGGATTTTTATGCATGATATGGTATTAGGATTGCATTAGGGCTTATTATTGTTCACTGTTTTTGCTGTTGGCATGATTAGTGGATCAATTTAGGCCATAATACTATTCTGTCCAGATTTGCATGTTGTTGTGTTAGCATGGTTTTGAGCACGTGTAAGGGTACAAATAGGTGTGGTAATTGTCTTATGGCAAATAGGGCTGCCATTGCTTGAAATTGCTAATGCTTGGAGCTATTGCGCTCAGCTAAGTGGGTTTGAAGGTGCCCCAATTCACCTTTCCTTTCTTATCCTTTTTCTTCTCCCTCCCTAGGGTTAATTTTAATATGAGTTTATGGTAACTATCAAGGGTTTCCTTCATAAATAAAATTCTGGTTTTTATTAAAATTTCCATTTTGTGGAATTCTTTCTAAATTCAAACTTGTTTATTCAATTCTCTTTTGAATAAGGAAACCTAGGGTTTTTACCATAGGTTTATATTAGGATTTAACCCTATTCTTAATCGAACTACGTGGATTTTGATCCATGTATTTCGTTGCATGGTACGTAGGGGTTCTTTGTGAGGCTCAAGTCCGTTCTAGGATCCAAGTATCCTAGGTTCTTATATTTTTATTTTCTTTTTTCTGTTTTATTTTGTTTATTATGCATGGATGGATGGATAGAATATATGTTATGCATGCTGTCTTGTGATGATATATATTGATTTGTGTGTTGAAAAGACTTTAATTTAGCCCAAATAAACTGAGAGACCGAAAGGGTGACATGGGTGCCTATAGGCTTTGCCTAGAACCTTCCCATGTCATAACTTAGCCTCCGAATCCCCGATTCTCTTTGGTTTCCAAAAGACTTGTTTTTGCCTTTCCTTTTCAAACATGGAGTTATTCAAATTGTTTTCTTAAAACAAAGTGTTTTTAGGGTTTTCCTTGTTTCCTTTAAAAAACAAGGTGGCGACTCCTTTTTCTTTTTTCAAACCTATTTGATTTTCTTTTCAATCCTTGTGGGCTCAATTTCTGGGGTTCACAGTTTGGCAACTCCACTGGGGAATTTGTGGGCTAGACTCTATAAAGTTTAATTAGGCTAAACTAATTTCTTATGTTTAATTAAAATCAATCACATGCATCCGCTTGATTGTGTGGTTTCATTTATTGCATTGTGTGCGCAAATTGTTGCATGATAGGCTCGATTGTCCCTCGATTTATCCTTGCCAACGATGGGCCTAGTTTCAACCTTGGTTTTCCTGATTCCAAGTGTTGGGGCGAAAGCTATCAACCTCTATTGCCTAGTACCCTTGGGTGTATTAAATGAATCAATCACGTACTACTGGACCCATGCGGCGTTCTTGATGCCACATGTGGTTAGATATAAAGATTGGTTCAAGCAAGTGAAGGACTCTAGCCTACCCTCTCTTAGTTCATGTAGTGGGCCTTGTAGGGCACTATGGTCTCACCTTTATGCACCCACAATTGTTTGTAATGATGCTATGCCGTGTTTGTGGTGTAAGGCTTTATATCTTATGCCTTTAACATATACCCTTAAACCCTGACCTTTGCTAAGGTCGTGGGTTAGGAGGAATAAGTTAAGGAATTAGGATGTTAAGCTATGTTTGTGATGTGCTAATCCATGGGAATTAATTAAATCTAATAGAAGGACTCTATACCCTATTCTTTTAAACATACCCTTAATCCATAACCTTTGTAAAGGTAATTAGATATAAGGAATGAATTAATTAAATACGGTGTAAAGACCGAATTCATTAAGGAAAGTATGGAGGTTTAGGACAAGTCCTTAGGCTAAAGGTTAAAACTTTTCTATCCATAGACGTGCTGGCTTGGATCCGCAATCCGCAAGGGCGTCTAGTGAGTGTTGAATCTACCCATAAGATAGACATGGCTGATGAAAGAGCTAGTGAAGGACACTTTGACCTTGAGGCTTGCCTGAAGCCATCATGGCTAAGCTTGACCACACCACCGAGACATCCGATACAGCATTGAAAATTGCTCAAGAGAACCAACAGAAGATGGTAGATCTTGAACAAAATGGCTCTAAGGCCCATTCCTCGGGTATACCTCATATCGAAGAGGGACCTCAATCCAATGAGAACACCATAACAAGGGGGAAAGTAGTTCGAAACCTGTGGTCATCAACCTAGAAAGGGAAACCAAAGGAAAGGGTACTAGCAGTGATTCCGTGCTGGCTAGCAAGGTAGAAGCATTGGAAAGAACCATAAAAGGGATTCGTAGAGCCGATGACTTGGTTGATGTGCGGACTTTATCTCTGTTTCCAATGGCTCGCATTCCATTGCAATTCAAGATGCCAGAGTCGGAGAAATTTGATGGGACGGGTTGCCCTAAGACTCATTTGAAGATGTATGTGCGAGCTATGCACCTTAGAGGGGCCACTGACGAGATTTTGGCTCAAATGTTCCATGAAACCTTGACAACTTCTGCCTTGAAATGGTTCTTAGTGTTGGATGAGAATAGGACTAGGACTTGGGGGGACATATGCAATGAATTCTCGGAGGATTACAAGTACAATACAGAGGTGGACGTTACTCGGAGAGATTTGGAAACTATAAAACAAGGGGTTCATGAAACTTTCTCTGCTTACATTACAAGGTGGAGATAAAAGGCGTCGAGAATGACAGATAGGCCAAATAAGGAGGACCAAATTCAGTTGGTGGTTAAGAACTTGCTGCCCGTGTATCACAAGCTCCTATTTGCCCACTATTTCCCAAATTTCAAAGCTCTTATTGGGGCTGGCACGTAAGTTGAGGATGCTATCAATGATGGGATAATCAAAACTGAGGAAGTGAGGACTCACGAGACAAACTTTGCTGGGAAGAACAATGCCGAGGTTAATACCAAAACTCAACCCATTCAACCTATATCCCTTAATGATGTTAACCCACCTCGCCAATTCACCAATTTATACATGCCACTTGAAAGAGTCCTTGAAAAGCTCATAAGTTGTGACCTGTTGAAACCACTGGACCCAAGACCCCCACCTAATCCCTTACCCAGGAACTACAATGAGAATGAGTATTGCAAGTATCACCAATCCAAAGGCCATGCCACCAACCGCTGTATTCGCCTTCGCCACCAAGTCTAAGACCTCATAGATAAGCAAGTCATATCACCACCAAGCCGTCTAAATGTCACCCGTAATCTTCTCCCATCGCACAATAACACACCCCCACCTAACACCGTAAATGCCATTGGGGTTGAATCATCTCGCCATCGTCGGTCTATAAGACAATACACTCCACTCCCCATGACCTTAACCCGTCTTTTCACCCTTTGCCGCAACAAAAGCCTTATCATGCCACTCCCACCAAAACCAAGGCCATCAACCCCTTACTAATATTGCTAATACCATTATGCACCCCTGTAATGCCCTACATTTCCGTAAATTATTAATTTATTTTTAAGTCTAAAATCTTAAGTTAAAATTTAATTTTATTAGGCTAATTTTTATAATACACTATTTGGGATAAGATATACTTGGATTAGGTAAACCTTGTAACTAAACAGTATTATCCTAATTGGGTTAATATATAAGAATCCTTATCAGAAGAGTTTATTTTTTTAATAAACCATCAGAGTCACAAAGAGGCAGGCTTAGAACCCTAGACGACCCCTTCGTATTCCCCAACAATCTACATATCAAGTGAGTACAATCTGAACCCTGCCTAAGTATGTGATGGTTTATATATATATATATATAGGTATGTGGTACTGGTACATCCTGTAGTACAAAAGCTAAGGAAAAAGTAAGTTTCATAAAAATGGTAAGGTTATTATTTTATAGTGATATATAGAGATATATATATATATATATATATATATATATATATATATGTTTTGGTTGTATGTAGTGGTATGTAGTGTATTATGTCCGTACATGGTAAAAGTTGGAAACTTGGCTGACAAAAGAAAAAAAAAAAAGAAGAGTTGGGAGTAATGTAAAGGAATATAATATGATTATATATATATAATGATTTGACCTAAAAATTGGTAGGCTTCCTGTACACATTGTATATAGGGTTAAAAAAAAAAAGAAAAGGAAGATTGGACGGTACACAAGTGGGTGTTGGGTGGGGAGATGGCCAATAATCCTACGTGGTCACATATACAAACCCAATTGTGTACTAAGTATATTTATGACTTTGAGCGTTGAATTTTCACTAGTTAAGCTGATTTCATTTTTGCCTAATTAGATGAGCTTGACACAATGGATTGCGTTGAGGGTCAGACTAAATAAATTAATACATTTATTAACTTAGACTATAATTTATTGATAGTAATATTAATTTTTGATCTTAGGTTTGAGCTAAGTATTGATAAGTGGAGGCATTTACTTGGATTTTGACGTTACCACTTGAGGTAAGTGGGAGTATGACATGCCAATTTATTTATGACAAATGTTTTATTTGTTAAATAAATGATTTTTACGAATGATTTTATATCCATTCAAACATGTCTAATTTATTTGTATGAGCCAAGCAAATGATTTTGTATTCCGATTCAAGTAATGCTAGATATGATTTATTGATTACTTGAAATTATATTTAGCTAAAATGATTATATTTGAAACTCTGGTCTGACTGCCTTATGTCTAGCCCTGGTCAGTAGGGGTTAAGTTATTGGCCTTTGGTTCCAATGTTCTGCCTTGGTCAGTAGGGGATACTACTGATCTTCGGTACCAATGCTCTGTTAAAGCCTCCTCTTGATAGGAGCACCGTTTGGACCTTCGGGTCAATCTGTCTGAGTCATTTGTGTGGTTAGCCAGAGTTACAAAATAAATATGTGTTCATTCTGATCTGAAAGCTCTGAATGTTTATTTGAAATCTGTTATTGATATGAGAATTCTAAAAATTTGTATTTCTTTGAACATCTTTTGAAAAATATTTAATTGTGGTTACTAGCATATGATTTGTCGATATACATTTTTATGAAAAACTCATGCGATTAGCTTGGCTTATTCTTGTGTATGTTGTACTCACCCTTACAACATATTTTTTAGATGAGTAATCTGTTAGATTACTGGGCCAAGTGCAGTGGAAGCTTAGAGTGCGTCAAGCTAGCAGCTATTAGATTGAACATTAATTAGTATCAGTTTTTGTACTGATTTCTTTTTCTTATGAGAGGATTTTGGACCCATTTTTAGATGTTATTTGTTAAAGTTTGGAGTTATGAGGTTTGAGTAGACAACTTTTTCAATTATTTTAGTTATTGTTGATGATTATGACATCACTGAATTTTTGGAGATTTTTAGTACATCAGATTTCATTGTTAGAAATTTTATTATGGATGGATGAATTTAATTGATCACAAGAATGGTTGGGATACGGATGTTTAATTGCGCCTTTAGACTCGATCTCTTGGGTTTGGGGTGTGACAACCCGGCCATGACCCCGAGGCTTGTCCCATATTAAAGAAGATCATTCAAGATCTCATCGACCAAAAAGTTTTGTTGTTGCCAAAGAAGTCAATCTAAGAAGAGCTAAAAGAAAGATATGAAGCAGGGGATCCTCAGGTTGGCCTATTGGGTCAATCATTGGGGAAATTTGATTACTATGTGCTGTACTCAATATTGGGAATCGAATAAGAGGGAAAAATAGAAGTGCGGAATATAAAAATTTTTCCTACGATTCCCAATCCCATGAATCTAACTATGCATAACACAAAATCAAACCCTAACTACAAAGAGGGTTAGAACACTTACAGAATTTTTGTCTTCTCCTTTTTGCTCCAAGCTTTGATTCCGGACAGCGGTGAATGAGCAGCCCAAGTGTGCTGCCTCCAACGGTATCCACACCTAGCTAGAGCTTCAAGTCCTTTCTTTCTTTTTCCTTGTTGTTGCTAGAGGTGGAGAAGAGAGAGAGAGAGAAGAGAGCCTCCAAGGGGCTGGACGGCTAGGGTTTATTGTGCAAGCCTATTATGCCATGTCACACATAAGTGTGACTTATATAGGCAGCCCACTAAAGGGGGCTGGCCATGGGGAAGAAACCCTAATAGGGTTATGTGTAATTACTCTTAATTGCACATTAACCCCTATTATTTGTATCAAATACAAATAGGCCCATAAAGAACTATTCTTTATTCACTAAAACCCTTTCTCTCATAGACTTTAAAGCCCTTCTTGCATGATCAGTGTGTGACCCATTGGGTTCACATCATCAAGTAGTAGGAATAGCACGAGGTGTGCACAATGGAACGCTTTCCATTTAGGGTCTAATTGGAACTCCTTCCAATTCCCTAATTGATTATAACTCACTTATATCAATTAGGGCTTCTACTAACCATGAGTAACACCTAGCATATGGCTCATGGTGTGGTCCTTAATGAGGTGAATAGTCATTTACAAAGAACCCTTCTGTTATAGTTTATAGGTTACAATTGCATCCTTCCTTCAACACAATGTCTCCAATTGAACTAATAGGACATGGAAGTCTGTCAAGTCCCTAGTTCAATTACTTTATACTCATTCATAGATATCAACTCATTGATGAACTCATGAAACTCTTTTCATATTCATCCTACCATGGCCATGGATTTAATGAGTTATATTATGAATGCTATATGAGACATTCTCTCTCTTTTCCTGAGAGTGATGGATCCCTTGTTGATCACTCACATGTCTTCACACACATAGCAGTAGGGCCAATGAACACCTTTGCAAACCCCTGAATAGGATTAGCACTTAGTGTTATCAAACTTCTAAAGCTACATGCATAAGACAACTATGGCGTCTCAGGTCTAAGGATTACTTGTACCACTATAACAATGAGAAACTGATTGACAGGCAGGATAAAACTCCATTCAGTTTATCTCATATCTTTAGTCACATTCAGTGTACCTATTCTCGTAATAGGCACCCACTTGTTGGTTGTAGTGTCTCCACACAAATAGCTTGAGACTAGCTATCCTCCTATAGAGTCAACCTAACAAGTGCTAGTCCTATAGTTCATTACTGTCCATCATAGTGAACCTTCAACTAGGAATGCTTTAGGAGTTTAGTACAGAGATATATCTATAGTCTCAAAATTACAACTCTTTATAATTCCATATTCTCAACTCTAACTCCATGGACATATTATGTAAATATAAATGATGCATATAAACATAATAGAATAAGCCCTTTTATTAAATCAATAATAAATGTGACATACATAAATGAAATCAAATGATTGTTCCTAATCCCTAAACAATCATCTCTATGATTGGCTCTAGGGCATAATCCTAACAATCTCCCACTTGCACTAAAGACAATCGACCATGTATCGCATACCTATCTTCTCAAGATGTTGGTCTTAGACATAACCAATTATGTTTTAAAGCTTTAGTCAGTAGGTCTACAAAAACTTATGTAGATAATATCTTCTGTAATGTATCTATTACCTCTTCCAATGATTCCTCTAATCACTTGGAATTGTCACTCTATGTGTTTGGACTTTTGATGAGACCGTGATTCCTATACTTGAGCTATAGACCCATTGTTGTCACAAAACAAGGTGTGGGCAACTCAATGGAAGGAACAACTCCAAGTTCTAAATGAACTTATAGATCCAAACAGTCTCCTAGACAATGTGACAATTAATTCACCCTTAATAATGGAATCCATTGTATCTTTCATACAGTTCTTCCATTAAGTATTTCACCAACTAAAGTGAATATAAAATATACCCCATATGGATTATATCCAAATCCATATACCCATCTACTATGAGTTTAAAATTTCCATATACAATCCAATATTCCAAATTTGAATTGACTGATAACTATTTGTAACAATTACAACCTAATAGATATCAGGTTCAATACATAGTGTAGAATAAGGCTTCTTAACACTTTAAGAACCTTACTTGTGTTATCCTAGGGCACATGCCCTTGAATAATGAATTCTTATCTGAAGTAAATCAGACCTCCCTTAGAATTCTCCATGTTGAACTCCTTCAACATTTCAACTATGTTTGATGATTTGGAGATACTTAGCAATCTATATGATCTATCTCTATAGATCTTATTGGATGCTTTTGCCAAATCTTTCATGAATTAGTTTTTCTCCAAAAACTAAAACTTTACATTAGATAACATTCATATATCATTCATAATGATTATGATGTCATCCATACTTAGGATAAAGAAAAACGATCGCACTCCCACTAACCTTTTATACACTCATGGTCCATCTATACAATGAGAGAAATCAAACAATTTGATTACTTCAACTTTATAGATGTTCTAATTATGAGAACCTTGTAGTCTATTAATAGACTTCTATAACTTACACACTTTTATGGTTTTTCACCATTTGATATAACATCTTTATATCCTTTTTGACATATCTCATATTCAAAATGTGTGTTTATAGATAACAAGATCCAAATGGATTTCAGCATAACTATTATCAAACAAGTTTCTTTATAGACAACTTTTTGCCTATGTTGAAAACGTTCTTAAATAGCCAAGCCTTTTAGGTCTCTACCTATCCATATTGGATTTAATGACTCTTAGTCATTTCTCAAGTTGATGTCAAACATCGCCTAATCATAATCAATAGGATTATCTTGGTGATCTTTATCACCAAAGAACAATTCTTTCACATTCTAATGGAGATACAATATCTCTCTTATGTTAAAGAAATATCCAATTTGATCTATGAAAAGAATGTGGTGTAATTAAAGGTTTTGCCTCAATAGGGGCAAGGGTTGGATCTTTGTTGGTTTGTGGCTTTACAAACAATTCTGTAAATTCTATCTACTTTTGCATCTTTCTTGAATGAACTCTTTCTCAAGAAAATCCAGCAATCATCCTAATGGACAACTTTTGTTCATTAGAGTAATAGAAATACTATCCCAACCACTTTTAGGATATACCACAATTCAACACTTACTTGACCTTATTTCCAGATTGTCTACATTATGTTTCCAGACAAACGTAGCACAAGCCCAAGCCTTAACTTCTTTAAGTTGGGTTTCTTCCCATATCATATCTGATATAATTGGGACAAAACTGGAGTGAACCCTAAATTATCAATATGTAGCAATTTTAAGGTATATCCTAGATGGAACATTAGTAAAACTCATCATGGATCAAACCATATCTTAATAGGGTTCAATTCGTTCTCTTAGATTCACCATTGAGCTATGGTATTCTAAGATGAGTCTACTGTAATTGAATGCATGCTCTACATGACTATATACATCACAATGTATTAGTCAAATTATAAATGTAACTCTTTCACTTCACCAAGTAAAAGATGGGTTTAGTCATCTCATAACCAAGTCATAATCGTTACATTTAAATGAGAGTCTCTACATCTCTTGTATTCTCGGAATACGTTGCATTCGCTCTAATTAGTCATTTAAATTCAGAAATCAAATTTCTAGAATGTCTTAAATGGCCTAGTTAAGAAATAAGTTCCCAAAACTAATCTAGCAACTCTTGCTCTATTAAAATTTTTAAAGGTAACTTATTATCTACTTAACTTTTTGCTTCGATTCAGATTATACTAGAATCCAAAAACCAAGAAGCAGAACTAACCAACAATTTAGTTTAGAGCATGAACCAAAACTTCAAAAGTTTGGTTCTTCTAGGAAGACTGATACTTTATCAAGTTCCCTTTACAATACCTTATGTTTACTACAAAATAATTATATTTCTTTGTCTTTGACTTTTCAAGACTTGCTTTCCTCTATGCTTCCATTTTAAATCACATCTAGCTTCTCAAGCTATTCTATGTGATTAATCATTTTTCAAAAGAATGATTATTAATAAACAACTTTTATTACATCCTAGTCCAGAAGAAGTCCTTTACAAGTACTATACTTTATAGTATTATTTTACTCACAATACAACCTTTTTATGTGATGTAGGACATCAAAGGCACTTGCATTTACTAATTTTGCTTCTGAAACTCATTAGTCATCAATACTATCATATAGCATGGCAACAAGATGCCAATTGCGCATAGTGTCTTTTTCTTTTTAGGATGTTTTATGGAGGGCCTTTAATAAAAGGCCTAATAGCATATAAGCAATCTTTTGAAGTTGAGAACAATTCTCAATTTCCTAAGTCAATCAAAGAAATCGGGTTTAGTCAAACTATCAATATCCTATATATTAGGAAATAGGGGTTTTGAGGTGAGTAATTAGGTAATCTACATAAACAGAGAATTAGATTTCATTTTTATCCATAATGATTGGGTCTTTAATCATATGGTACCTCCCACTATTTTATCAAATTCCATACACCCTCTAATGGAATTCGGGAATCTCATTCCTAATGGGGATTGGGGTCCCACTGTGACCTAGAAGCCTCACATGTTAGTTTCTTGGCTTCTAACCCACAATAAGAAGACAACTCTTTGTCTATTGCTTCATAAGCAAGTTCCAATCGTTTTGCCTCTAGGGAACATACACCTCACATGTTAGTTTCTTGGAATACTTCCCTAGTTAAGTTAAGCCCATCATTCACACAGGTATGTTTCGCCAAATATATACCTCACATGTTAGTTTCTTGGTATATACCAGTTTAGGCACCCCATGATATCTCATATGTGATAGTTTCAAGTAATGTCTTTAACATGGGTAGCTCCTACATGTCTGCAGCCAGGTACCCACATTAAGGGACGTTAGATGATCCTATAATGATGGAAGGCAATGAAAAATTCATTCCCCAATGACTTCTCCATTTTCAACTTAATATTAAATAAGAGGGGTTTTAAAGGGTCTCATCAAATTAACATGCATCCTATGTATCAAAATTTAAATATATAAATTATGCTATTTATAATCGTACATCTCATGCTATTATAAATCATACATCGCATGCTATTATATATCAACATATATAAAGTACCATATTTTGATATTAGTCCCTAAGTGAATAGGTAACATATACCAAACTATGGTATTGGAGCTAATACAATTATCTCATAAATTTAAGCTCCCACTATGATGATTATGGACTTTGAGAGGATTCAATCCAAGCCAATAGATTGAATCCAAGGTCTAAGGTGGGTGTAGGTGATCGTAAAATAACACATTCGAAACATGCATGCTGTCTTGAAACACTTCTCTAAGCTTTCAAGTCCTTCAATCTGCTCCCTTGGCTTAATGGTCTCCACCATTGGCTTGTTGGGCTCTATCATGCTCCTTTGGGTCCACCATGCTCCTTAGTGCGCTCTCGATTACATAACATTTACATAATTTAAAGAAAGGGATACATAAGGGGAATGTGGGGTACATAAGAGAATGATAGAGAGAGAGGGAAGGCGGCATGCAAGCCCCAAATAATAAATTACATCACCATAATAAAATTACAACTCTTGAAAAATTATTACAACCCATTCATAAGACGGCCAATCACAATTGGTTTAAGGGGTATAGTCCATAATCATCATCCAAACACATACATACAATCTCATTGCATAATGTAAAGAAAAACTGTAAGCATTAAGACATATGGGCATTATGGTAATTCTCTTGAATGATTTACATTAATCTCATTAATGCATCCTAATCTTATTAGGTTTAAAGAAAAATATCCAGAATTAAATAAAGTCTTAACATTTAAGACATTTAGTTTCAATTAATCAAATTAATAGAAACATATAAAGTTTCCTAAAATAACTCTAATATCCAATATTAGGGTTTCCTTATTTAAACAAAACAATTTCATTTAATTACGAATTTCCAGATTTTAATTTAATCCCCAATTGTATTTTAAACCATTTAAAACATTATAAAATTAATCAATATTAATTAAATAATTAACATGGGAATTAAATAAAATCAATTAAATGATGAATTAGTGCATTAGGGTTTCCTAAAACCCTAAACCCTAAATGCATAACCCTAAACCCTAAATGCAAGCCCTAATCATTAAATGCCTTATGATTGGTCATTTAATGACCAATCATTAAAACCCTAGGTTCATACGGTATTTAATAAAAGGGATTAGGGTTTAATTAATGCCAAATAGGGTATTTATTACCCTTAATTAATTACACTAATTAGGGTCATCAAAACCCTAACCCTAGACATCATTAATGGTATTAATTATGCCCTAACAATCAATAACCATGATTGGTCATTTAATGACCAATCATTAACTCTTAATTAAGGTAATTAATATTCCAATTAGGGTTTTAATTAATGCCATAATGAAATTAGGGTTTCATCATTAACTCAAAATTAGGGTTTCATCCTTAACTCTATGCAGCCGTCACTACCAGGGGGCTGCCTGAGCTTGGCTAGGCTGCCATGGCCACCAACGGCTGTGGGAGGCCATGGCCAACCAAGGGAGAGGAGACTACAGGGGTGTGGGACAAGCCCTTGGACATGTGAGAAGTGGTGGAAGTGGCTGCCATCATCAAGAACAATCAGGGTTTCCAAAACCCATTGCTGGAGCCATTGTTGCAGACCTGGAAGGTCACAATAGCTTCTAAATCCTTATCAATTCGACTCCTCCATTGAAACCAGCTTTTGTATCATGTCCCTACATGAAATACTAAGCTAATAGAAGAGGTTTGGATGATCAAATCATCACCAATTGTTCTAAACAATTAAAACAACAGTAGGCTGCCCAGAATTTGACAGCACACTGTCCATGATCAGAAATTGATTTAAAACCCAGCAAGATGAATGAATTAGGCTACCAAACGAATTTTCCCAGTATCCTAAATGTCTTAGGAAACTAATGCAATTGGTTTCATGCAATTTGGAGTTCCCTAACTCAAGTTCTAATCAAAACTCCATTGATGACTTTTCTGCAGAGAAAATCTGCTATGCTGTTCATGAAAAATTTTCAAACTTTTTGAATCTTTTTCCATCAAAACCTTTTTGAAACTTAAAGAAAATCATATACACATGATATATAATGATCCTACAATGATCTTCCATCATAAATACAGCAGCTTTAATTAGAATTAATTGCAAGAACCTTAGGGTTCTAAAACCCAGATTCAGCCTCCATGGTGTTCTTCTCCTTCTTCCTTCTGTTCTAGCATCTTAATCCAATTATGATGCATCTAAATGCTTGGGAACCTTTCCCTACCATGTCTAGAACATAACCCAAGTGGTGGAAACCATTGCCATGCCTTTGATCTCCATCAATAACTCAAAGTTGTGGCTATTGCATCATTCCCGAGCAAAACTGTCTTTCCAGACAGCCTGTAGTAAAAAATTCATAACTTTCACTACAGAACTCGGATTGACGCACCGTTTGTTGGGTTGGAAAGCTTATTCAAAGAGCTTTCTAACCATATATGGCTCGAAAATTTTGGAGAAGAACTCTGAATTCGGCAGGCAAAACAAGATGATGGTTTTTCATGGCAACCATGAAAACTGTTCATAACAGTTTTATAAAACCCTAGTTTCCTTATTCTTCTTCTCCAAACTCAAACCCTATGCAACCTATTGCATCCATGGATACACTTAACCATCAATTAGAAGAGGAGTAGAAGAGAATTGACCTAGGGTTCCAAACCCTAGGTTCAGCCATGGAGGAAAACCAATTATGCAGAAAAAATTTTCCAGATTTTTGAATCATTCAACTACACCATAATTACCAGCCCATATGTATTTTGTATTATGCATAATCATGGCTCTGATACCACTGTTGGGAATCGAATAAGAGGGAAAAATAGAAGTGCGGAATATAAAAATTTTTCCTACGATTCCCAATCCCATGAATCTAACTATGCATAACACAAAATCAAACCCTAACTACAAAGAGGGTTAGAACACTTACAGAATTTTTGTCTTCTCCTTTTTGCTCCAAGCTTTGATTCCGGACAGCGGTGAATGAGCAGCCCAAGTGTGCTGCCTCCAACGGTATCCACACCTAGCTAGAGCTTCAAGTCCTTTCTTTCTTTTTCCTTGTTGTTGCTAGAGGTGGAGAAGAGAGAGAGAGAGAGAAGAGAGCCTCCAAGGGGCTGGACGGCTAGGGTTTATTGTGCAAGCCTATTATGCCATGTCACACATAAGTGTGACTTATATAGGCAGCCCACTAAAGGGGGCTGGCCATGGGGAAGAAACCCTAATAGGGTTATGTGTAATTACTCTTAATTGCACATTAACCCCTATTATTTGTATCAAATACAAATAGGCCCATAAAGAACTATTCTTTATTCACTAAAACCCTTTCTCTCATAGACTTTAAAGCCCTTCTTGCATGATCAGTGTGTGACCCATTGGGTTCACATCATCAAGTAGTAGGAATAGCACGAGGTGTGCACAATGGAACGCTTTCCATTTAGGGTCTAATTGGAACTCCTTCCAATTCCCTAATTGATTATAACTCACTTATATCAATTAGGGCTTCTACTAACCATGAGTAACACCTAGCATATGGCTCATGGTGTGGTCCTTAATGAGGTGAATAGTCATTTACAAAGAACCCTTCTGTTATAGTTTATAGGTTACAATTGCATCCTTCCTTCAACACAATGTCTCCAATTGAACTAATAGGACATGGAAGTCTGTCAAGTCCCTAGTTCAATTACTTTATACTCATTCATAGATATCAACTCATTGATGAACTCATGAAACTCTTTTCATATTCATCCTACCATGGCCATGGATTTAATGAGTTATATTATGAATGCTATATGAGACATTCTCTCTCTTTTCCTGAGAGTGATGGATCCCTTGTTGATCACTCACATGTCTTCACACACATAGCAGTAGGGCCAATGAACACCTTTGCAAACCCCTGAATAGGATTAGCACTTAGTGTTATCAAACTTCTAAAGCTACATGCATAAGACAACTATGGCGTCTCAGGTCTAAGGATTACTTGTACCACTATAACAATGAGAAACTGATTGACAGGCAGGATAAAACTCCATTCAGTTTATCTCATATCTTTAGTCACATTCAGTGTACCTATTCTCGTAATAGGCACCCACTTGTTGGTTGTAGTGTCTCCACACAAATAGCTTGAGACTAGCTATCCTCCTATAGAGTCAACCTAACAAGTGCTAGTCCTATAGTTCATTACTGTCCATCATAGTGAACCTTCAACTAGGAATGCTTTAGGAGTTTAGTACAGAGATATATCTATAGTCTCAAAATTACAACTCTTTATAATTCCATATTCTCAACTCTAACTCCATGGACATATTATGTAAATATAAATGATGCATATAAACATAATAGAATAAGCCCTTTTATTAAATCAATAATAAATGTGACATACATAAATGAAATCAAATGATTGTTCCTAATCCCTAAACAATCATCTCTATGATTGGCTCTAGGGCATAATCCTAACACTCAAGCCCAAGTCCAATATTAGATGAGCCGATAGTTACTACAGGTTGGGATGACTTGCCAATGGAAATGGAGAACATTGACATAATAGAATGGGATGACTTAATGAATGACTCCGAGGAAGTCCATGACATATGGGCTAGCGATGATGAGTTAGATCATATAACTAGAGGGGGTCGTCACTTCAAGCCTCCATACTTGGAATCTGAGAATCCATTGGAAGATTTGGAAGGGCAGAGGCGTCCTAACTTGCAAGAACAAGAGGATGAGGTGCTTAGGTAGCTAAAGAAGACCAATGCCAACATCACCATTTGGGGTTTGCTCATGGCCTCGCATAAGCATAGACAGATTGTGTTGAAACTGCTAAATCAGATACAAGTGCCCATTGATACATCCCCCGAGAGATTAGTACATTTGGTGAATCCAACTCCCAAGAATTCAACTATTGTGTTCACCGATGTGGACCTGCCTAAAAGTGGGCCAAGCCACTCCCAAGCTCTTTATGTGACCGTTGACACCTTGGGAAAGAGGGTTCCCACTGTCCTTATCGATAATGGGTTCGCATTGAATGTATGCCCTCTCAGAACTGCCACTGTCTTAGGCTTGGGACCCATCGATTTCACACCATCTGGGCAGACCATAAGAGCCTATGATAACACCCGCCGAGAAGTGATAGGAGTGGTTATTTTACCTCTAATCATGGGACCCACTGAATTTAGGGTGGAATTCCAAGTGTTGGATGTGCCATCGTGCTTTAATATGTTGTTGGGCCGACCTTGGATCCATCCCGTCGGGGCTGTGCCGTCTTCACTCCATCAAAAGGTGAAGTTTCCTTATGAAGGAGCCATAGTAACACTTCAAGGGGACTATAAATTGAAACTCGCAGGTGTGCCTGTATGTGAAATACAACTAGAATTAGCGGTGATACCATTATCCCGGTTTGACTATGTTCAATGCATTGAGAAAGAACTTGAAAAGGGTGAATTAATACCTTTGGACTTTTGCTCCCATGGCAATTTGCACATTGGTGAGATCATGAGAAGAATGAGTTTCTTTCTTAGAATGGGTCTAGGGCGTCGCTAACAAGGGATCCCTAGGTCTATTCAGAGTCGTGTCATCTCATACACCTTTGGGATAGGATATGAGCCCTCTAGAAATGACCATGCAGAAATGCTGAAGAGGAATAAAGAGAAAATAAGAGCCAAAGCCGAGGGAAGGGTGCCAAACCTGAGAATATTGCCGTATCGGCCCACTTTAAATGGTTACTTCGTCAAGGAAGGGGATGATTTTTTGTATTGTGGGTTTCTAGAACCCACCTTTGATCATGTTACCAAGACCAGGGTTCCAGGATTTGAAATTTTCTTCACCAAATGGTATCCAATCACAGTTGAAATGGTGGATGATGAAGTCATAAATTGTAATACCCATAATTTTTAAATAGGGTATTAAGGGTTTAATCTATGGTTAACGTAGTTAATCCCTTAATTTTTCGAATAACTTCATGATGGTAATGCATGTGTATAATATTATGATGTTGGATGTGTTTTGATGCTTGTTTTGTGCATTGAGTATCTTTTGGGTGCGTTTAGCCTTATTTGCAACTTAAGGGTTTAAGCTGCTGAAATTTGGCTAAGTGTGGAGAAAAAGTAAATTTTCGTAAATCTTCGTTTTAAAGGATAATTTTTGGCGGTAATGGGAGTTTATAATATTATAAGACATTGGTGATTTTATGGGATTTTATTAGCATGTTTGGATTGGTTTCCTCACATGTTTGTTTTAGGAAAATCTGTCGGGCGACGGATTTTGTACTAAAACTTGGAAATGAGATTTTGATATATTGGGTATTTGATTTTTCTGATATTTTATTTGGATTCAAATGGGGGGTTATTTGCTTATTTTCATTAAATAACTTAAAGTAATCTCCATTTTTATATTATCCTTTTACTTAAATGTTTTGGATGCAAATAAGGCTGATGTCTCTGCTGATGGAGAGTTGCTGACTGACTGTTTATTATTGGCTGTCTGTGTATTTCAGACGGCTGAAACAATTTTTTAGCCGTCTGAAAGACAATTTTCAGCCGGCTGAAAGTTCATATCAGCCGGTTGAAAATTCCAGAGAAGGGTTATTTTGTGATGGGCATTTTCAGCCGACTGAAAATATTTTTCAGTCGTCTGAAAGTGTCGGCGGACAGTTTTAATATATGGTTAAAATGACCCTTTTGCCCCCTTTTTCTATATAAACCCCTTAACCCATGAAATTCTAGACTCTTCCCCTTCTTTCCAGCCAAATAGAGAGAGAAAGGGGATAGGAGAGAAAGAGAGAGGGGACGGTGGAGAGAGAAAGAGTTTCTCCCTCCATTTTTATGGGTTTTCATGCATAGGGGCCTTGGATTTCGACATTTCTAGCTTGGATTCACTCATGGTTTACCTCTATTTCGGATTTGAGAGGTAATTTCTTATGTATAAAGTTAGGGTTTTCATTTCTTTTGGGATTGGGTTATCATATCCTTACATTTGGTGTTTATTCATGGTATTTGTGAGGTTTGGTCCCATTTTGGAGTCGGAATCTCTATTATTTTCATCAAGCATGGCATTTGAGAGCTAGGGCTTGGATTAGGGGCATACATGTGCATTCTAAGCTTGGATCTACACACCCATAACTTCAAGATCGCATTTTTCTACACGTTTCATGGAGGTAGGTGCAATTTACATAGGTTTAAACTATTGACATGATAATATGGTATATATTATCATAGTATTTGGTATTCCTGGGTCTAGAATATGTATATAAATGAAGTGCGGAATAAATCTTGGAATGAGATTATGGGTATTTGATATTCTAATTTGGGGATTATGTTCTTTACGGATTTTGGTACATTTTATACATTCTATGGAATATAGATGTATGGATTTTATGGTTAATTTTCATGTTTAATTGGGGTTTTCGATTATGATTTTAAGGCTATAATCATAATGAGAGTTTATGTTGTTTATCATAATTTTGGGTATAATTATGATTTTATTTGATTATGGGTTATATACCATATCTTGGAGATGATTTTGGTTTAAAAGAATCATTTTATGGTTTATTGCACTGCATGTTGGGCATAATCATGCATTAAATAGATTTAATGAATATTGGGTAAAAGTATTGCATAAAAAGGGGTCATTGGAATTGGACTACTTGCAGTCAATGGGACTTTGCGGTGTTTTCCATTCCTTTTGGTCCTGGGGTACTTTCCGGTTCCAGGTAGGAACCCTTGTGTTCCCGAATCAGAGGCTACTTTCCAGTTCCAGGTAGGAACCCTTGTGTTGTCTTCTTGGAGGTTGGGTTTAAAATCCTCCGTTTCCGCGCGAAGACTCTTGCGGGAGTGGTTGGTAATTAATGGAATCAATGTAAATTGGACATAAGTCACATGCATTGGGCATTATGCATTAATTATTTTAAGTTATGGATTATAACTTATTTTGGATTTGCAATATACATGGTCAATATATTTTGTTTTAAATGATATAATGGGTTTTATTTATATTATTGCTTTAGTTTACTATGTCAAATTGTATCTACTGAGTCATCGGACTCACGCCTATTATTTTAAATGTTTTTCAGATAATCCAAGGATTGGTTTGGCTATCTTGGGCAGAAGATGTTCTTAAATGGAAATTTCTTTATGTTAATTATTAATGTAATTAAATCAGAAGTGTAAATGTAAATTTAATCAAGGTTGTAATTGTAATTATTTAATGTTGTATATACGTGGAATACGATGCATGGGATGATACCACACACTCATGGATGACATAGAAATTTTTATGTATGGATTTTTATAACAGGTTTTTATGATGGTATGTCCTATCTACGGATGGTTCATGCCGAAAATTTTTAAAATGGTTGAGGTTTTAACACGTGTCATCCACGATTTATCAAAGGATTTATTAAAGAAAAAGCTTGTTTTATTATTTTGATCACAGCTTAATTAATTTGGGTCGTGACATAAATGATGAGTTCTGGGAAAAGAAAAAGGAGGATTGGGCAGAGAACTTTGATGCAGGGGCTATAACCAAAATATTCCAAGATATGATCCTCACCTTGGGAGGTTCGACCGTTGAAGAACTCCAGGGTTCGTCCATTAGCCATGCTACCATGCCACTCCTTAATTGGTACCTTGAAAGTGGTGTCATTGCGGAGATCCATGAAGAAGAAGACCTTGGCCTACCTGATAGCAGCTTGTAGGTGTCCTAGTTTAGTAATATTTCCTTAATTCAATAAGATGTATCTACTCAACTCACTTTGTGGAGTCATAGTGGTGATACAGATTGTTTTGTTTCTTTCTTTGTGTGTCGTTCCTATTATTCCTAGTTAATAAAGTGTGCTTTCTTTTCTATATATGCAGTGTCTCTTTTCTCTCTTCTATGGATATCTATGGCATAGACATAGATCCTAGGAACGACGTCCCCCCAGAGCTCGTTGAGCAAAGGAAAAGTGGCGTCACTGAGCCTAATATGGATGAATTGGAATTAATCAACTTAGGGACGAATGAATTGCCAAGAATTGTTAAAATTGGGAAAACCCTCTCCCCCATTGAAAAAGAAAAAATGATTTCCCTTTTAAAAGCCAACATTATGGCTTTTGCATGGTCTTATGAAGACATGCCTGGCATTGACCCTGATATTGTGCAACACTATATCCCCACTAATTCCCTAAAGAAGTCGGTAAAGCGGAAACTCAGAAGATTAAAATTAGAATGGGCTCTAAAAGTAAAAGACGAGGTAACTAAACAACTAGATGCGGGTTTCCTCCAAGTTGTGGAGTATCCTGAGTGGTTGTCAAACATAGTACCTGTGCCTAAAAAAGATGGGAAAGTGAGGATGTGTGTCAATTTTCGAGATCTCAATGCCGCGAGCCCTAAGGATGACTTTCTTTTACCCCATATCGACGTGTTGGTGGACAGTACAGTGGGACATACACTCCTCTCCTTCATGGACGGATTCTCTGGGTATAACCAGATAAAGATGGCGCCTCAAGACATGGAGAAAACAGCCTTCATCACACAATGGGGAACGTACTGTTACAAGGTAATGCCTTTTGGCTTGAGAAACGCCGGGGCTGTAGACACCCCATTTTGTACTCGTTGTCATCTTAAGTTCCGTGGCCCCGATGATGAGTTTAGGGTGGTTATTTACGGATTATCCTTTAAGAATTAGTGCGAATCACAGCATGAGATTTTGATTAAAATGAAAGGAAAATTATTTTTATTAAATTAATCATTTTTATCGCCACTAACACGTGTACGTATGTGATGAGTGTGTGTACACACATACGGTACATGTGCATGCGTGTTAGCGGTCAGTCTCCCAATTTTTACAGAAGACAATTTCCCTTTCCTATTCAGATTAGAAGTCTTTTATCATTATAAAATACCTTTTAATTATTCTCCAAAGAAACCTAGTCTAGGAAGGAAAGGGAAACTCCAGATTTCAGCTATAAATGCTCACTTAATGCCTTAGAAAAAGGGAGGGATATAGGGTTTTTAGAGAGTGAAATTCGTCATAATTCAGCAGTAGATTTTTGGAAAACCAGCAATCGTATTTTAATCATAACTTTTTCATCCGAAGTCAGAATTGGATGAAATTGGTCCTCTTAGAAAGATAATTCAATTCTCTACAACTTTGTATTTCACGAGTTTTGTCCAATTCCAACGTTTTCATACCCAAAAACGCGATTGAACTTTCTGCTGTTGCAAAGTGACGGAAATCACTTTTCTTTTCTCCTGTTCTCTTTTGTTTTCTATTTCTTTTCAAAGTTGAGTGAGTTTTGATCTCGTTGCTATGATTACACTTTGAAGAAGAGGAGGATTCGTGTTGATTTGATTCAATCCAAAGACCTGAGGGGCCACGAACAAGCATAAAGTCGGTAAATTTAGTTTAACTTAGCTTTTGATTCTAGTTCTTCTTTTATTTTATTTTATTTTATTTTATTTCTGTCTAAAGCATGATTAGCATGATTTAGGTTGAGTTTATATTCGTATTTATTTTATGTATATTTTATTTTATTAAGGATGCATGATGTAGATTAATATAAGGTCTGTGTGATTCTGTATGATATGCCGATAGGGTGCGTACGCACCTATCTTAAGTGCGTACGCATTCCCTTCCAGGCAGAAAGTTTATTTTCTATTATTTTTGTCATCTGTTTCGTTTTCCCTTTTTTTTTAAGTATACATATGATTGAGTTGGTGAAAATGCCTATTAGGTGCGTACGCACCTATGAGTGATGTGTACGCACCTTACCTCGGCAGATAGATTGTTGGCTTATTCATATCTTTTGTTTCTAGTTGGTCGATACCTTTTATTCTGATCTATTCTTTCTGATATATTTTTGATTCTCTGTTTTCTTTATTTATTAATTATTTTAGTCATTATGTGTGCCATCATTATTGAATGAATAGGGTTAATTTTAATTGAGCATTTAGATTAATTAAAGCCATTGATCATGTGTGGGGGCCGGTTTCGACTGGGTGTGGCTGGGTGCCTAACACCTTCCCAGCTGCGTACCCTAGCTCCGAACCCGAATCTCTGGTTATGACGAGCTAGACCCTGCTAGGGTTCACTCGTTCCCATTATTGGGTGGCGACTCCTCTCCGTGTTAGTCCTTTGAGGCTAATGCGTATTCTCGAGCTATGTGGTATTTAGGGCGTGGCGCTCACAGTGGCGACTCCACTGGGGATAGAGAGCTAGATTCCGTATAGTGATTTATGGCTTTACTTAATTTAAATTGTTTAATTAGAAAAGACCAAAATTGCACACACGCGCACTACCACCCCTTACCCTCGATGACAGTCTGATGAAAGGTACCGGGTCCCATTCGGGCCTATGGTTACTAGAAGTTGGCATCATCAACCCACAGCCTGTGCCACTAGCCTGTAATAAGCTTGTGAGTACGCTAACGGGCCACTCTTTGAGTGCCCTAGCTTGGGTGACCCTTGAAGGAGAAGTACCCCATTGACCAACACCACTAGTTACCCCACCAACCTTTGCATATCCTTACTTGAATGTGTGCCATGTCATGTTGCATTCATATTAGGAATTCATCGCGGGCTTGGGACGAGGCCCCCATTACCTATTAGCTATCTCAAGTTGAGCCCAATTGAGGGAAGTTGTGTGATATTGTTATTGGACTTGGACTTGTGTAAAATAATAAGAAAAAATACATGGGTCCATGATCCAAAAGAGAGTGAGGTGTGTGTATATTGGGCCGACTTGAGATAATTAATGGACTATGTGGGTTTAGCACTAGGATAACCGTGTTGGCAATCAAATCCAAAATTCAGCTAAGAATCAAGTCCAAAGCAAGTTATATCCGAACTTAAGCCCGAAAGAGTGGAGAATTATTTGTAATTGGGCCTGACCAAAAAAAAAAAAAAAAAAAAAAAGAATGAATGTCAGGTTTGGGCCCAACTTGTTGAGAGGTGAGAGACATTTCTGTATTGGGCTTAAGTTAGTGAAATAACAGGCTTTGTGTCCACTTATTATACCTTGGGCATTTGGAAGATATAGTAAACATGACAAAGCCCAAGGTATAGTGAGCAGTAATTGGGTAAATGGAACAGGGTTATTTATTCAAATAAGGGACACGGACTTAATAAGTTACACATGGCTAAATGCAGTAAAGGATTGGTCGACCACAGAAGAGTGTGCTAGGTTGTGCTTGGGTCCGATCACCTACATCCAACCGACTAAGGAAAGTGGAACCAGAATCAATGGCGGTAGAGCCTACTTTAACCGATCTCGTGGCCATGTTGCGGCAGGATAAGGCTGAAATGAAGGAACTCGTCACGGGATTAACCCAAAGGCTGGAACATTTAGAGATGGTGAGTAAAGTGTCATCTGATCAACTCGAAGGCAAAAAAGGGGTCAACAAGGAAGGAGAAGGAAGTGGTGCACCGAAAACTCACGATAGTGAATCTCACCCTTGGGACGATGAAGATTTCGCAGATTACATGGCTAGCAAGAAGAATGTCAAAGACAAGGGCAAAGTGGAAGACCCTAGGTTCGATAAGCTGCAGGTAGAGAATCAAGAAATGAGAGAACAGATAAGGCAGATGAAGGCCGCTTGGTGCAAGTCTCAAGGGATAGACGACTACATGTTTTCTATGCCCGGTGCCACCTCTGAGGCTAGAGTTCAACTACCCCCTAAATTCAAGATTGCGGATTACGAGAAGTTTGATGGAATTGGCGACCCTAAGCAACATCTACGCCAGTACATGAGCATAGCTAGAATGAGGGGTCTGACTTCGGAGCAAGTCCACTATGCTTTTCCATTGTCCTTATCAGGGGATGCTTCGAAGTGGTATTATAAGCTCGATGAGAAAACAACAGGAACTTGGGAAGTGTTAACCGAAGAATTCACCAACAAATACAACTACAACACAATGTTAGATGTGACATTGAGGGATTTGGAGATGACAAAGCAGAAGCCTGATAAGCCTTTTTCTGAGTTCATAGGGCGATGGAGGGTGAAGGCGGTAAAATTGACAAACAGGCCAGCAGAGATAGACCAAGTCAATATGATATTGAAGAACTTGACACCTGTTTACTTTGATAAAATGTTGACTTCGTCTGTCATGAACTTCCAGCAATTGTACCAATGTGGGACCAGGATAGAAGACGCGATCCATCAAGACCAAGTAGAGGGCAAGCCTACGAATAAGAAAGTATTCGGATCAAGCAGCAATAACACAGGTGGAAATAATAGAGGCATTGGAGCCACACAGGCCACCGTAGGAGCCATCAACCAAGGGGCACAACAACCCAGACAGTTTGACAACCTTGGAGTCCCTTTGTCTAAGGTATTTGATAACTTGTCTCGAAAGGGTTGCCTGAAAGCTTTGGAGCCCCGGCCGTTACCCAATCCGATTCCATCCTATTGGAGGCAGAATGAATATTATGACTTCCATCAGAGCATTGGTCATAGGACAGACAACTGCACAAGGCTAAGGCATGAGATTCAAGACATGATTGATAGTGGTAGGTTACCACGACCAGAGAATGCAGGGTATTGAATATTGTCACCGAGGCTATCCATTGTTGAGTTTACTCTAGAATCTGTTTTCGAGTCTGTTTCTGAATCTATTGAGTCTTGAGTTCGCTTTTAAGTCTGCCGCGCTCTAAGCTTTCTTTCAAGTCTGTCGAGTTCTGCGTTGTCTTTTGAGTTAGTTAAGTCCAATAAAATCGTTAAAGCCCTTTTGGTGTGGTCCCTGTTATTGATAGTGGAATGAAATCTGATTTCGCTTATTTCTATGTGTCTTCTAATAATGAAATCTTTGAATGCAAAATTCCTTTAATCTAAGAAAAGATAATTAATGGGGATCCAGAAAGGAAAGTGAAATCCATTAAAATTGAAGCTATCTTAATCAACTCGAACATTAATGAAGATTTTAAAGAGATATCAATTGGTTTACACAAGAATAGGCTGATCTTACAACTCTGATAGACTTATCAAGAAACGCAGGGAATAAACTTGAAAGTTTGCACATTTATCCTTCTCATACTCAAATTTTGAACAATGGAGATCGAAATGAAGAGAGGCCATCGTTTCTGCTACCATTCTTGAAAAAAAATATATAAAGAAAAATCCTTTGCTAACCCCTTTGAGCCTTAATGAGTTTTCTTTCTAACACCCTTGTCAAGGATTACCCCCTACACTAGGGGCAAATTTTGGAGAGAGATTTGTTTAAAGCGATGGGGCAATGTAAATGAAACAAAAGAAAAAAAAAAACAAAAAGAAAGAAGAAAAAAATGGAAGAAAAAAATAAGAGAAGAAAAGAAAAAAAAAGGATGCCAGAATGAGATAGCAGGTGAAGTGCTAAGTTTGGAAGTGAAAGTGAAGTGAAGTGATCCTTGAAAAATAGGAACCCATTGAAATTAAACTTGAGCTTTTAATATCCTTTCTTTCTTGAGCTAGAGCCTAAAGCCTACATTACAGTCCATATGAAAGTCCTCTCCGATTGATTAAAATTGTCCAAATTTGATTGAACTACGTTTGGCTTGATCCCTTTTGGGTACGTAGGCAACCTAGCTTGCAAAGGTGCAGCCACATTATTTGAAGTTTGTGCAAAGGTGCATTCACATCGCTTGGAATCCATACAAGGGGCACGAAAAAAAAGTCACATCAGAAGCAGTTTAAGAAAGACAAGTTGGGAAAGGAAAGCTCGCTAGGTTGAAAACTCGAAAGGGCAACTTAGGCAAAAGTTAGGGTATGAAAAAAAAAAAAGAAAAAAAAAAGTGAAGGAGTGAAGCCTATAGATATCATAGCCAGACATCAAGGAAGGTGATGCATACTCCAACCTTTGAGTCAAGGGGCAAGCCCAATTGAATATCCTCACATGCCATCAAAATCAGCATATGGAATGTCTTTGTTGGTGTAAGAGTGGACCAAAGTTAGTGAAATTTTATGGAAATAACTAGTACATCATTGATCCTCATTAATTAACTAAGAAAGGAAAAATGGAATAATTGCCTTAATGAGATGGAAATTAAAGGGAGACACATTTGAAATAGGTGAGGTCAATACTCGAGTCTATTGTCTCATCATTCCAGGTTATACTTGAATTTCTTGTTGGTCTTGCTTGAGCTTCTTATCTACATCATCGTTATTGGTTCTATCTTCTTCGCCCTTATTTGCCTCTTTGTATCATCAGCAATTTACTTGGAGTATAATCCTAAAGGGCTGAACAATGGGCAGTTTTGCGCATGTCATCCATGTGCGTACTTGCGGAAGTAGTATGAAGGTTTGGTGTCTTGTGCTTTATTTAAAATAAGTGTTTGTCTTGGGCTTCATGTATTCACATGCCTATAACTCCTTGAAAGCGGAAATTGCTATAGTGCCATTATTGCTCTGGGAAATGAATCTCTAATTCTGGGAAAGAAGCTACAACTCCATTCAGCAGTCTCAAGCAGGTTTTAGGAAATGTGTTGAAGATAAAGATGATGCCAAAGAAACGAATGAGTACATGTCCTAATCAAATTAGTAACCCTGTTCAAAGGTGATCATTAAAAAAAAGAAAAATCAATAGCGATCCTACCAAGGATTCGATTTCGATTAGACCATGTAGGTAGGGAATGGGCTCCGAATAGTCTATACATGCATGTTGAGTGTTGCTTTTGAATTCAAACCCTTGAGTGGTACCCTACTTGTTTTGAAGGCATATTCTTTAAGGGAAATCTTTTTTTTTTACTTGCCCTAGGGGCATCTTTCTTTGGGGATTAGAATGGTTTCTAAATGTCTTTTTCAGACATGAATTCTGTTGGTGATTTGTTGAATATTTTTGTTTGGTCGGAAATGTTTGATTCAACCCTCGTTAGAGTTCGATATGTCATTGGCCTTCGTTAAGGTCCACCCTCGTTAGGGTCTATCAATCCTTCTTTGGCCTTCTTTAAGGTCCACCCTCGTTAGGGTCTATAAATCCTTCTTTGGCCTTCGTTAAGGTCTACCCTCGTTAGGGTCTATAAATCCTCCTTTTGGACCTTCGTCAAGGCCCATTCCCTTGTTAGGGATCATTCGTTTCGGACCTTCGTCAAGGCCCATTCCCTCGTTAGGGATCATTCCTTTTGGACCTTCATTAAGGCCCATTCCCTCGTTAGGGATCACTCCTTTCAGGACCTTCAGTCAAGGCCCATTCCCTCGTTAGGGATCACTCTTTTCGGACCTTCGTCAAGGCCCATTCCCTCGTTAGGGATCATTCGTTTCGGACCTTCGTCAAGGCCCATTCCCTCGTTAGGGATCACTCCTTTTGGACCTTCGTCAAGGCCCATTCCCTCGTTAGGGATCATTCGTTTCAGACCTTCGTCAAGGCCCATTCCCTCGTCAAGGCCCATTCCCTCGTTAGGGATCACTCCTTTCGGACCTTCGTCAAGGCCCATTCCCTCGTTAGGGATCATTCGTTTCGGACCTTCGTCAAGGCCCATACCCTCGTTAGGGATCACTCCTTTCGGACCTTCGTCAAGGCTCATTCCCTCGTTAGGGATCACTCATTTCGGACCTTCGTCAAGGCTCATACCCTCGTTAGGGATCACTCGTTTCGGACCTTCGTTAAGGTCCACCCTCGTTAGGATCTATCAAATCTTTCTTTGGCCTTCGTTAAGGTCCACCCTCGTTAGGGTCTATGAATCCTTCTTTGGCTTTCGTTAAGGTCCACCTTCATTTGGGTCTGAGTACCCTGATTCCATTCATTGGGTCCTAGTACCTTGATTTGATTCTCTTTGGGTCCTGGTACCCTGATTCGATTCCCTTTGGGTCCGAGTACCCAGCTTCGATTCTGGATAGGGATGAAGCTTTTTGCTTATTCCCCAGGAAAGGAATGACATTTTCATATTGATCTTTGCAGTTGGTAGTTTCGAGAAGTTACCTACTGAGTGCCCCCATTGTTTTGCATGAACTACGCTAGGTCTGATCTCTGAGGAGTACGTAGGAAGTCAGCTGAGGTTAGCACGACCTTATTGCATGTGTGTGTGTGTGGACTTTAAGCTGCCAACCAGTAAATGGTTCGTCTTTTCAGGCTTTTGACTTTTGTATTGCAATGCAAAACTCAGCCAAAAGAGGGGCAACTGTAGACACCCCATTTTGTACTCGTTGTCATCTTAAGTCCCGTGGCCCCAATGATGAGTTTAGGGTGGTTATTTACGGATTATCCTTTAAGAATTAGTGCGAATCATAGCATGAGATTTTGATTAAAATGAAAGGAAAATTATTTTTATTAAATTAATCATTTTTATCGCCACTAACACGTGTACGTATGTGATGAGTGTGTGTACACACATACGGTACATGTGCATGCGTGTTAGCGGTCAGTCTCCCAATTTTTACAGAAGACAATTTCCCTTTCCTATTCAGATTAGAAGTCTTTTATCATTATAAAATACCTTTTGATTATTCTCCAAAGAAACCTAGTCTAGGAAGGAAAGGGAAACTCCAGATTTCAGCTATAAATGCTCACTTAATGCCTTAGAAAAAGGGAGGGATATAGGGTTTTTAGAGAGTGAAATTCGTCATAATTCAGCAGCAGATTTTTGGAAAACCAGCAATCGTATTTTAATCATAACGTTTTCATCCGAAGTCAGAATTGGATGAAATTAGTCTTCTTAGAAAGATAATTCAATTCTCTACAACTTTGTATTTCACGAGTTTTGTCCAATTCCAACGTTTTCATACCCAAAAACGCGATTGAACTTTCTGCTGTTGCAAAGTGACGGAAATCACTTTTCTTTTCTCCTGTTCTCTTTTGTTTTCTATTTCTTTTCAAAGTTGAGTGAGTTTTGATCTCGTTGCTGTGATTACACTTTGAAGAAGAGGAGGATTCGTGTTGATTTGATTCAATCCAAAGACCTGAGGGGCCACGAACAAGCATAAAGTCGGTAAATTTAGTTTAACTTAGCTTTTGATTCTAGTTCTTCTTTTATTTTATTTTATTTCTGTCTAAAGCATGATTAGCATGATTTAGGTTGAGTTTATATTCGTATTTATTTTATGTATATTTTATTTTATTAAGGATGCATGATGTAGATTAATATAAGGTCTGTGTGATTCTGTATGATATGCCGATAGGGTGCGTACGCACCTATCTTAAGTGCGTACGCATTCCCTTCCAGGCAGAAAGTATATTTTCTATTATTTTTGTCGTCTGTTTCGTTTTCCCTTTTTTTTTAAGTATACATATGATTGAGTTGGTGAAAATGCCTATTAGGTGCGTACGCACCTATGAGTGATGCGTACGCACCTTACCTCGGCAGATAGATTGTTGGCTTATTCATATCTTTTGTTTCTAGTTGGTCGATACCTTTTATTCTGATCTATTCTTTCTGATATATTTTTGATTCTCTGTTTTCTTTATTTATTAATTATTTTAGTCATTATGTGTGCCATCATTATTGAATGAATAGGGTTAATTTTAATTGAGCATTTAGATTAATTAAAGCCATTGATCATGTGTGGGGGCCGGTTTCGACCGGGTGTGGCTGGGTGCCTAACACCTTCCCAGCTGCGTACCCTAGCTCCGAACCCGAATCTCTGGTTATGACGAGCTAGACCCTGCTAGGGTTCACTCGTTCCCATTATTGGGTGGCGACTCCTCTCCGTGTTAGTCCTTTGAGGCTAATGCGTATTCTCGAGTTATGTGGTATTTAGGGCGTGGCGCTCACAGGAGCCACTTACTAAAGAGCAGCTACGACCCTATTGCATGATATGATCCATAAGGAAGTCAAGATTTATGTCGATGATATGATCGTGAAGTCCGTGGATAGGGAAGGGCATTTCAAGGCGCTAGAGAAATTCCTAGAACGAGCAAAAAAGTACAACCTCCGTTTAAACCCTCAAAAGTGCGCTTTTGGTGTCACCGCAGGCAAGCTATTAGGGTTCATGATCACTTAGAGAGGCATCGAAGTGGACCCAAGGAAGATAAAAGCTATTGTGGAGATGGAGCCGCCTAGCACTGAGAAGCAGATTTGGGGTTTTCTAAGAAGAGTTCAGTACATAAGTCGATTCATTGCCAACTTGACCATGGTTTGCGAACCAATCTTCAAATTGCTTAAGAAGGGTGTGCTGAAAGTATGGAATGAGGAATGTCAAGAGGCCTTTGAGACCATTAAGAGATACTTGAGCAATCCCCCAATCTTAGTCCCCCCACGGCAAGGTGCACCACTTTTGTTATACTTAATGGTCACCGAAACCGCGACGGGAGCTATGTTAGCTCAATATCTCGAAGGGTCGACAAAGGAAAATGCCATTTACTACTTAAGCAAGAAAATGATGGACTATGAAGTGAAGTACAATAAAATTGAAAAGGCTTGTGTGGCACTAGTATAGGTAATGCAGAAACTCCGTCACTATATGATGTCCTTCGAAGTATTTGTGATAAGTCGCATGGATCCGTTGAAATACTTGATAGAAAGACTAGTATTCTCATACAGAACTGCTCGATGGTCAATTCTCCTCAATGAATTTGACATCAAGTATGTAAATCAAAAGCCTATAAAGGGAAGTGTCATCGCAGACTACTTAGCGAGTTGTCTTGTATCGTCATCCGCTCCATTTAGTGACCAGTTTCCAAATGAGGACGTGTTAGAAATTGGGAAGAAGATTTGGAGAGTATACTTCGATGGGGCAGCCAATAAGAAGGGTTATGGGATAAGAGTCTTGCTGGTCTCACCTGAAGAGGCATTGACACCATTGGCAGTCAAGTTGGGGTTTGAAGCTACCAACAACATTGCTGAGTACGAGGCTTGCATCCTGGCATTAGAAGCTGCACTTGAATTGGGGATCAAAGAATTGGAAGTGTTTGGGGACTTGGCGCTAATCATTTGTCAGATAAAAGGGGAATGGAAAACTCGAGATGAGAAGCTGTTGCCATACCATGCCTATCTGGAAGCTCTAACCAAGGAGCTCTCAGAGATAGAGTTCAATTACTTGTCAAGAAACAAGAACCAGTTCGCCGATGCCTTGGCAACCCTAGCATCCATGGTGGAGATACCCAAAGGAGGAAGTGTGAAGCCATTGGTGATAGAATGCTGAGACAAGCCTGCGTACTGTTGCGTAATCCGAGAAGGGGAATTGAGTGACGGCAATCCATGGTTCCATGACATAAAGAGGTTCATTGAAGAAAGAGAATACCTAGAAGGAGCATCTCGTATCGATAGAAAGACCTTAAGACGGTTGGCAAGTCACTATGTACTTTGTGGAGGAAAGCTATATCGGAAATCATACGATGGGATCCACCTATTGTGTGTCACTAAGGAGGAAGCTAAACATCTAATCAAAGAAATCCATGAAGGGACTGGGGCTTCGCACATGAGTGGCTATATATATGTTAGCTAAGAAAATCATGAGGCTATGCTATTATTGGTCTACCATGGAAAGAGATTGCCACGCACATGTCAAGAAGTGCCATAAGTGCCAACTATTCGCCAGCGGACAACATTTGCCTTCTATGCCTTTAACAAGTATGTCGTTACCATGGTTGTTTGCAGTATGAGGGATAGATATCATTGGACAAATCAAACCAAAGGCTTCAAATGGGCATGAATACATCCTGGTTGTTGGGAATCGAACAAGAGGGAAAAATACAAAGGCGGAATATCAAAATTTTTCCTACGATTCCATAGCCCATGAATCTAACTATGCATAACACAAAATCAAACCCTAACTACGAAGAGGGTTAGAACACTTACAATTTTAATGGTCTTCTCCTTTTTGCTCCAAGCTTTGATCCCGGACAGCGGTGAAAGAGCAGCCCAAGTGTGCTGCCTCCAACGGTATCCACACCTAGCTAGAGCTTCAAGTCCTTTCCTCCTTTTCCTTGTTGTTGCTAGTGTAGGAGAAGAGAGGAGAGAGAGAGAGGGAGGCTGGAAATTCTGGCCAGCCCTTGGGGAGCCTCCAAAGTGCTGGACGGCTAGGGTTTTTTGTGCAAGCCTATTATGCCATGTCATACATAAGTGTGACTTATATAGGTAGCCCACTAAAGGGGGCTGGCCATGGGGAAGAAACCCTAATAGGGTTATGTGTAATTACACTTAATTGCACATTAACCCCTATTATTTGTATCAAATACAAATAGGCCTATAAAGAACTATTCTTTATTCACTAAAACCCTTTCTCTCATAGACTTTAAAGCCCTTCTTGCATGATCAGTGTGTGACCCATTGGGTTCACATCATTAAGTAGTAGGAATAGCACGAGGTGTGCACAATGGAACTCTTTCCATTTAGGGTCTAATTGGAACTCCTTCCAATTCCCTAATTGATTATAACTCACTTATATCAATTAGGGCTTCTACTAACCATGAGTAACACCTAGCATATGGCTCATGGTGTGGTCCTTAATGAGGTGAATAGTCATTTACAAAGAACCCTTCTGTTATAGTTTATAGGTTACAATTGCATCCTTCCTTCAACACAATGTCTCCAATTGAACTAATAGGACATGGAAGTCTGTCAAGTCCCTAGTTCAATTACTTTATACTCATTCATAGATATCAATTCATTGATGAACTCATGAAACTCTTTTCATATTCATCCTACCATGGCCATGGATTTAATGAGTTATATTATGAATGCTATATGAGACATTCTCTCTCTTTTTCCTGAGAGTGATGGATCCCTTGTTGATCACTCACATGCCTTCATACACATAGCAGTAGGGCCAATGAACACCTTTGCAGACCCCTGAATAGGATTTGCACTTAGTGTTATCAAACTTCTAAAGCTACATGCATAAGACAACTATGGTGTCTCAGGTCTAAGGATTACTTGTACCACTATAACAATGAGAAACTGATTGACAGGCAGGATAAAACTCCATTCAGTTTATCTCATATCTTTGGTCACATTCAGTGTACCTATTCTTATAATAGGCACCCACTTGTTGGTTGTAGTGTCTCCACACAAATAGCTTGAGACTAGCTATCCTCCTATAGAGTCAACCTAACAAGTGCTAGTCCTATGGTTCATTACTGTCCATCATAGTGAACCTTCAACTAGGAATGCTTAAGGAGTTTAGTACAGAGATATATCTATAGTCTCAAAATTACAACTCTTTGTAATTCCATATTCTCAACTCTAACTCCATGGACATATTATGTAAATATAAATGATGCATATAAACATAATAGAATAAGCCCTTTTATTAAATCAATAATAAATGTGACATACATAAATGAAATCAAATGATTGTTCCTAATCCCTAAACAATCATCTCTATGATTGGCTCTAGGGCATAATCCTAACAATCTCCCACTTGCACTAAAGCCAATCGACCATGTATCGCATACCTATCTTCTCAAGATGTTGGTCTTAGACATAACCAATTATGTTTTAAAGCTTTAGTCAGCAGGTCTACAAAAACTTATGTAGATAATATCTTCTGTAATGTATCTATTACCTCTTCCAATGATTCCTCTAATCACTTGGAATTGTCACTCTATGAGTTTGGACTTTTGATGAGACCGTGATTCCTATACTTGAGCTATAGACCCATTGTTGTCACAAAACAAGGTGTGGGCAACTCAATGGAAGGAACAACTCTAAGTTCTAAATGAACTTATAGATCCAAACAGTCTCCTAGACAATGCGACAATTAATTCACCCTCAATAATGGAATCCACTGTATCTTTCATACAGTTCTTCCATTAAGTATTTCACCAACTAAAGTGAATATAAAATATACCCCATATGGATTATATCCAAATCCATATACCCATCTACTATGAGTTTACAATTTCCATATACAATCCAATATTCCAAATTTGAATTGATTGATAACTATTTGTAACAATTACAACATAATAGATATCAGGTTCAATACATAGTGTAAAATAAGGCTTCTTAACACTTTAAGAATCTTACTTGTGTTATCCTAGGGCACATGCCCTTGAATAATGAATTCTTATCTGAAGTAAATCAGACCTCCCTTAGAATTCTCCATGTTGAACTCCTTCAACATTTCAACCATGTTTGATGATTTGGAGATACTTAGCAATCTATATGATCTATCTCTATAGATCTTATTGGATGCTTTTGCCAAATCTTTCATGAATTAGTTTTTCTCCAAAAACTAAAACTTTACATTAGATGACATTCATATATCATTCATAATGATTATGATGTCATCCATACTTAGGATAAAGAAAAACGATCGCACTCCCACTAACCTTTTATACACTCATGGTCCACCTATACAATGAGAGAAATCAAACAATTTGATTACCTCAACTTTATAGATGTTCTAATTATGAGAACCTTGTAGTCTATTGATAGACTTCTATAACTTACACACTTTTATGGTTTTTCACCATTTGATATAACATCTTTATATCCTTTTTGACATATCTTATATTCAAAATGTGTGTTTATAGATAACAAGATCCAAATGGATTTCAGCATAACTATTATCAAACAAGTTTCTTTATAGACAACTTTTTGCCTATGTTGAAAACATTCTTAAATAGCCAAGCCTTTTAGGTCTCTACCTATCCATATTGGATTTAATGACTCTTAGTCAGTTCTCGAGTTGATGTGAAACATCGTCTAGTCATAATCAATAGGATTATCTTGGTGATCTTTATCACCAAAGAACAATTCTTTCACATTCTAATAGAGATACAATATCTCTCTTATGTTAAGAAATATCCAATTTGATCTATGAAAAGATTGTAGTGTAGTTAAGGGTTTTGTCTTAACAGAGACAAGGGTTGGATCTTTGTTCATTTGTGGCTTTACAGACAATTCTATAAATTCTATCTACTTTTGCATCTTCTTGAATGAACTCTTTCTCAAGAAAATCCAGCAAACATCCTAATGGACAACTTTTGTTCATTAGGGTAATAGAAATACTATCCCAACCACTTTTGGGATATACCACAATTCAACACTTACTTGGCCGTATTTCCAGATTGTCTACATTATGTTTCCAGACATACGTAGCACAAGCCCAAGCCTTAACTTCTATAAGTTGGGTTTCTTCCCATATCATATCTGATATAATTGGGACAAAACTGGAGTGAACCCTAAATTATCAATATGTAGCAATTTTAAGGTATATCCTAGATGGATACATTAGTAAAACTCATCATGGATCAAACCATATCTTAATAGGGTTCAATTTGTTCTCTTAGATTCACCATTGAGCAATGGTATTCTAAGATAAGTCTACTATAATTGAATGCATGCTCTACATGACTGTATACATCACAATGTATAGTCAAATTATAAATGTAACTCATTCACTTCACCAAGTAAAAGATGGGTTTGGTCATCTCATAACCAAGTCATAATCGTTACATTTAAATGAGAGTCTCTACATCTCTTGTATTCTCGGAATACGTTGCATTCGCTCTAATTAGTCATTTAAATTCGGAAATCAAATTTCTAGAATGTCTTAAATGACTTAGTTAAGAAATAAGTTCCCAAAATTAATCTAGCAACTCTTGCTCTATTAAAATTTTTAAAGGTAACTTATTATCTACTTAACTTTCTGCTTCGATTTAGATTATACTAGAATCCAAAAACCAAGAAGCAGAACTAACCGACAATTTAGTTTAGAGCATGAACCAAAACTTCAAAAGTTTGGTTCTTCTAGGAAGACTGATACTTTATCAAGTTCTCTTTACAATACCTTATATTTACTACAAAATAATTATATTTCTTTGTCTTTAACTTTTCAAGACTTGCTTTCCTCTATGCTTCCATTTTAAATCACATCTAGCTTCTCAAGCTATTCTATGTGATTAATCATTTTTCAAAAGAATGATTATTAATAAACAACCTTTATTACATCCTAGTCCAGAAGAAGTCCTTTGTAAGTACTATACTTTATAGTATTATTTTACTCACTATACAACCTTTGTATGTGATGTAGGACATCAAAGGTACTTGCATTGACTAATTTTGCTTCTGAAGCTCATTAGTCATAAATACTATCATATAGTATGGCAACAAGATGCCAATTGCGCATAGTGTCTTTTTCTTCTTAGGATGTTTTATGGAGGGCCTTTATTAAAAGGCCTAATAGCATATAAACAATCTTTTGGAATTGAGAACAATTCTCAATTTCCTAAGTCAATCAAAGAAATCGGGTTTAGTCAAACTATCAATATCCTATATTAGGAAATAGGGGTTTTGAGGTGAGTAATTAGGTAATCTACATAAACAGAGAATTAGATTTCATTTTTATCCATAATGATTGGGTCTTTAATCATATGGTACCTCCCACTATTTTATCAAATTCCATACACCCTCTAATGGAATTTGGGAATCTCATTCCTAATGGGGATTGGGGTCCCACTGTGACCTAGAAGCCTCACATGTTAGTTTCTTGACTTCTAACCCACAATAAGAAGACAACTCTTTGTCTATTGCTTCATAAGCAAGTTCCAATCGTTTTGCCTCTAGGGAACATACACCTCACATGTTAGTTTCTTGGAATACTTCCCTAGTTAAGTTAAACCCATCATTCACACAGGTATGTTTCGCCAAATATATACCTCACATGTTAGTTTCTTGGTATATACCAGTTTAGGCACCCCATGATATCTCATATGTGATAGTTTCAAGTAATGTCTTTAACATGGGTAGCTCCTACATGTCTGCAGCCAGGTACCCACATTAAGGGACGTTAGATGATCCTATAATGATGGAAGGCAATGAAGAATTCATTCCCCAATGACTTCTCCATTTTCAACTTAATTTTAAATAAGAGGGGTTTTAAAGGGTCTCATCAAATTAACATGCATCCTATGTATCAAAATTTAAACATATAAATTATGCAATTTATAATCATACATCTCATGCTATTATAAATCATACATCGCATGCTATTATATATCAACATATATAAAGTACCATATTTTGATATTAGTCCCTAAGTGAATAGGTAACATATACCAAACTATGGTATTGGAGCTAATACAATTATCTCATAAATAAAAGCTCCCACTATGATGATTATGGACCTTGAGAGGATTCAATCCAAGCCAATAGATTGAATCCAAGGTCTAAGGTGGGTGTAGGTGATCGTAAAATTAACCATTCGTAACATGCATGCTTTCTTGAAAAACTTCTCTAAGCTTTCAAGTCCTTCAATCTGCTCCCTTGACTTGATGGTCTCCACCATTGGCTTATTGGTCTCCACCATTGGCTTGTTGGGCTTCATCATACTCCTTTGGGTCCACCATGCTCCTTAGTGCGCTCTCAATTACATAACATTTACATAATATATAGAAAGGGATACATAAGGGGAATGTGGGGTACATAAGAGAATGATAGAGAGAGAGGGAAGGTGGCATGCAAGCCCCAAATAATAAATTACATCACCATAATAAAATTACAACTCTTGAAAAATTATTATAACCCATTCATAAGACGGCCAATCACAATTGGTTTAAGGGGTATAGTCCATAATCATCATCCAAACACATACATACAATCTCATTGCATAACGTAAAGAAAAACTGTAAGCATTAAAACATATGGGCATTATGGTAATTCTCTTGAATGATTTACATTAATCTCATTAATGCATCCTAATCTTATTAGGTTTTAACAAAATATCCAGAATTAAATAAAGTCTTAACATTTAAGACATTTAGTTTCAATTAATCAAATTAATAGAAACATATAAAGTTTCCTAAAATAACTTTAATATCCAATATTAGGGTTTCCTTATTTAAACAAAACAATTTCATTTAATTAAGAATTTCCAGATTTTAATTTAATCCCCAATTGTATTTTAAACCATTTAAAACATTATAAAATTAATCAATATTAATTAAATAATTAACATGGGAATTAAATAAAATCAATTAAATGATGAATTAGTGTATTAGGGTTTCCCTAAACCCTAAACCCTAAATGCATAACCCTAAACCCTAAATGCAAGCCCTAATCATTAAATGCCTTATGATTGGTCATTTAATGTCCAATCATTAAAACCCTAGGTTCATACGGTATTTAATAAAAGGGATTAGGGTTTAATTAATGCCAAATAGGGTATTTATTATCCTAAATTAATTACACTAATTAGGGTTATCAAAACCCTAACCCTAGACATCATTAATGGTATTAATTATGCCCTAACAATTAATAACCATGATTGGTCATTTAATGACCAATCATTAACTCTTAATTAAGGTAATTAATATTCTAATTAGGGTTTTAATTAATGCCATAATGAAATTAGGGTTTCATCATTAACTCAATGCAGCCGTCACTACCAGGGGGCTGCCTGAGCTTGGCTAGGCTGCCATGGCCACCAACGACTGTGGGAGGCCATGGCCAGTCATGGGAGAACATCCTAGGGGTGTGGGACAAGCCTCTGGACACGTGAGAAGTGGTGGAAGTGGCTGCCATCATCAAGAACAATCAGGGTTTCCAAAACCCATTGCTGGAGCCATTGTTGCAGACCTTGAAGGTCACAATAGCTTCTAAATCCTTATCAATTCGACTCCTCCATTGAAACCAGCTTTTGCATCATGTCCCTACATGAAATACTAAGCTAATAAAAGAGGTTTGGATGATCGAATCATCACCAATTGTTCTAAACAATTAAAACAACAGTAGGCTGCCCAGAAATTTACAGCATACTGTCCATTGTCAGAAATTGATTTAAAACCCAGCAAGATGAATGAATTAGGCTACCAAACGAATTTTCCCAGTATCCTACATGTCTTAGGAAACTAATGCAATTGGTTTCATTCAATTTGGAGTTCCCTAACTCAAGTTCTAATCAAAACTCCATTGATGACTTTTCTGCAGAAAAATTCTGCTATGCTGTTCATGAAAAATTTTCAAACTTTTTGAATCCTTTTCCATCAAAACCTTTTTGAAACTTAAAGAAAATCATATACACATGATATATAATGATCCTACAATGATCTTCCATCATAAATACAGCAGCTTTAATTAGAATTAATTGCAAGAACCTTAGGGTTCTAAAACCCAGATTCAGCCTCCATGGTGTTCTTCTCCTTCTTCCTTCTGTTCTAGCATCTTAATCCAATTATGATGCATCTAAATGCTTGGGAACCTTTCCCTACCATGTCTAGAACATAAGCCAAGTGGTGGCAACCATTGCCATGCCTTTGATCTCCATCAATAACTCAAAGTTGTGGCTATTGCATCATTCCCGAGCAAAACTGTCTTTCCAGACAGCCTGTAGTAAAAAATTCATAACTTTCACTACAGAACTCGGATTGACGAACCGTTTGTTGGGTTGGAAAGCTTATTCGAAGAGCTTTCTAACCATATATGGCTCGAAAATTTTGGAGAAGAACTCTGAATTCGGCAGGCAAAACAAGATGACGGTTTTTCATGGCAACCATGAAAACTGTTCGTAACAGTTTTATAAAACCCTAGTTTCCTTATTCCTCTTCTCCAAACTCAAACCCTATGCAACCTATTGCATCCATGGATACACTTAACCATCAATTGGAAGAGGAGTAAAAGAGAATTGACCTAGGGTTCCAAACCCTAGGTTCAGCCATGGAGGAAAACCAACTATGCAGAAAAATTTTCCAGATTTTTGAATCATTCAACTACACCATAATTACCAGCCCATATGTATTTTGTATTATGCATAATCATGGCTCTGATACCACTGCTGGGAATCGAACAAAGAGGGAAAAATACAAGTGCGGAATATAAAAATTTTTCCTACGATTCCCAATCCCATGAATCTAACTATGCATAAGACAAAAAAAAAAAATTCTGTAAGTGTTCTAACCCTCTTCGTAGTTAGGGTTTGAACAAGAGGGAAAAATAGAAGTGCGGAATATAAAAATTTTTCCTACGATTCCACAGCCCATGAATCTAACTATGCATAACACAAAATCAAACCCTAACTACGAAGAGGGTCAGAACACTTACAAGATTTTTGTCTTCTCCGTTTTGCTCCAAGCTTCTACTCCGGACAGCGGTGAATGAGCAGCCCAAGTGTGCTGCCTCCAACGGTATCCACACCTAGCTAGAGCTTCAAGCCTTTTCTTTCTTCTTCCTTGTTGTTGCTAGAGGTGGAGAAGAGAGAGAGAGAGAAGAGAGCCTCCAAGGGGCTGGACGACTAGGGTTTATTGTGCAAGCCTATTATGCCATGTCACACATAAGTGTGACTTATATAGGTAGCCCACTAAAGGGGGCTGGCCATGGGGAAGAAACCCTAATAGGGTTATGTGTAATTACACTTAATTGCACATTAACCCCTTTTATTTGTATCAAATACAAATAGGCCTATAAAGAACTATTCTTTATTCACTAAAAACCTTTCTCTCATAGACTTTAAAGCCCTTCTTGCATGATCAGTGTGTGACCCATTGGGTTCACATCATTAAGTAGTAGGAATAGCACGAGGTGTGCACAATGGAACACTTTCCATTTAGGGTCTAATTGGAACTCCTTCCAATTCCCTAATTGATTATAACTCACTTATATCAATTAGGGCTTCTACTAACCATGAGTAACACCTAGCATATGGCTCATGGTGTGGTCCTTAATGAGGTGAATAGTCATTTACAAAGAACCCTTCTGTTATAGTTTATAGGTTACAATTGCATCCTTCCTTCAACACAATGTCTCCAATTGAACTAATAGGACATGGAAGTCTGTCAAGTCCCTAGTTCAATTACTTTATACTCATTCATAGATATCAACTCATAGATGAACTCATGAAACTCTTTTCATATTCATCCTACCATAGCCATGGATTTAATGAGTTATATTATGAATGCTATATGAGACATTCTCTCTCTTTTTCCTGAGAGTGATGGATCCCTTGTTGATCACTCACATGCCTTCATACACAGAGCAGTAGGGCCAATGAACACCTTTGCAGACCCCTGAATAGGATCTGCACTTAGTGTTATCAAACTTCTAAAGCTACATGCATAAGGCAGCTATGGTGTCTCAGGTCTAAGGATTACTTGTACCACTATAACAATGAGAAACTGATTGACAGGCAGGATAAAACTCCATTCAGTTTATCTCATATCTTTGGTCACATTCAGTGTACCTATTCTTATAATAGGCACCCACTTGTTGGTTGTAGTGTCTCCACACAAATAGCTTGAGACTAGCTATCCTCCTATAGAGTCAACCTAGCAAGTGCTAGTCCTATGGTTCATTACTGTCCATCATAGTGAACCTTCAACTAGGAATGCTTAAGGAGTTTAGTATAGAGACATATCTATAGTCTCAAAATTACAACTCTTTGTAATTCCATATTCTCAACTCTAACTCCATGGACATATTATGTAAATATAAATGATGCATATAAACATAATAGAATAAGCCCTTTTATTAAATCAATAATAAATGTGACATACATAAATGAAATCAAATGATTGTTCCTAATCCCTAAACAATCATCTCTATGATTGGCTCTAGGGCATAATCCTAACAATCTCCTACTTGCACTAAAGCCAATCGACCATGTATCGCATACCTATCTTCTCAAGATGTTGGTCTTAGACATAACCAATTATGTTTTAAAGCTTTAGTCAGTAGGTCTACAAAAACTTATGTAGATAATATCTTCTGTAATGTATCTATTACCTCTTCCAATGATTCCTCTAATCACTTGGAATTGTCACTCTATGAGTTTGGACTTTTGATGAGACCGTGATTCCTATACTTGAGCTATAGACCCATTGTTGTCACAAAACAAGGTGTGGGCAACTCAATGGAAGGAACAACTCCAAGTTCTAAATGAACTTATAGATCCAAATAGTCTCCTAGACAATGCGACAATTAATTCACCCTTAATAATGGAATCCACTGTATCTTTCATACAGTTCTTCCATTAAGTATTTCACCAACTAAAGTGAATATAAAATATACCCCATATGGATTACATCCAAATCCGTATACCCATCTGCTATGAGTTTACAATTTCCATATACAATCCAATATTCCAAATTTGAATTGACTGATAGCTATTTGTAACAATTACAACATAATAGATATCAGGTTCAATACATAGTGTAGAATAAGGCTTCTTAACATTTTAAGAACCTTACTTGTGTTATCCTAGGGCACATGCCCTTGAATAATGAATTCTTATCTGAAGTAAATCAGACCTCGCTTAGAATTCTCCATGTTGAACTCCTTCAACATTTCAACTATGTTTGATGATTTGGAGATACTTAGCAATCTATATGATCTATCTCTATAGATCTTGTTGGATGCTTCTGCCAAATCTTTCATGAATTAGTTTTTCTCCAAAAACCAAAACTTTACATTAGATAACATTCATATATCATTCATAATGATTATAATGTCATCTATACTTAGGATAAAGAAAAACAATCGCACTCCCACTAACCTTTTATACACTCATGGTCCATCTATACAATGAGAGAAATCAAACAATTTGATTACTTCAACTTTATAGATGTTCTAATTATGAGAACCTTGTAGTCTATTAATAGACTTCTATAACTTACACACTTTTATGGTTTTCACCATTTGATATAACATCTTTATATCTTTTTTTGACATATCTCATATTCAAAATGTGTGTTTGTAGAAAACAAGATCCAAATGGATTTCAGCATAACTATTATCAAACAAGTTTCTTTATAGACAACTTTTTGCCTATGTTGAAAACATTCTTAAATAGCCAAGCCTTTTAGGTCTCTACCTGTCCATATTGGATTTAATGACTCTTAGTCATTTCTCAAGTTGATGTCAAACATCGCCTAATCATAATCAATAGGATTATCTTGGAGATCTTTATCACCAAAGAACAATTCTTTCACATTCTAATAGAGATATAATATCTCTCTTATGTTAAAGAAATATCCAATTTGATCTATGAAAAGAATGTGGTGTAATTAAAGGTTTTGCCTCAATAGGGGCAAGGGTTGGATCTTTGTTGGTTTGTGGCTTTACAAACAATTCTGTAAATTCTATCTACTTTTGCATCTTTCTTGAATGAACTCTTTCTCAAGAAAATCCAGCAATCATCCTAATGGACAACTTTTGTTCATTAGAGTAATAGAAATACTATCCCAACCACTTTTAGGATATACCACAATTCAACACTTACTTGACCTTATTTCCAGATTGTCTACATTATGTTTCCAGACAAACGTAGCACAAGCCCAAGCCTTAACTTCTTTAAGTTGGGTTTCTTCCCATATCATATCTGATATAATTGGGACAAAACTGGAGTGAACCCTAAATTATCAATATGTAGCAATTTTAAGGTATATCCTAGATGGATACATTAGTAAAACTCATCATGGATCAAACCATATCTTAATAGGGTTCAATTTGTTCTCTTAGATTCACCATTGAGCTATGGTATTTTAAGATGAGTCTACAATAATTGAATGCATGCTCTATATGACTGTATACATCACAATGTATAGTCAAATTATAAATGTAACTCATTCACTTCACCAAGTAAAAGATGGGTTTGGTCATCTCATAACCAAGTCATAATCGTTACATTTAAATGAGAGTCTCTACATCTCTTGTATTCTCGGAATACGTTGCATTCGCTCTAATTAGTCATTTAAATTCGGAAATCAAATTTCTAGAATGTCTTAAATGACTTAGTTAAGAAATAAGTTCCCAAAATTAATCTAGCAACTCTTGCTCTATTAAAATTTTTAAAGGTAACTTATTATCTACTTAACTTTCTGCTTCGATTTAGAATATACTAGAATCCAAAAATCAAGAAGCAGAACTAACCAACAATTTAGTTTAGAGCCATGAACCAAAACTTCAAAAGTTTGGTTCTTCTAGGAAGACTGATACTTTATTAAGTTCCCTTTACAATACCTTATATTTACTACAAAATAATTATATTTCTTTGTCTTTGACTTTTCAAGACTTGCTTTCCTCTATGCTTCCATTTTAAATCACATCTAGCTTCTCAAGCTATTCTATGTGATTAATCATTTTTCAAAAGAATGATTATTAATAAACAACTTTTATTACATCCTAGTCCAGAAGAAGTCCTTTATAAGTACTATAATTTATAGTATTATTTTACTCACTATACAACCTTTGTATGTGATGTAGGACATCAAAGGCACTTGCATTGACTAATTTTGCTTCTGAAGCTCATTAGTCATCAATACTATCATATAGCATGGCAACAAGATGCCAATTGTGCATAGTGTCTTTTTCTTCTTAGGATGTTTTATGGAGGGCCTTTAATAAAAGGCCTAATAGCATATGAACAATCTTTTGGATGTTAGGATTATGCCCTAGAGCCAATCATAGAGATGATTGTTTAGGGATTAGGAACAATCATTTGATTTCATTTATGTATGTCACATTTATTATTGATTTAATAAAAGGGCTTATTCTATTATGTTTATATGCATCATTTATATTTACATAATATGTCCATGGAGTTAGAGTTGAGAATATGGAATTACAAAGAGTTGTAATTTTGAGACTATAGATATATCTCTGTACTAAACTCCTTAAGCATTCCTAGTTGAAGGTTCACTATGATGGACAGTAATGAACCATAGGACTAGCACTTGTTAGGTTGACTCTATAGGAGGATAGCTAGTCTCAAGCTATTTGTGTGGAGACACTACAACCAACAAGTGGGTGCCTATTATAAGAATAGGTACACTGAATGTGACCAAAGATATGAGATAAACTGAATGGAGTTTTATCCTGCCTGTCAATCAGTTTCTCATTGTTATAGTGGTACAAGTAATCCTTAGACCTGAGACACCATAGTTGCCTTATGCATGTAGCTTTAGAAGTTTGATAACACTAAGTGCAGATCCTATTCAGGGGTCTGCAAAGGTGTTCATTGGCCCTACTGCTATGTGTATGAAGGCATGTGAGTGATTAACAAGGGATCCATCACTCTCAGGAAAAAGAGAGAGAATGTCTCATATAGCATTCATAATATAACTCATTAAATCCATGGCCATGGTAGGATGAATATGAAAAAAGTTTCATGAGTTCATCAATGAGTTGATATCTATGAATGAGTATAAAGTAATTGAACTAGGGACTTGACAGACTTCCATGTCCTATTAGTTCAATTGGAGACATTGTGTTGAAGGAAGGATGCAATTGTAACCTATAAACTATAACAGAAGGGTTCTTTGTAAATGACTATTCACCTCATTAAGGACCACACCATGAGCCATATGCTAGGTGTTACTCATGGTTAGTAGAAGCCCTAATTGATATAAGTGAGTTATAATCAATTAGGGAATTGGAAGGAGTTCCAATTAGACCCTAAATGGAAAGAGTTCCATTGTGCACACCTTGTGCTATTCCTACTACTTAATGATGTGAACCCAATGGGTCACACACTGATCATGCAAGAAGGGTTTTAAAGTCTATGAGAGAAAGGGTTTTAGTGAATAAAGAATAGTTCTTTATGGGCCTATTTGTATTTGATACAAATAATAGGGGTTAATGTGCAATTAAGAGTAATTACACATAACCCTATTAGGGTTTCTTCCCCATGGCCAGCCCCCTTTAGTGGGCTGCCTATATAAGTCACACTTATGTGTGACATGGCATAAGAGGCTTGCACAATAAACCCTAGCCGTCCAGCCCCTTGGAGGCTCTCTTCTCTCTCTCTCTCTTCTCCACCTCTAGCAACAACAAGGAAGAAGAAAGAAAGGACTTGAAGCTCTAGCTAGGTGTGGATACCGTTGGAGGCAGCACACTTGGGCTGCTCATTCACCGCTGTCCGGAATCAAAGCTTGGAGCAAAAAGGAGAAGACAAAAATTCTGTAAGTGTTCTAACCCTCTTTGTAGTTAGGGTTTGATTTTGTGTTATGCATAGTTAGATTCATGGGATTGGGAATCGTAGGAAAAATTTTTATATTCCGCCTTTGTATTTTTCCCTCTTGTTCGATTCCCAATTAATGCCAAATAGGGTATTAATTACCCTTAATTAATTACACTAATCAGGGTTTCCAAAACCCTAACCCTAGACATCATTAATGGTATTAATTATGCCCTAACAATCAATAACCATGATTGGTCATTTAATGACCAATCATTAACTCTTAATTAAGGTAATTAATATTCCAATTAGGGTTTTAATTAATGCCATAATGAAATTAGGGTTTCATCATTAACTCAAAATTATGGTTTCATCCTTAACTCTATGCAGCCGTCACTACCAGGGGGCTGCCTGAGCTTGGCTAGGCTGCCATGGCCACCAACGACTGTGGGAGGCCATGGCCAGTCATGGGAGAACATCCTAGGGGTGTGGGACAAGCCTCTGGACACGTGAGAAGTGGTGGAAGTGGCTGCCATCATCAAGAACAATCAGGGTTTCCAAACCCATTGCTGGAGCCATTGTTGCAGACCTTGAAGGTCACAATAGCTTCTAAATCCTTATCAATTCGACTCCTCCATTGAAACCAGCTTTTGTATCATGTCCCTACATGAAATACTAAGCTAATAGAAGAGGTTTGGATGATCAAATCATCACCAATTGTTCTAAACAATTAAAACAACAGTAGGCTGCCCAGAATTTGACAGCACACTGTCCATGATCAGAAATTGATTTAAAACCCAGCAAGATGAATGAATTAGGCTACCAAACGAATTTTCCCAGTATCCTACATGTCTTAGGAAACTAATGCAATTGGTTTCATGCAATTTGGAGTTCCCTAACTCAAGTTCTAATCAAAACTCCATTGATGACTTTTCAGCAGAGAAAATCTGCTATGCTGTTCATGAAAAATTTTCAAACTTTTGAATCTTTTTCCATCAAAACCTTTTTGAAACTTAAAGAAAATCATATACACATGATATATAATGATCCTACAATGATCTTCCATCATAAATACAGCAGCTTTAATTAGAATTAATTGCAAGAACCTTAGGGTTCTAAAACCCAGATTCAGCCTCCATGGTGTTCTTCTCCTTCTTCCTTCTGTTCTAGCATCTTAATCCAATTATGATGCATCTAAATGCTTGGGAACCTTTCCCTACCATGTCTAGAACATAAGCCAAGTGGTGGCAACCATTGCCATGCCTTTGATCTCCATCAATAACTCAAAGTTGTGGCTATTGCATCATTCCCGAGCAAAACTGTCTTTCCAGACAGCCTGTAGTAAAAAATTCAGAACTTTCACTACAGAACTCGGATTGATGCACCGTTTGTTGCGTTGGAAAGCTTATTCAAAGAGCTTTCTAACCATATATGGCTCGAAAATTTTGGAGAAGAACTCTGAATTCGGCAGGCAAAACAAGATGACGGTTTTTCATGGCAACCATGAAAACTGTTCATAACAGTTTTATAAAACCCTAGTTTCCTTATTCTTCTTCTCCAAACTCAAACCCTATGCAACCTATTGCATCCATGGATACACTTAACCATCAATTAGAAGAGGAGTAGAAGAGAATTGACCTAGGGTTCCAAACCCTAGGTTCAGCCATGGAGGAAAACCAATTATGCAGAAAAAATTTTCCAGATTTTTGAATCATTCAACTACACCATAATTACCAGCCCATATGTATTTTGTATTATGCATAATCATGGCTCTGATACCACTGTTGGGAATCGAACAAGAGGGAAAAGTAGAAGTGCGGAATATAAAAAATTTTTCCTACGATTCCCAATCCATGAATCTAACTATGCATAACACAAAATCAAACCCTAACTACAAAGAGGGTTAGAACACTTACAGAATTTTTGTCTTCTCCGTTTTGCTCCAAGCTTCTACTCCGGACAGCGGTGAATGAGCAGCCCAAGTGTGCTGCCTCCAACGGTATCCACACCTAGCTAGAGCTTCAAGCCTTTTCTTTCTTCTTCCTTGTTGTTGCTAGAGGTGGAGAAGAGAGAGAGAGAGAAGAGAGCCTCCAAGGGGCTGGACGGCTAGGGTTTATTGTGCAAGCCTATTATGCCATGTCACACATAAGTGTGACTTATATAGGTAGCCCACTAAAGGGGGCTGGCCATGGGGAAGAAACCCTAATAGGGTTATGTGTAATTACACTTAATTGCACATTAACCCCTATTATTTGTATCAAATACAAATAGGCCTATAAAGAACTATTCTTTATTCACTAAAACCCTTTCTCTCATAGACTTTAAAGCCCTTCTTGCATGATCAGTGTGTGACCCATTGGGTTCACATCATTAAGTAGTAGGAATAGCACGAGGTGTGCACAATGGAACTCTTTCCATTTAGGGTCTAATTGGAAGTCCTTCCAATTCCCTAATTGATTATAACTCACTTATATCAATTAGGGCTTCTACTAACCATGAGTAACACCTAGCATATGGCTCATGGTGTGGTCCTTAATGAGGTGAATAGTCATTTACAAAGAACCCTTCTGTTATAGTTTATAGGTTACAATTGCATCCTTCCTTCAACACAATGTCTCCAATTGAACTAATAGGACATGGAAGTCTGTCAAGTCCCTAGTTCAATTACTTTATACTCATTCAAAGATATCAACTCATAGATGAACTCATGAAACTCTTTTCATATTCATCCTACCATGGCTATGGATTTAATGAGTTATATTATGAATGCTATATGAGACATTCTCTCTCTTTTTCCTGAGAGTGATGGATCCCTTGTTGATCACTCACATGCCTTCATACACAGAGCAGTAGGGCCAATGAACACCTTTGCAGACCCCTGAATAGGATCTGCACTTAGTGTTATCAAACTTCTAAAGCTACATGCATAAGGCAGCTATGGTGTCTTAGGTCTAAGGATTACTTGTACCACTATAACAATGAGAAACTGATTGACAGGCAGGATAAAACTCCATTCAGTTTATCTCATATCTTTGGTCACATTCAGTGTACCTATTCTTATAATAGGCACCCACTTGTTGGTTGTAGTGTCTCCACACAAATAGCTTGAGACTAGCTATCCTCCTATAGAGTCAACCTAGCAAGTGCTAGTCCTATGGTTCATTACTGTCCATCATAGTGAACCTTCAACTAGGAATGCTTAAGGAGTTTAGTATAGAGATATATCTATAGTCTCAAAATTACAACTCTTTGTAATTCCATATTCTCAACTCTAACTCCATGGACATATTATGTAAATATAAATGATGCATATAAACATAATAGAATAAGCCCTTTTATTAAATCAATAATAAATGTGACATACATAAATGAAATCAAATGATTGTTCCTAATCCCTAAACAATCATCTCTATGATTGGCTCTAGGGCATAATCCTAACAATTTTGTATTATCCATAATCATGGCTCTAACAATTTTGTATTTTGGAAAAATACAAGTGCGGAATATAAAAATTTTTCCTACGATTCCCAATCCCATGAATCTAACTATGCATAACACAAAATCAAACCCTAACTGTGAAGAGGGTTAGAACACTTACAGAATTTTTGTCTTCTCCTTTTTGCTCCAAGCTTTGATTCCGGACAGCGGTGAATGAGCAGCCCAAGTGTGCTGCCTCCAACGGTATCCACACCTAGCTAGAGCTTCAAGTCCTTTCTTTCTTCTTCCTTGTTGTTGCTAGAGGTGGAGAAGAGAGAGAGAGAGAAGAGAGCCTCCAAGGGGCTGGACGGCTAGGGTTTATTGTGCAAGCCTATTATGCCATGTCACACATAAGTGTGACTTATATAGGCAGCCCACTAAAGGGGGCTGGCCATGGGGAAGAAACCCTAATAGTGTTATGTGTAATTACACTTAATTGCACATTAACCCCTATTATTTGTATCAAATACAAATAGGCCTATAAAGAACTATTCTTTATTCACTAAAACCCTTTCTCTCATAGACTTTAAAGCCCTTCTTGCATGATCAGTGTGTGACCCATTGGGTTCACATCATTAAGTAGTAGGAATAGCACGAGGTGTGCACAATGGAACTCTTTCCATTTAGGGTCTAATTGGTGTAATACCCGTAATTTTTAAATAGGGTATTAAGGGTTTAATCTATGGTTAACGTAGCTAATCCCTTGATCTTTTGAATGATTACATGCATGGGTAGTGCATGTGGATGATATTATGATCTTGGATGTGTTTGGATGCTTGTGTTGGTGCATTAAGTATCTTTCGGGTGCGTTTAGCCTTATTTGCAACTTAAGGGTTTAAGTTGCTGAAATTTGGCTAAGTGTTAGGAAAAAGTGAATTTTCGTAAATCTTCGTTTTTGAAGGATAATTTTTGGCGGTAATGGGAGTTTAGAATATTATAAGACATTGGTGATTTTATGGGATTTTATTAGCATGTTTGGATTGGGTTCCACGCATGTTTGTTTTAGGAAAATCTGTCGGGCGACGGATTTTGTACTAAAACTTGAAATCTAGATTTTGATATATTGGGTATTTGATTTTTTTGATATTTTATTTGGATTCAAATGGGTGGTTATTTGCTTATTTTCATTAAATAACTTAAAGTAAAAGGAAGAAGAAAGAATGGAGAAGATTACTTAAATGTTTTTAATGAAAATAAGGTAGGGATGTGTACTGTGTGGGTTTATACACAATTGCCTGAGTTACTGGGCATTTTCAGCAAGTGACGATCGATCCTGGCCTAGGGACGATCGATCGTCAGTGCCCCAGAAAGGCATTTTCACTTCTGTTTTTCACGATCGATCGTGCCCTCAGACCACGATCGATCGTGCATCGCGGTTTTTGCAAATTTTTTTGTGTAAATGACGTAAATGCCCCTCACCCCTTATAAAAACCCATCCCTACGATTTTTAGACCAAATCTGATATTTTTGGTCATGGAGAGAGAGAGAGAGAGGGAGAGAAGGAGAAGATGGGGCGGAGGCTCGACGGCGTCTCGCCGGAGCACGGCGACCTCGATCCGACGCCGGCAAGCTCGGATCTAGTGTATTTTAGCCCGATCTACGCGTGTATGGTGGTGGATTTGGGTTTTTCTCTCTCTTTGAGGCTTAGGAATGCATTATTATGGTTGGATCCATATTCTCCAACTTCTTGGTGGAGCTTGGAGCTTGTTCACGGTGATTTTGAGCTTGGATTTTCGTGGGTGTTGGCATGGATTGTCATCCTCACCACTCTTTTGCATTCTAGAGGTATTTTCTCACATTTTGGAGTTAGGTTTTGTAATTTATTTTGGGTTATTGTCTCATTCTTACACTTATGGGTTTATTCATGCATATTGGGGAATTTTGGTGGTGATTTGGAGTTGGGACCTCCACTACTTACATCAACCAAGTCATTTGGGAGCTAGGGCTTGGATTGGGAGCGTGCATTTGCATCATAGGGCTTGGAGTTCATACTCACCACATTAAAGGTTTCATCTTTCCACGTATTCGGTTGAGGTAGGTGCAATTTACATAGGTTTAAACTATTGACATGATAATATGGTATATATTATCATAGTAATTGGTATTCGTGGGCTTAGAATACGTATATACATGATTTATGGAATAAATCTCGAATGGAAATCTGGGTATTTGATAACGTAAATTGGAAATTACGTTTATTAACGAGTTGGTTTGTTTTATACTTTTTATGGAAGATAATTGTACTGATTTTACGGGTATTTATGATGTTATCCTAAATTGGTATAATGCTGTGATTATTTCCACTATGGTTTATGTGGTATATTTTGGAAGATGATTTTGGTTATAAAATCATTTTATGGTTTATCGCATTGCATGTTGGCATAATCATGCATTAAATGGATTTAATGAATACTGGGTAAAAGTATTGCATAAAAAGGGGTCATTGGAATTGGACTACTTGCAGTCAATGGGACTTTGCGGTGTTTTCCATTCCTTTGGTCCTGGGGTACTTTCCGGTTCCAGATAGGAACCCTTGTGTTCCCGAATCAGAGGCTACTTTCCGGTTCCAGGTAGGAACCCTTGTGTTGTCCTCTTGGAGGTTGGGTTTAAATCCTCCGTTTCCGCGCGAAGACTCCTGCGGGAGTGGTTGGTAATCAATGGATTAATGTAAATTGGACATGAGTCACATGCATTGGACATATGCATTATTTATTTTAAGTTATGGGTTATAACTTATTTTGGTATTTGTAATATACTTGGTTAGTATATTTGGCTTTAAATGATATAATTGGTTTTATTTATATCATTGCTATAGTTTACTATGTCAAATTGTATCTACTGAGTCGTCGGACTCACGCCTATTATTTTTAAATGTTTTTCAGATAATCCAGGGATTGGTTATGCTATCTTGGGCGGAAGATACTCTTAGTGGAATTTCTTTAAGTTAATTGCTAATGTATTTTCACGGAAAGGAATATGTAATTAATTGAGTTTCTATTGGGTTAATTTAAATGTAAATTCAATCCGGGTTGTAATTTTAATTACTTATGGTTGTGTATATGTGGAATATGACGCATGGGATGATACCATTTCCATGGATGACAGGAAAAATTTTATGTATGGATTTTTATAACAGGTTTTCACGATGGTATGTCCTATCTACGGACGGGTCATGCCGAAAATTTTTAAAAATGATTGAGGTTTTAACACGTGTCATCCATGTTTTATCAAAGGATTTATTAAAGAAAAAGCTGGTTTATTATTATTAATCACGGCTTAATAAATTTGGGTCGTGACAATTGGAACTCCTTCCAATTCCCTAATTGATTATAACTCACTTATATCTATTAGGGCTTCTACTAACCATGAGTAACACCTAGCATATGGCTCATGGTGTGGTCCTTAATGAGGTGAATAGTCATTTACAAAGAACCCTTCTGTTATAGTTTATAGGTTACAATTGCATCCTTCCTTCAACACAATGTCTCCAATTGAACTAATAGGACATGGAAGTCTGTCAAGTCCCTAGTTCAATTACTTTATACTCAGTTATAGATATCAACTCATAGATGAACTCATGAAACTCTTTTCATATTCATCCTACCATGGCCATGGATTTAATGAGTTATATTATGAATGCTATATGAGACATTCTCTCTCTTTTTCCTGAGAGTGATGGATCCCTTGTTGATCACTCACATGCCTTCATACACATAGCAGTAGGGCCAATGAACACCTTTGCAGACCCCTGAATAGGATCTACACTTAGTGTTATCAAACTTCTAAAGCTACATGCATAAGGCAACTATGGTGTCTCAGGTCTAAGGATTACTTGTACCACTATAACAATGAGAAACTGATTGACAGGCAGGATAAAACTCCATTCAGTTTATCTCATATCTTTGGTCACATTCAGTGTACCTATTCTTATAATAGGCACCCACTTGTTGGTTGTAGTGTCTCCACACAAATAGCTTGAGACTAGCTATCCTCCTATAGAGTCAACCTAGCAAGTGCTAGTCCTATGGTTCATTACTGTCCATCATAGTGAACCTTCAACTAGGAATGCTTAAGGAGTTTAGTACAGAGATATATCTATAGTCTCAAAATTACAACTCTTTGTAATTCCATATTCTCAACTCTAACTCCATGGACATATTATGTAAATATAAATGATGCATATAAACATAATAGAATAAGCCCTTTTATTAAATCAATAATAAATGTGACATACATAAATGAAATCAAATGATTGTTCCTAATCCCTAAACAATCATCTCTATGATTGGCTCTAGGGCATAATCCTAACAATCTCCCACTTGCACTAAAGCCAATCGACCATGTATCGCATACCTATCTTCTCAAGATGTTGGTCTTAGACATAACCAATTATGTTTTAAAGCTTTAGTCAGTAGGTCTACAAAAACTTATGTAGATAATATCTTCTGTAATGTATCTATTACCTCTTCCAATGATTCCTCTAATCACTTGGAATTGTCACTCTATGAGTTTGGACTTTTGATGAGACCGTGATTCCTATACTTGAGCTATAGACCCATTGTTGTCACAAAACAAGGTGTGGGCAACTCAATGGAAGGAACAACTCTAAGTTCTAAATGAACTTATAGATCCAAACAGTCTCCTAGACAATGCGACAATTAATTCACCCTCAATAATGGAATCCACTATATCTTTCATACAGTTCTTCCATTAAGTATTTCACCAACTAAAGTGAATATAAAATATACCCCATATGGATAATATCCAAATCCATATACCCATCTACTATGAGTTTACAATTTCCATATACAATCCAATATTCCAAATTTGAATTGATTGATAACTATTTGTAACAATTACAACATAATAGATATCAGGTTCAATACATAGTGTAAAATAAGGCTTCTTAACACTTTAAGAATCTTACTTGTGTTATCCTAGGGCACATGCCCTTGAATAATGAATTCTTATCTGAAGTAAATCAGACCTCCCTTAGAATTCTCCATGTTGAACTCCTTCAACATTTCAACTATGTTTGATGATTTGGAGATACTTAGCAATCTATATGATCTATCTCTATAGATCTTGTTGGATGCTTTTGCCAAATCTTTCATGAATTAGTTTTTCTCCAAAAACTAAAACTTTACATTAGATAACATTCATATATCATTCATAATGATTATGATGTCATCCATACTTAGGATAAAGAAAAACGATCGCACTCCCACTAACCTTTTATACACTCATGGTCCATCTATACAATGAGAGAAATCAAACAATTTGATTACCTCAACTTTATAGATGTTCTAATTATGAGAACCTTGTAGTCTATTAATAGACTTCTATAACTTACACACTTTTATGGTTTTTCACCATTTGATATAACATCTTTATATCCTTTTTGACATATCTTATATTCAAAATGTGTGTTTATAGATAACAAGATCCAAATGGATTTCAGCATAACTATTATCAAACAAGTTTCTTTATAGACAACTTTTTGCCTATGTTGAAAACATTCTTAAATAGCCAAGCCTTTTAGGTCTCTACCTATCCATATTGGATTTAATGACTCTTAGTCATTTCTCGAGTTGATGTGAAACATCGTCTAGTCATAATCAATAGGATTATCTTGGTGATCTTTATCACCAAAGAACAATTCTTTCACATTCTAATAGAGATACAATATCTCTCTTATGTTAAGAAATATCCAATTTGATCTATGAAAAGATTGTAGTGTAGTTAAGGGTTTTGTCTTAACAGAGACAAGGGTTGGATCTTTGTTCGTTTGTGGCTTTACAGACAATTCTATAAATTCTATCTACTTTTGCATCTTCTTGAATGAACTCTTTCTCAAGAAAATCCAGCAAACATCCTAATGGACAACTTTTGTTCATTAGGGTAATAGAAATACTATCTCAACCACTTTTGGGATATACCACAATTCAACACTTACTTGACCGTATTTCCAGATTGTCTACATTATGTTTCCAGACATACGTAGCACAAGCCCAAGCCTTAACTTCTATAAGTTGGGTTTCTTCCCATATCATATCTGATATAATTGGGACAAAACTGGAGTGAACCCTAAATTATCAATATGTAGCAATTTTAAGGTATATCCTAGATGGATACATTAGTAAAACTCATCATGGATCAAACCATATCTTAATAGGGTTCAATTTGTTCTCTTAGATTCACCATTGAGCTATGGTATTTTAAGATGAGTCTACTATAATTGAATGCATGCTCTACATGACTGTATACATCACAATGTATAGTCAAATTATAAATGTAACTCATTCACTTCACCAAGTAAAAGATGGGTTTGGTCATATCATAACCAAGTCATAATCGTTACATTTAAATGAGAGTCTCTACATCTCTTGTATTCTCGGAATACGTTGCATTTGCTCTAATTAGTCATTTAAATTCGGAAATCAAATTTCTAGGATGTCTTAAATGACTTAGTTAAGAAATAAGTTCCCAAAATTAATCTAGCAACTCTTGCTCTATTAAAAATTTTAAAGGTAACTTATTATCTACTTAACTTTCTGCTTCGATTTAGATTATACTAGAATCCAAAAACCAAGAAACAGAACTAACCAACAATTTAGTTTAGAGCATGAACCAAAACTTCAAAAGTTTGGTTCTTCTAGGAAGACTGATACTTTATCAAGTTCCCTTTACAATACCTTATGTTTACTACAAAATAATTATATTTCTTTGTCTTTGACTTTTCAAGACTTGCTTTCCTCTATGCTTCCATTTTAAATCACATCTAGCTTCTCAAGCTATTCTATGTGATTAATCATTTTTCAAAAGAATGATTATTAATAAACAACTTTTATTACATCCGAGTCCAGAAGAAGTCCTTTACAAGTACTATACTTTATAGTATTATTTTACTCACAATACAACCTTTGTATGTGATGTAGGACATCAAAGGCACTTGCATTGACTAATTTTGCTTCTGAAGCTCATTAGTCATCAATACTATCATATAGCATGGCAACAAGATGCCAATTGCGCATAGTGTCTTTTTCTTCTTAGGATGTTTTATGGAGGGCCTTTAATAAAAGGCCTAATAGCATATAAACAATCTTTTGAAATTGAGAACAATTCTCAATTTCCTAAGTCAATCAAAGAAATCGGGTTTAGTCAAACTATCAATATCCTATATATTAGGAAATAGGGGTTTTGAGGTGAGTAATTAGGTAATCTACATAAACAGAGAATTAGATTTCATTTTTATCCATAATGATTGGGTCTTTAATCATATGGTACCTCCCACTATTTTATCAAATTCCATACACCCTCTAATGGAATTCGGGAATCTCATTCCTAATGGGGATTGGGGTCCCACTGTGACTTAGAAGCCTCACATGTTAGTTTCTTGACTTCTAACCCACAATAAGCAGACAACTCTTTGTCTATTGCTTCATAAGCAAGTTCCAATCATTTTGCCTCTAGGGAACATACACCTCACATGTTAGTTTCTTCGAATACTTCCCTAGTTAAGTTAAACCCATCATTCACACAGGTATGTTTCGCCAAATATATACCTCACATGTTAGTTTCTTGGTATATACCAGTTTAGGCACCCCATGATATCTCATATGTGATAGTTTCAAGTAATGTCTTTAACATGGGTAGCTCCTACATGTCTGCAGCCAGGTACCCACATTAAGGGACGTTAGATGATCCTATAATGATGGAAGGCAATGAAGAATTCATTCCCCAATGACTTCTCCATTTTCAACTTAATATTAAATAAGAGGGGTTTTAAAGGGTCTCATCAAATTAACATGCATCCTATGTATCAAAATTTAAACATATAAATTATGCAATTTATAATCATACATCTCATGCTATTATAAATCATACATCGCATGCTATTATATATCATCATATATAAAGTACCATATTTTGATATTAGTCCCTAAGTGAATAGGTAACATATACCAAACTATGGTATTGGAGCTAATACAGTTATCTCATAAATAAAAGCTCCCACTACGATGATTATGGACTTTGAGAGGATTCAATCCAAGCCAATAGATTGAATCCAAGGTCTAAGGTGGGTGTAGGTGATCGTAAAATAAACCATTCGTAACATGCATGCTTTCTTGAAAAACTTCTCTAAGCTTTCAAGTCCTTCAATCTGCTCCCTTGACTTGATGGTTTCCACCATTGGCTTATTGGTCTCCACCATTGGCTTGTCGGGCTCCATCATACTCCTTTGGGTCCACCATGCTCCTTAGTGCGCTCTCGATTACACAACATTTACGTAATATATAGAAAGGGATACATGAGGGGAATGTGGGGTACATAAGAGAATGATAGAGAGAGAGGGAAGGTGGCATACAAGCCCCAAATAATAAATTACATCACCATAATAAAATTACAACTCTTGAAAAATTATTACAACCCATTCATAAGACGGCCAATCACAATTGGTTTAAGGGGTATAGTCCATAATCATCATCCAATCATAAACATACAATCACATTGCATAAAGTAATGAAAAACTGTAAGCATTAAAACATTTGGGCATTATGGTAATTCTCTTGAATGATTTACATTAATCTTATTAATGCATCCTAATCTCATTAGGTTTTAACAAAATATCCAGAATTAAATAAAGTCTTAACATTTAAGACATTTAGTTTCAATTAATCAAATTAATAGAAACATATAAAGTTTCCTAAAATAACTCTAATATCCAATATTAGGGTTTCCTTATTTAAATAAAACAATTTCATTTAATTAAGAATTTCCAGATTTTAATTTAATCCCCAATTGTATTTTAAACCATTTAAAACATTATAAAATTAATCAATATTAATTAAATAATTAACATGGGAATTAAATAAAATCAATTAAATGACGAATTAGTGTATTAAGGTTTCCTAAAACCCTAAACCCTAAATGCATAACCCTAAACCCTAAATGCAAGCCCTAATCATTAAATGCCTTATGATTGGTCATTTAATAACCAATCATTAAAACCCTAGGTTCATACGGTATTTAATAAAAAGGGATTAGGGTTTAATTAATGCCAAATAGGGTATTTATTACCCTTAATTAATTACACTAATTAGGGTTATCAAAACCCTAACCCTAGACATCATTAATGGTATTAATTATGCCCTAACAATTAATAACCATGATTGATCATTTAATGACCAATCATTAACTCTTAATTAAGGTAATTAATATTCCAATTAGGGTTTTAATTAATGCCATAATGAAATTAGGGTTTCATCATTAACTCAAAATTAGGGTTTCATCCTTAACTCTATGCAGCCGTCACTACCAGGGGGCTGCCTGAGCTTGGCTAGGCTGCCATGGCCACCAACGACTGTGGGAGGCCATGGCCAGTCATGGGAGAACATCCTAGGGGTGTGGGACAAGCCCTTGGACACGTGAGAAGAGGTGGAAGTGGCTGCCATCATCAAGAACAATCAGGGTTTCCAAAACCCATTGCTGGAGCCATTGTTGCAGACCTTGAAGGTCACAATAGCTTCTAAATCCTTATCAATTCGACTCCTCCATTGAAACCAGCTTTTGTATCATGTCCCTACATGAAATACTAAGCTAATAGCAGAGGTTTGGATGATCAAATCATCACCAATTGTTCTAAACAATTAAAACAACAGTAGGCTGCCCAGAAATTTACAGCATACTGTCCATTGTCAGAAATTGATTTAAAACCCAGCAAGATGAATGAATTAGGCTACCAAACGAATTTTCCCAGTATCCTACATGTCTTAGGAAACTAATGCAATTGGTTTCATGCAATTTGCAGTTCCCTAACTCAAGTTCTAATCAAAACTCCATTGATGACTTTTCTGCAGAAAAATTCTGCTATGCTGTTCATGAAAAATTTTCAAACTTTTTGAATCTTTTTCCATCAAAACCTTTTTGAAACTTAAAGAAAATCATATACACATGATATATAATGATCCTACAATGATTTGCCATCATAAATACAGCAGCTTTAATTAGAATTAATTGCAAGAACCTTAGGGTTCAAAAACCCAGATTCAGCCTCCATGGTGTTCTTCTCCTTCTTCCTTCTGTTCTAGAATCTTAATCCAATTATGATGCATCTAAATGCTTGGGAACCTTTCCCTACCATGTCTAGAACATAACCCAAGTGGTGGCAACCATTGCCATGCCTTTGATCTCCATCAATAACTCAAAGTTGTGGCTATTGCATCATTCCCGAGCGAAACTGTCTTTCCAGACAGCCTGTAGTAAAAAATTCATAACTTTCACTACAGAACTCAGATTGATGCACCGTTTGTTGGGTTGGAAAGCTTATTCGAAGAGCTTTCTAACCATATATGGCTCGAAAATTTTGGAGAAGAACTCTGAATTTGGCATGCAAAACAAGATGACGGTTTTTCATGGCAACCATGAAAACTGTTCATAACAGTTTTATAAAACCCTAGTTTCCTTATTCTTCTTCTCCAAACTCAAACCCTATGCAACCTATTGCATCCATGGCTACACATAACCATCAATTAGAAGAGGAGTAGAAGAGAATTGACCTAGGGTTCCAAACCCTAGGTTCAGCCATGGAGGAAAACCAATTATGCAGAAAAATTTTCCAGATTTTTGAATCATTCAACTACACCATAATTACCAGCCCATATGTATTTTGTATTATGCATAATCATGGCTCTGATACCACTGTTGGGAATCGAACAAGAGGGAAAAATCGAAGTGCGGAATATAAAAATCTTTCCTGCGATTCCCAATCCCATGAATCTAACTATGCATAACACAAAATCAAACCCTAACTACGAAGAGGGTTAGAACACTTACAGGATTTTTGTCTTCTCCGTTTTGCTCCAAGCTTCTACTCCGGACAGCGGTGAATGAGCAGCCCAAGTGTGCTGCCTCCAACGGTATCCACACCTAGCTAGAGCTTCAAGCCTTTTCTTTCTTCTTCCTTGTTGTTGCTAGAGGTGGAGAAGAGAGAGAGAGAGAAGAGAGCCTCCAACTCTTTGGACGGCTAGGGTTGGGAGTGTGCAAGCATATTATGCCATGTCACACATAAGTGTGACTTATATATGCAGCCCACTAAAGGGGGCTGGCCATAGAGAAGAAACCCTAATAGGGTTATGTGTAATTACACTTAATTGCACATTAACCCCTATTATTTATATCAAATACAAATAGGCCTATAAAGAACTATTCTTTATTCACTAAAACCCTTTCTCTCATAGACTTTAAAGCCCTTCTTGCATGATCAGTGTGTGACCCATTGGGTTCACATCATCAAGTAGTAGGAATAGCACGAGGTGTGCACAATGGAACTCTTTCCATTTAGGGTCTAATTGGAACTCCTTCCAATTCCCTAATTGATTATAACTCACTTATATCAATTAGGGCTTCTACTAACCATGAATAACACCTAGCATATGGTTCATGGTGTTGTCCTTAATGAGGTGAATAGTCATTTACAAAGAACCCTTCTGTTATAGTTTATAGGTTACAATTGCATCCTTCCTTCAACACAATGTCTCCAATTGAACTAATAGGACATGGAAGTCTGTCAAGTCCCTAGTTCAATTACTTTATACTCATTCATAGATATCAACTCATTGATGAACTCATGAAACTCTTTTCATATTCATCCTACCATGGCCATGGATTTAATGAGTTATATTATGAATGCTATATGAGACATTCTCTCTCTTTTTCCTGAGAGTGATGGATCCCTTGTTAATCACTCACATGCCTTCATACACATAGCAGTAGGGCCAATGAACACCTTTGCAGACCCATGAATAGGATCTGCACTTAATGTTATCAAACTTCTAAAGCTACATGCATAAGGTAACTATGGTGTCTCAGGTCTAAGGATTACTTGTACCACTATAACATTGAGAAACTGATTGACAGGCAGGTTAAAACTCCATTCAGTTTATCTCAAATCTTTGGTCACATTCAGTGTACCTATTCTCGTAATAGGCACCCACTTGTTGGTTGTAGTGTCTCCACACATATAGCTTGAGACTAGCTATCCTCCTATAGAGTCAACCTAACAAGTGCTAGTCCTATGGTTCATTATTGTCCATCATAGTGAACCTTCAACTAGGAATGCTTTAGGAGTTTAGTACAGAGATATATCTACAGTATCAAAATTACAACTCTTTGTAATTCCATATTCTCAACTCTAACTCCATGGACATATTATGTAAATATAAATGATGCATATAAACATAATAGAATAAGCCCTTTTATTAAATCAATAATAAATGTGACATACATAAATGAAATCAAATGATTGTTCCTAATCCCTAAACAATCATCTCCATGATTGGCTCTAGGGCATAATCCTAACATCGATTACATAACATTTACATAATATATAGAAAGGGATACATAAGGGGAATGTGGGGTACATAAGAGAATGATAGAGAGAGAGGGAAGGTGGCATGCAAGCCCCAAATAATAAATTACATCACCATAATAAAATTACAACTCTTGAAAAATTATTGCAACCCATTCATAAGACGGCCAATCACAATTGGTTTAAAGGGTATAGTCCATAATCATCATCCAAACACATACATACATTCTCATTGCATAATGTAAAGAAAAACTGTAAGCATTAAAACATATGGGCATTATGGTAATTGTCTTGAATGATTTACATTAATCTCATTAATGCATCCTAATCTTATTAGGTTTTAACAAAATATCTAGAATTAAATAAAGTCTTAACATTTAAGACATTACAGTTTCAATTAATCAAATTAATTTAAAACATGTAAAGTTTCCTAAAATAACTCTAATATCCAATATTAGGGTTTCCTTAATTAAACAAAACAATTTCATTTAATTAAGAATTTCCAGATTTTAATTTAATCCCTAATTGTGTTTTAAACCATTTAAAACATTATAAAAATAATCAATATTAATTAAATAATTAATATAGGAATTAAATAAAATCATTAAAATGATGAATTAGTGTATTAGGGTTTCCTAAAACCCTAAACCCTAAATGCATAACCCTAAACCCTAAATGCAAGCCCTAATCATTAAATGCCTTATGATTGGTCATTTAATAACCAATCATTAAAACCCTAGGTTCATACGGTATTTAATAAAAGGGATTAGGGTTTAATTAATGCCAAATAGGGTATTTATTACCCTTAATTAATTACACTAATTAGGGTTTCCAAAACCCTAACCCTAGACATCATTAATGGTATTAATTATGCCCTAACAATCAATAACCATGATTGGTCATTTAATGACCAATCATTAACTCTTAATTAAGGTAATTAATATTCCAATTAGGGTTTTAATTAATGCCATAATGAAATTAGGGTTTCATCATTAACTCAAAATTAGGGTTTCATCCTTAACTCTATGCAGCCGTCACTACCAGGGGGCTGCCTGAGCTTGGCTAGGCTGCCATGGCCACCAACGACTGTGGGAGGCCATGGCCAGTCATGGGAGAACATCCTAGGGGTGTGGGACAAGCCTCTGGACACGTGAGAAGTGGTGGAAGTGGCTGCCATCATCAAGAACAATCAGGGTTTCCAAAACCCATTGCTGGAGCCATTGTTGCAGACCTTGAAGGTCACAATAGCTTCTAAATCCTTATCAATTTGACTCCTCCATTGAAACCAGCTTTTGTATCATGTCCCTACATGAAATACTAAGCTCATAGAAGAGGTTTGGATGATCAAATCATCACCAATTGTTCTAAACAATTAAAACAACAGTAGGCTGCCCAGAATTTGACAGCACACTGTCCATGGTCAGAAATTGATTTAAAACCCAGCAAGATGAATGAATTAGGCTACCAAACGAATTTTCTCAGTATCCTACATGTCTTAGGAAACTAATGCAATTGGTTTCATGCAATTTGGAGTTCCCTAACTCAAGTTCTAATCAAAACTCCATTGATGACTTTTCTGCAGAGAAAATCTGCTATGCTGTTCATGAAAAAGTTTCAAACTTTTTGAATCTTTTTCCATCAAAACCTTTTTGAAACTTAAAGAAAATCATATACACATGATATATAATGATCCTACAATGATCTTCCATCATAAATACAGCAGCTTTAATTAGAATTAATTGCAAGAACCTTAGGGTTCTAAAACCCAGATTCAGCCTCCATGGTGTTCTTCTCCTTCTTCCTTCTGTTCTAGCATCTTAATCCAATTATGATGCATCTAAATGCTTGGGAACCTTTCCCTACCATGTCTAGAACATAACCCAAGTAGTGGCAACCATTGCCATGGCTTTGATCTCCATCAATAACTCAAAGTTGTGGCTATCGCATCATTCCCGCGCAAAACTGTCTTTCCAGACAGCCTGTAGTAAAAAATTCGTAACTTTCACTACAGAACTCGGATTGATGCACCGTTTGTTGGGTTGGAAAGCTTATTCAAAGAGCTTTCTAACCATATATGGCTCGAAAATTTTGGAGAAGAACTCTGAATTCGGCAGGCAAAACAAGATGACGGTTTTTCATGGCAACCATGAAAACTGTTCATAACAGTTTTATAAAACCCTAGTTTCCTTATTCTTCTTCTCCAAACTCAAACCCTATGCAACCTATTGCATCCATGGATACCCTTAACCATCAATTGGAAGAGGAGTAAAAGAGAATTGACCTAGGGTTCCAAACCCTAGGTTCAGCCATGGAGGAAAACCAATTATGCAGAAAAATTTTCCAGATTTTTGAATCATTCAACTACACCATAATTACCAGCCCATATGTATTTTGTATTATGCATAATCATGGCTCTGATACCACTGTTGGGAATCGAACAAGAGGGAAAAATACAAAGGCGGAATATCAAAATTTTTCCTACGATTCCACAGCCCATGAATCTAACTATGCATAACACAAAATCAAACCCTAACTACGAAGAGGGTTAGAACACTTACAGTTTTAATGGTCTTCTCCTTTTTGATCCAAGCTTTGATCCCGGACAGCGGTGAATGAGCAGCCCAAGTGTGCTGCCTCCAACAGTATCCACACCTAGCTAGAGCTTCAAGTCCTTTCCTCCTTTTCCTTGTTGTTGCTAGTGTAGGAGAAGAGAGGAGAGAGAGAGAGGGAGGCTGGAAATTCTGGCCAGCCCTTGGGGAGCCTCCAAAGTGCTGGACGGCTAGGGTTTTTTGTGCAAGCCTATTATGCCATGTCATACATAAGTGTGACTTATATAGGCAGCCCACTAAAGGGGGCTGGCCATGGGGAAGAAACCCTAATAGGGTTATGTGTAATTACACTTAATTGCACATTAACCCCTATTATTTGTATCAAATACAAATAGGCCTATAAAGAACTATTCTTTATTCACTAAAACCCTTTCTCTCATAGACTTTAAAGCCCTTCTTGCATGATCAGTGTGTGACCCATTGGGTTCACATCATTAAGTAGTAGGAATAGCACGAGGTGTGCACAATGGAACTCTTTCCATTTAGGGTCTAATTGGAACTCCTTCCAATTCCCTAATTGATTATAACTCACTTATATCAATTAGGGCTTCTACTAACCATGAGTAACACCTAGCATATGGCTCATGGTGTGGTCCTTAATGAGGTGAATAGTCATTTACAAAGAACCCTTCTATTATAGTTTATAGGTTACAATTGCATCCTTCCTTCAACACAATGTCTCCAATTGAACTAATAGGACATGGAAGTCTGTCAAGTCCCTAGTTCAATTACTTTATACTCATTCATAGATATCAACTCATTGATGAACTCATGAAACTCTTTTCATATTCATCCTACCATGGCCATGGATTTAATGAGTTATATTATGAATGCTATATGAGACATTCTCTCTCTTTTTCCTGAGAGTGATGGATCCCTTGTTGATCACTCACATGCCTTCATACACATAGCAGTAGGGCCAATGAACACCTTTGCAGACCCCTGAATAGGATTTGCACTTAGTGTTATCAAACTTCTAAAGCTACATGCATAAGGCAACTATGGTGTCTCAGGTCTAAGGATTACTTGTACCACTATAACAATGAGAAACTGATTGACAGGCAGGATAAAACTCCATTCAGTTTATCTCATATCTTTGGTCACATTCAGTGTACCTATTCTTATAATAGGCACCCACTTGTTGGTTGTAGTGTCTCCACACAAATAGCTTGAGACTAGCTATCCTCCTATAGAGTCAACCTAACAAGTGCTAGTCCTATGGTTCATTACTGTCCATCATAGTGAACCTTCAACTAGGAATGCTTAAGGAGTTTAGTATAGAGATATATCTATAGTCTCAAAATTACAACTCTTTGTAATTCCATATTCTCAACTCTAACTCCATGGACATATTAAGTAAATATAAATGATGCATATAAACATAATAGAATAAGCCCTTTTATTAAATCAATAATAAATGTGACATACATAAATGAAATCAAATGATTGTTCCTAATCCCTAAACAATCATCTCTATGATTGGCTCTAGGGCATAATCCTAACAATGGTTGCTATTGATTATTTCACTAAATGGGTGGAGGCAGCGTCTTTCAAAACCTTAAATAACAAGAAGGTAGTGCAGTTCATATAGCACAACATCATCTATCGATATGGGGTACCGCATGAAGTTATCTTAGACAATGGACAGCACTTTCAGAAAGAAACCCATGAGCTCTTGCAGAGATACAACATAGTTCACCATCTGTCATCACTATACCATCCTCAAACTAATGGAGCAGTGGAAGCAGCTAACAAGAATATTAAGAAGATACTACAGAAGACTGCAGACTCGTACACAGACTGGCATGAGAAGTTACCATTGGCTTTATGGGATTACAGAACATCAGTAAGGTCATCAACAAGGGCTACCCCTTACTCTCTAGTCTATGGAATAGAGGCCGTATTACCAGTTGAACTAGAAGTTCCTTCGGTACGGGTTGCCGTGGAGAGTTAGATAACAGAAGTGGACTGGGTTAAAAACCGTTATGATGAGTTAGCATTACTAGATGAAAGACGGTTAAGGGCGCTGTATCATATGCAGGGGTATCAGAGAAGGCTTGCCAGAGCATTCAACAAACATGTCAAAGATTGGGGTCCAAAGAAGGGGGATGTAGTGTTGAAAGAAATCAGAGCTCTAGTGTTCAATTCGTGGGGAAAATTCAAACCAAGTTGGGGTGGACCATACATTATCAAAGAGATATTGCCAGCAGGGGCTGTTCGCCTCATGGATTTAGATGGAATTGAGTTTGCTCCTCCAACTAATTTGGATCAATTGAAGAAATACTATGTTTGAGGCTTGCTAGGTTGAAAACCCGTAAGGGCGACCTAAGCAAAAGTTAAGGCATAAGAATTACGTAAGACCTGATTCTCCATTCAAAAAAAAAAAAAAAAAAAAAAAACAAAAAAAACATAAAAAAGAAGATAGAAATGGAGATACGTAGGCAACCCATAAAGTTACCTTGGGTGCGGTCTAAATCAAACAACAAAATCCCAAATTTGATTTATTATTGGTAATTCATTCAAAACTAAAATTGATTGACATAGTAATTTATTGGTATTAAGAAAAAAGAACTATAAAAATGCCATAAATATCCTATTCTTAGAGTCTTCAGTCTCTCTTGGGTTTCTTTGCAGCTCGCTTTTCAATTTTCTTCTTCTCCCTTTCGAGTATTCTTTTCTTCCTCAAGTCATGTTCATGAGCTGCTGTCACTGCTTCCATAATATCTTCTCTGCAAGGTCCAAGTTCATTATTCTTGATAAGTCCAAAAATCCTTTCTCTTCGAGTAGTCTCTCTTTCGCCCAAATTGTTTTTTAACCATTCCTTGTACTTGGGGCTCATCATATATGGACCATCAGTATTCATAACTTGGGTTAGCATTAGTTTTCTAGGCCATCGATCCTTTGCCCAAGTCACTACAGAAAGACCTGCAGGTACCACAGGATAGTTACCTTTCAAGGAAGTGGTTATGGTTTGCATGGCACCTATCTGACGATGAATCCTTGAAGGCCAATAAAAAGAAGTAGACCTCAGTCCTATGAGTCTCACCATGGCACAACCAGAAGTGTGCAGAAGCATCTGTTCACTACAGCTCCATATGAAGATAAACCACTTGATATTCCTCCATGAAAGGGTTTGGAAGTAACCTAGCCAATCCCTCAATGAAAATTTTCCAGGAAATTCAATGCGGCGAAGACAGTAATGTTGGGGCTTGTATGGTGTAATAACAGTGAGTGACAAGAATTTCAATCTTTCAAGCAACCACATTTGCAGCAGAATGGGGCTACCTCCTAAGGGAATTTTTGGGTCCTCATGGACTTTATCCAAGCTATTCAGGGTTTTAGCTAGTACCATGGGAATCAAGTTATGGCCCTTGGCAAGGAGAGGAATCAACTCACAGATTTGTATGGGAACATATGGAGTACCAGTTGAAATAAGGAAACGACCAATGAGACAAAAGGCAAGTGTATGCTTAATAGGAAAGGTAAAATTCAAAATACCTTTGCTACCATAGGCCAAGAAAGAGGTTGCCAATTTCATCAAATCTACCATGTGATCTTTCACAAATATAGAGGCGTATTGTTGGTGAATCCCAAGAAAATTGGAGAAAGAAGTAAGAAAGCTTAAGCGAGGAGTAGGGAGAATGAAAGGACTTACCGGTGAAACTCCATACAACGTGCAGAATTCTTCCATGGTTAGGCGTAGTTCTTCATAGTTGAAGCGGAATACATGAATTTGGGGATCCCAAAAATATGTAGCAGCAGTTAAGAGGTTCGTTTCAAGCTTCACATGCCTCAAGGAAAGCAATGGATCCAAGCCAAAGCACTTGAACTCAGATTTCACTTTAGCACTCATAACTCTCAAAAACCCTCCTAAAAATTTGTCTAGAGCCTCCATAATTTCTAATGAATGAATACAAGTAGGTTTATGAACCCCTTGGATTTGTTTTTATAGGGAAAAAGTCACAAATCCGAGTTCTAGAAGGAGAGAACCCATCAAAATTGGAGATTTCCTATTTGAAGTGGGATTTCCGCTTCGGGCTCAGGAACCCCCCAGGCCTGGGCAACTAGCCACCTGGGCTTGGGCGGCTAGCTGCCCAGCCCTGGGTGGTCAGCCGAGGCCGTTTTCCCATTTTTGCCTTGTTTTGCCTATTTTTGACCCTATTTGACTCCTATATGGTTGTGTGACCTTGGGAAGCTTATTTTGAGCTTATTTTTGCACGAAAAACATGAGAAAATCACCACAATGGAATTCTAAAAGTCTCATAAAATGTGCCAAAGGAAGTGTTCAAAAGATGGGTTATAAAGCACAAAGAAGGATGTTCCATTCTTTTACAAGCAAGAGTTTAAGCTAAGTTAATGATCTCCCGCTGTTCTTCTCTTCCTGCTTGATTTGCCTCTACCAGTGACCAACATGAGCGATCTTTTGAGGAGGCATTGGTTGTGGTGGACGTATTGTAGAGACCTATTGCAAAGAAAATTCATTAATAAAAAGGGTAATGGTTTTAAATCCTATGATTGGAATGAACAAGGGATTGTCTTACAGTGGGATTTAGGCGTCCTTCTAACATGGAGTTTGCCAAGCTCATCCCAATAAGGTCTTGTCTTAATCCTTCGCTAAGCTCAAGGCACTCCTGTGTATACTCCCTAGGAACCTGAAACATGAACATGGTTAATAAATGATGAAAAGGCCTCAAGGAAGGTGAGGGTTTAGAACTTACATTCTCGTAGCTTGGGTCGATCTTAGGAACTTCATCAAAAGCAGGACGATTGATCTCAGTCCTCATAAAGTCCAAGCCATGGCACAAGCTCACTTCCCAATTGAGAACTGGGAGAGGTGGTTATGGAATTCCTTCTATCTCATAGTCATCAGCACCATGGGTCATGCCTGTCCAGGACCCTACTATGGAACCATGTCCATGAGCTCGCCTACCCTGCAATAAATAATTTGCATAAAAGAAGTGCTTACAAAAATCAATAATGAAAGAATGGGATGGAGACTCACCCCTTGAGGTGGGAAGCCAGTGACCTTGGGCCGCATCAGGAATTGGTGGCAGAAAGTCATATAATTAGTGTTGGGAGAGGTGAATTCCTCAGCATCCCAGCCAGTCAAAGCCTCCATCAACTCATCCCCATCTAAAGAGTCTATGTGCCTCATGTTCACTAGAGGCATGACGGGGGTAAGAGCAGCATCCACACGTCCTTTCACTTATCTAAGGACACGCTCTCCTAAGTACCAATATCGCCCTGAGGGACCCTTAAAGAGTACCCTCTTCCCAGTCAGTTCTAAGCAAGACACACACCTCCTGGGTAGCCTAGCTTCCCACAGTTCCCATGGGCTCCATTCTACCTATTGAATTTAGAAAAAATGATAAGTAAGATAGTAAATATGGTAGGAAGAAAAGAACGAGGAAAGTGGGTTACCATGTCGGTATTCAGACTCGCCAAGTGCGCCCTTGCATGGGTATAATCATGCCTGTTGGCGGTACGCACAGCTATCTTGCTAGGAGCATAATTCCCAAGCATTGGCCACTCCTGTATTTAATTTTCTAGGGCAGGGTGGCATAGCCCCAAGTATTAATAGTACCAGATCTGTCAAAACCCAAGAAAGCAGTTAAAACCAAGTCAAGTTTGACAGGAATCTAAAAATTAAATATTTTTATTTACCTCCCAAACAAATGGAAGCCCGCCGAAGTTCTTAGAGACCCTTCGGGACATGTCAGACATAGATCTATACATAGTGGCTAAGGTCGCTCCTCCCCAGTTATACCTCCCAATCTTATGAACATCTACCATGCAAGCAATATAGCCCAGTTGTGCCATGTCATTGGCACCAACAAAGAAAGTGCAAGAGAGCATGTAAATCATGAAAGCCCTAACCATGCACTCGGGATCCACTCCCTCACCTTCTTCTTGGCGAGCAAAGTTTTCAAATAACCATGTTCGCTGTACACCGCTTGAGTTTGTCTCAAAGTCCATCCCCAACATGGACAAAAGGTAGTCACCATTTGTGTTGGCATCCCCGTAATATGCCAATCTCTTTCCTTTGATGCTTAAGCCCGTGATTATGGAAAAATCTTTGGGAGTCATGGTCATCTCCCCAAAACTAAAATGAAAAGTATTGGTGGTATCCCACCATAACTTAGCTAAGGCAAACAGGGCTTGCCTGTCCCATTGTTCATTCCATAAGGAATCAAGAAAGCAACCAAAACCCGCTTTTTTAATGATGTCCCTTGCAGTTGGTTGGGTATGTTCCATGTGTTTCCACCACGAAATGAGATTTTTGATGGAGGACCTTGTGCGTAGGTCTTGAAAGTTGGGCTAATCAAGAGAATTATTCATCTAGTTAATGTAAAAATTATGGGTAAGCATTGATAATTGGCTTTTCAAAAGATGAGTTTTTTAGTTCATGAACAAGTAAACTTTGCTTTGAAAGTTTATGAAAACATTGGCTTTTTCAAACTCATGAACATTGGTAAACCATGCATTTCAAGTCTATGAAAACATTGATTTTTCAAAGGAAATAATGAGTAAACTTTGTTTTCCAAAGCGGTTTTCTAAGGAAAAAATAAGCAAACCTTGTTCATGAAAACATTGGTTTTTCAAAAATATAGCAAACTTTGTTTTTCAAAGTTCATGAAAATGTTTGATTTTGTTTCTAAAATCAATTAGAAATGAATGCCTATGATTTTTCCTTGCAATACACATCAATTTTACAAAGATTGGATGAATTTTCATCACTTGGGCATTTTATCAAACACTTGGTGGGCACTATTCACCAACCTTTGAAATTGAATTCCTTTCACATCCAATCCTTGCCAAAATCAATGGGCATTGCAAACATTACTAGGAATACTCATAGAGAGTCCATGGGGATGCATTTCAACCAACAAAAATGAAAATTTCAAAGAAAAGTTTAAGTTGGTAAGCTTACCTCTTGTTTGGAATAAAGAAAGGAGAGATGATTCTTTCATTCTAGGAGCAATTTCCCTTGAGGAACATCATATTTTGGAGCCTTGTATCTACTCTTTGAATCAAGGAATGGATACTTTGAAGTGGGAGCTTCATTGGACTCCATAGTGGATGAACAAGCTTGTGTTGAGCAAAAATGGGTTTAATGGGGTTTTTGATTTGCAAAGTGCTACAAATTTGTTGTTTTTGATGTGAAATTGGGTGCTAATGATGCTATTTTATGAATATGAATCAATCTTGAAGTGTGGATTTGAATGCCTTTGGGTATTGGTTCGATTTTGGAAAATGGGATATCCTTTCTAGAGAGAGAAAGTCCTAATTTTCGGGTTTGAGAAGAATGGGGAATGAATAGTGCACATGTGCACTTAAAAACCCAGAATTTTTCAGCATTAGGCTCGGGTAACCCCCTAGCCTTAGGTGGTTAGCCACCAGGGGCCTGGGCGGCTAGCCACTCAAGGCCTGGTGGTCACCCGAGCTTGCTCTTTTGACTTTGCTTCCTCGCTTTGTTTCGTCTTAGCGTGTGATCAAACCTCCTTCCGAATGAGATGATGGACACTTTTTGAGCTTAAAATCAAGCATATTTCATCTTGAAATCAATTCCTTGAATTGATTTTAATCTCATAGTGTTGGGTATTATTCCCCTAATTCATGCTAATTCAAATCCCAAAGTGTTAAGCACTTGTCCCTTGCTCCATACTAATGCTAATGAGTTGACTATATGTCCTCATTTCTCATGGGTTGAATATATTTCCCCATTTCAATTTCTATCTCAATGGGTTGAATATATTTTCTCATTTCAAGTTTCACTTATCAATTTCTACGAGTTGACTATATGTCCTCATTTCCCATGGGTTGAATATATTTCCCCATTTCAATTTCTATCTCAATGGGTTAAATATATTTCCCCATTTCAAGTTTCACTTATCAAATTCTTTGAGTTGACTATATGTCCTCATTTCTCATGGGTTGAATATATTTCCCCATTTCAATTTCTATCTCAATGGGTTGAATATATTTCCTCATTTCAAGTTTCACTTATCAATTTCTATGAGTTGACTATATGTCCTCATTTCCCATGGGTTGAATATATTTCCCCATTTCAATTTCTATCTCAATGGGTTGAATATATTTCCCCATTTCAAGTTTCACTTATCAAATTCTATGAGTTGACTATATGTCCTCATTTCTCATGGGTTGAATATATTTCCCCATTTCAATTTCTATCTCAATGGGTTGAATATATTTCCCCATTTCAAGTTTCACTTATCAATTTCAATGAGTTGACTATATGTCCTCTTTTCTTATGGGTTGAATATATTTCCCCATTTCAAGTTTCACTTATCAATTTCTATGAGTTGACTATATGTCCTCATTTCTCATGGGTTGAATATATTTCCCCAATTTTATCCTACAAAGTTGAATATATTTCCCTTGCCTTTCCCATTTGCTATGAGTTGAATATATTTCCTCATACCTCTTTTGGTATTTGTATGATTCTTCAAGCTATAAGGCAAAAATGGGTTGTTCTTTATCATTGGTTCACAAGTGTAACTTGTTCGCCAATGAGGGGCTTCTGTCACACCCCATTTTTGCACCACCTCACTAGGGCTTATCATTTCATGCATGGTTTTGTTTTGTTTTTGAGTCTAGTCACTTGCATTAGTTTTTTAGGGTCACAAGGACAATGGATATGAATTTTGGTTCAATTCGGAGTTGATCTTGAGGGATAATAAGAGCTTTTGTGACTTGAGGGGTATAATCATCTTTTAAGTCACAAACTTTTCATTTAACCTTGAAATGACCTCCAAATTGTCAATTGGGGTTCATATGGATGCATATGAAGTATTTCTAGGTTCAATTGGATGAATCAATGGCTTAGGATTAAGATGGCTCGATATAGTTCAAGTTGGTTAATTGACCCTCCTTTGGGTTAGCTTAAATTGACTCACAATTACCAATCAAATCTTTTCAAATTGACTTTAGGCCATAATACTATTCTGTTCAGATTTGCATGTTGTTGTGTTAGCATGGTTTTGAGCACGTGTAAGGGTGCAAATAGGTGTGGTAATTGTCCTATGTCAAATAGGGCTGCCATTGCTTGAAATTGCTAATGCTTGGAGCTATTGCGCTCAGGTAAGTGGGTTTGAAGGTGACCAAATTCACCTTTCCTTTCTTATCCTTTTTCTTCTCCCTCCCTAGGGTTAATTTTAATATGAGTTTATGGTAACTATCAAGGGTTTCCTTCATAAATAAAATTCTGGTTTTTATTAAAGTTTCCATCTTGTGGAATTCTTTCTAAATTCAAACTTGTTTATTCAATTCTCTTTTGAATAAGGAAACCTAGGGTTTTTACCATAGGTTTATATTAGGATTTAACCCTATTCTTAATCGAACTACGTGGATTTTGATCCATGTATTTCGTTGCATGGTACGTAGGGGCTCTTTGTGAGGCTCAAGTCCGTTCTAGGATCCAAGTATCCTAGGTTCTTATATTTTTATTTTCTTTTTTCTGTTTTATTTTGTTTATTATGCATGGATGGATGGATAGAATATATGTTATGCATGCTGTCTTGTCATGATATATATTGATTTGTGTGTTGAAAAGACTTTAATTTAGCCCAAATAAACTGAGAGACCGAAAGGGTGACATGGGTGTTGGGAATCTAACTAGAGAGGAAAACATACAAAGGTGGAATAAAAATTTTCCTACGATTCCCAATCCCATGAATCCAATTATGCTTAATACAAAACAAACCCTAACTAGAAGAGGGTAAGAATTAATTATAGTTGATTAAAGTCTTCTCCTTTATGCTCCAAGCTTTGTCTTCTCTTTTTTGCTCCAAGCTTTGTCTCCGGATAGCGGTGAATGAGCAGCCCAAGTGTGCTACCTCCAATGGTATCCACACCTAGCTTGAGCTTGAAGTCCTATCCTTCTTCTTCCTTGTTGTTGCTAGAGGTGGAGAAGAAGGAGAGAGAAAGAGAGAGAAAGAGAGCCTCCTTAGAAATTTCGGCCAGCATTTGTTGGAGTGTTAATGTGATGATGTCATCACATCATAATGGGTATTATATAGCCCACTAATAGGGCCGGCCATAGGGGAACTCCTAACCCTAATGTATTTTGTGTAATTACTCTTAATTACACAATTAGCCCACTAGTTTGCATCAAATACAAATTAGCCCCTTAAAGAACTTTTCTTTAATCACTTATACCCTTTATCTCATAGACAATCAAGCTCTCTTAGCATGATCAGTGTGTGACCCATTGGGTTCACATCATCAAGTAGTAGGAATAGCACATATTGTGCACAATGGAACACTTTCCATTAAGGGTCTAATTGGAACTCCTTCCAATTCCCTAATTGATTATAACTCATTTATATCAATTAGGGCTTCTACTAACCATGAGTAACACCTAGCATATGGCTCATGGTGTGGTCCTTAATGAGGTGAATAGTCATTTACAAAGAACCCTTCTGTTATAGTTTATAGGTTACAATTCCATCCTTCCATCAACACAATGTCTCCAATTGAACTAATAAGACATGGAAGTCTGTCAAGTTCCTAGTTCAATTACTTTATACTCATTCATTAATATCAACTCAATGATGAACTTATGGAAACTCCTTTCCATATTCATTTTACCATGGGCCCATGGATTTATTGAGTTATATTCAATGAATGCTATATGAGACATTCACTCCCTTTTTCCTGAGAGTGATGGATTCCTTGTTGATCACTCACATGCCTTCACACACATAGCAGTAGGGCCAATAAACACCCTTACAGACCCCTGAATAGGATCTGCACTTAGTGTTATCAAACTTCTAAAGCTACATGCATAAGACAAACATGGTGTCTCAGGTCTAAGGATTACTTATACCACTATAACAATGAGAAACTGATTGACAAGCAGGTTAAAATTCCATTCAGTTTATCTCATATCTTTGGTCACATTCAGTGTACCTATTCTTATAATAGGCACCCACTTGTTGGTTGTAGTGTCTCCACACAAATAGCTTGAGACTAGCTATCCTCCTATAGAGTCAACCTAATAAGTGCTAGTCCTATGGTTCATTACTGTCCATCATAGTGAACCTTCAACTAGGAATGTTTTAGGAGTTTAGTACAGAGATATATATACAGTCTCAAAATTACAATCCTTTGTAATTTCATATTCTCAACTCTAACTCCATGGATATATTATGTAAATATAAATGATGCATATAAACATAATAGAATAAGCCCTTTTATTAAATCAATAATAAATGTGACATGCATAAATGAAATCAAATGATTATTCCTAATCCCTAAACAATCATCTCTATGATTGGCTCTAGGGCATAATCCTAACAATGGGTGCCTATAGGCTTTGCCTAGAACCTTCCCATGTCATAACTTAGCCTTCGAATCCCCCATTCTCTTTGGTTTCCAAAAGACTTGTTTTTGCCTTTCCTTTTTAAACATGAAGTCATTCAAATTGTTTTCTTAAAACAAAGTGTTTTTAGGGTTTTCTTTGTTTCCTTTAAAAAATAAGGTGGCGACTCCTTTTTCTTTTTTCAAACTATTTGATTTTCTTTTCAATCCTTGTGGGCCCAATTTACGGGGTTCACAATATGCATCACAATGTATTAGTCAAATTATAAATGTAGCTCCTTCGCTTCATCAAGTAAATGATAGGCTTGGTCATCTCATAACCAAGTTACAATTGCTACATTTAAATGAGAGTCTCTACATCTCTTGTATTCTTGGAATACGTTGCATTCACTCTAATTAGTCATTTAAATTTAGAAATCAAATTTCTAGAATGTCTTAAATGATCTAGTTAAGAAATAAGTTCCAAAATTAATCTAGCAACTCTTGCTCTATTGAATTTTTAAGGGCAACTTATTATCTACTTAACTTTCTGTTGGGAATCGAACAAGAGGGAAAAATAGAAGTGCGGAATATAAAAAATTTTTCCTACGATTCCCAATCCCATGAATCTAACTATGCATAACACAAAATCAAACCCTAACTACGAAGAGGGTTAGAACACTTACAGTTTGAATTTTTGTCTTCTCCTTTTTGCTCCAAGCTTTGAATCCGGACAGCGGTGAATGAGCAGCCCAAGTGTGCTGCCTCCAACGGTATCCACACCTAGCTAGAGCTTCAAGCCTTTTCTTTCTTCTTCCTTGTTGTTGCTAGAGGTGGAGAAGAGAGAGAGAGAGAAGAGAGCCTCCAAGGGGCTGGACGGCTAGGGTTTATTGTGCAAGCCTATTATGCCATGTCACACATAAGTGTGACTTATATAGGCAGCCCACTAAAGGGGGCTGGCCATGGGGAAGAAACCCTAATAGGGTTATGTGTAATTACACTTAATTGCACATTAACCCCTATTATTTGTATCAAATACAAATAGGCCTATAAAGAACTATTCTTTATTCACTAAAACCCTTTCTCTCATAGACTTTAAAGCCCTTCTTGCATGATCAGTGTGTGACCCATTGGGTTCACATCATTAAGTAGTAGGAATAGCACGAGGTGTGCACAATGGAACTCTTTCCATTTAGGGTCTAATTGGAACTCCTTCCAATTCCCTAATTGATTATAACTCACTTATATCAATTAGGGCTTCTACTAACCATGAGTAACACCTAGCATATGGCTCATGATGTGGTCCTTAATGAGGTGAATAATCATTTACAAAGAATCCTTCTGTTATAGTTTATAGGTTACAATTGCATCCTTCCTTCAACACAATGTCTCCAATTGAACTAATAGAACATGGAAGTCTGTCAAGTCCCTAGTTCAATTACTTTATACTCATTCATAGATATCAACTCATTGATGAACTCATGAAACTCTTTTCATATTCATCCTACCATGGCCATGGATTTAATGAGTTATATTATGAATGCTATATGAAACATTCTCTCTCTTTTTCCTGAGAGTGATGGATCCCTTGTTGATCACTCACATGCCTTCATACACATAGCAGTAGGGCCAATGAACACCTTTGCAGACCCCTGAATAGGATCTGCACTTAGTGTTATCAAACTTCTAAAGCTACATGCATAAGGCAACTATGGTGTCTCAGGTCTAAGGATTACTTGTACCACTATAACAATGAGAAGCTGATTGACAGGCAGGATAAAACTCCATTCAGTTTATCTCATATCTTTGGTCACATTCAGTGTACCTATTCTTATAATAGGCACCCACTTGTTGGTTGTAGTGTCTCCACACAAATAGCTTGAGACTAGCTATCCTCCTATAGAGTCAACCTAACAAGTGCTAGTCCTATGGTTCATTACTGTCCATCATAGTGAACCTTCAACTAGGAATGCTTAAGGAGTTTAGTACAGAGATATATCTATAGTCTCAAAATTACAACTCTTTGTAATTCCATATTCTCAACTCTAACTCCATGGACATATTATGTAAATATAAATGATGCATATAAACATAATAGAATAAGCCCTTTTATTAAATCAATAATAAATGTGACATACATAAATGAAATCAAATGATTGTTCCTAATCCCTAAACAATCATCTCTATGATTGGCTCTAGGGCATAATCCTAACACTTTCTACTTTCTTTTAGATTACACTAGAATCCAAAAACCAAGAAGAGGTAGAACTAACCAACAATTTAGTTTAGAGCATGAACCGAAACTTCAAAAGTTTGGTTCTTCTAGGAAAACTGATACTTTATCAAGTTCCCTTTATAATACCTTATGTTTGCTACAAAATAATTATATTTCTTTGTCTTTGACTTTTCAAGATTAGCTTCCTTCTATGCTTTAATTTCACATCTAGCTTCACAAGCTTTTCTATATAGTTAATCATCTTCAAAAGATTGATTATTAATAAATAATCTTTGTTAAATCCTAGTTTAGAAGAAATCCTTTATACGCACTATACTTTATAGTACAATTTTGCTCACCATATGACCATTGTATGATATAGGACATCAGAAACACTTGTATTTGACTAATTTTGCTTCTGAAGCTTTTTAGTCATTAGCACTATCATATAGCATGACAACAAGATGCCAATTGTGCGTTGTCTTTTCTTCTTAGGATGTTTAATGGAGTGCCCTTAATAAACGGCCTAATAGCATATAAGCAATCTTTTTGGAGTTGAGAACAACTCTCAATTTCCTAAGTCAATTAAAGAAAATAAATTCAGTCAAATTATCAATATCCTGTATTGTAGGAAATAAGGGTTTTGAGGTGAGTAATTTGGTAATTTACATTAACAACTTTAATTAAACAGAAGATAAGATTTCATTTTTATCCAAGATGATTGGGTCTTCAATCATAATGGTACCTCCCACTATTTTATCAAATTCCATACACCCTGTGAACCCATGAAAAAGCGGACCACAAGGGTTTAGCAAAATGATGTGTGAAAGACAACAAATGAAAGGGAGTCGCCACCTCATTTTTTAAGGAAAAGAAGAAAACCCTAAAAATGTTTTATTTGCAAAAAACCTCATGAATCCATTTTGAAAGGAAAGGCAAAGTCTTTAAAACCAGGAAATTGGATTCGGGGGCTAAGTTACGACGTGGGAAGGTTCTGCGCAAAGCCCATAGGCACCCACATAGCCCAAGTTGGTCTCTTAATTCGATTGGGCTAACTTAATGACTTAATCACATGCAAATCAATATCAATCAACAAAATATAGCATGCATATCAATCACAAATCCATCCTACTCCTCTAGCAATCATATGTAATGGACAAATTCACCCTAATCTACTAAAAATCGCAAGCATGAATCCATCCTACTCCACTAGCAATCATATGTGATGGATAAAAGGACAAAAGAAAAAGAAAAAGAAAACCTAGGATACTTAGTATCCTAGGGCAGACTTGAACATCAATTGAGTGCCTACATACTATGCATATAAATACATGGATCAAAGTCCACGTAGTTCGAATAGAATAGGGTTAAACCCTAATAGAGACTTATGGTAAACCTTAGGTTTCCTTCCATAAAGATTTTCAAAGACAAATGATTCTCAATCAAAATTTTAATGAAAGATATAAACTTTTGAAAAGAGGTGGAAAGAAACCTTAGAATTTACTATATCTCTCTATTATAAAATAACCCTAGGAGGGAGAAGAGAAAAGAAGAAAAGTTAAGAAAAGTGAATTAGGGCACTTCATACCCTACTTACCTTGTGCAATTTGCTCCAAGCAATAGCAAGCTTAAGCAATAACAACCTTATTTGCAATAAGGCAATTATTACACCTATTTGCACCTTTACAAGTGCACAAAATCATGCAGAAAACACAAAACACTAATTTGGACAGAATGATGTTAAGGCTTAAAATCATCCATTTAATCAAGCAAATAACAAGAAGAATGAATAACTACAAACCCTAACTCAATCCTACACGTAATGACCTATCCTATATGCATAAAAACCTATAGAAAACACACTAACAATCATGAGAGACCCCAATAACATCAATAAACATGATAACGAAATCTATTCTAACCAAAAAGATGATATTTTATGTAAAATATGAAAAAAAAGACCTTCCTATGGCGAGCTTTCTTAAGCGAAACTATCCTAAGATAATTTCACGTAAAAAAGTCATTATGGGGAGGTGCAATCATCATATCCTACGTAAAATATATGTCCTAGAACACAATAGAAGTGATTTCATGCTTAAACACATCACAGAAAGCTTTTATGCAAAACCTTACTTAACAAAAATGATAATTATCCTTAGAAAAGGATAATCTCTCCAAAAACCCTACAAAATCTACTATATGAATGCAAACCTAGCATGACTCAATTATATGCAGCATATATAGAATGACTATGATGAGAAACAACTCACAAAAGCTAAGCTAAACATACTGTATGAAACTTGTGTGAATTTAGGGTTACTAAAACCCTAATTTCACAACTATGCATTAAAACCTATAAAACTACTCTAACACATGCTTAAATCATCATGAATATCATTCATATTATATATATTAACTAACAGGAGCATCAACTCATGACAATCATCATAGCAACTAGGAAATATGAACTATGCATGATTTAAGAAGAGAGAGAAGATAACACCTTCAAAACCTTAGTAAACTAAGGATTATCAAGCATATAGAGCCATAAATCATTTTAAAATCATTCATATCACATCACAAATGCATTGAATTAACCTATCATGAAGAACTACAACATGCACTAAAGCTATCAAAGAAGAAGAAGGAGAAGGAGAAGAAGAAGACCTATGTTTAGCAATAGAAAGGGGTGTTTACCTCTTGTAGAACCTCCCTTGCCTTCAAAATCGTTGTTCTATTGCTTGCTTAGGGTTGAAAAGCCTCCTCTCGATGTCCTTCTAGCTCTCCAAACTCATAGCTCCCTCTCTTTCTTAGTATAAAGTGCAATTGTGGTCCTCCCATGTGCTGAACATCGTGTTCTTTATATAGGGAACTGACCTCATAAACCAATGGCTAAGATTAATTCATTAAATAATGATCCTAGGGCTATTAGAGACTCTCTTGGTGCTCAAACAACTCAAATTTACACAATCCTAGGAGGACATAACTTACAAGGGCGGAGGAAACCGTCACAAGAGGGAAGAGGGAGTCAGAAACCCAATCGAAGACGGACTCCTCGAGTGACCATCTAGCCCTGGATGGTTAGCCGTCTGGGCCTAGACGGCTGACCGTCCAACCCCGGAAGGTTACTCGAGGCCCTCTTCTATTCCACTCCGGTTTTGACTCCTAGTCGCTTTAAAAGTCCTAAAAGGGTCAAATTAAGTCCGATTTTGACGAAATAAAAGCCAAAACGATTGTGTTTCGAAGGGAAACACATTTCTAGACATTTTAGGACAAAAATACTTAATCATGGGTGCTTGGTTAGGTGTTTCAAAGGTAGTTAACCATAGTGCACCACCGTCGCAAAGCTTGGGTTTGCACATAAGGTTAAACCAAATGCTTTCCAAATCAAAATTCAACCTTTTTAAACATGCCTAGGATGTAAATAAAGTCCAATTGAAGTTAAATGAGAGAAAATTGAGTGGGTCTTATGAGTCAATTTGAGCAAACCAAAAAAGGGTCTTTTAGCTAAGCCGAACTGTTATAAGCCGAATTGATCTTGAACCATTAATTCATGAAATTGAACCTGTATATAGACTCCATATACTCATATGAACTCAAAGGAATGACTCGGGACTCATTCCGAAGTCAAATGGAAAATATACGGCTTAAAAGACGATTATGCCCTTAAAGTCGCAAAAGTTCTTATTGACTATTGAAATGAACTCCAAATCACTTCAAAATTCATACACATGATATTCAATACCATAGAAACTCAATGCAAGAGACTAGACTCGAAAAGAACTCAAAATCCTACGTGAAATGATGTACCCTAGTTAAGGTGACAAAAATAGGGTGTGACACACTCTCTAATGGAAATTCAGGAATCAGTAGATTCCTAGTAGGGATTGGCGTCCCACTATGACCTAGAAGCCTCACATGATAGTTTCTTGACTACTGACCCACAATAAGAAGATAATTCTTTGTCTATTGCTTTATAAGCAAGTTCCAATCATTTAGCCTCTAGGAAACATATGTTGGAAAATAATAGAGTAGATGCTATCGTATAAAATAAAACTAGTACAAGAATTGCAGAAATACAAACAGTGTCGGTTGAGGCATGAACAAGGCACTATCCTTAAGAGTAGTTCCGCCCCTCTGAGTATTCAACTCAGTGCAGTAGGTCACAGCGCTCTACCCTCCAGGATTCAACAATCAGACTCCCACAAGCGTGCACTCGCAAGTGTAGGAGGAAAAAATGAAGAACTCAGAATGCTCCTTTGTATGAAAAACGAAATTGTAGAATGGAAATGAAAAAGACTTTTTTTTTGTGTATTCTTTTCTTCAAAACAAACAATTGGTATATTAAGCTTTAGAAAAAGAACCCAACAATTAAAAAACGGTCACCAAATAAATACATTAAATTCTGGTATAAAACACAAAATAAATTATGGTATAAATCCCAACAGTCATAAAAAATAATGAATTCCAACAGTTATAAAATCATAAAATAAATCCGGTTATAAATTCCCAACAGTCATAAAATTTATTGGTTTAAAATGGGTTGCTGAATTGGGTCGTGGATAACCCAGTAACCAAAAATCAAAGTAGCAAAATGCGGGTCAACCTGCCCGCACACGCGAAGCCAAATATTTGGGATTTGCACCACTCCCTGCGTGCACGTCGTATTCTCATGACGCGCCTGACTAAGTCAATTTTCGGACCCCTGTCCTGCAAATCACTTAATTAGGTTCCATCTCATGCGCACGTGGGGACTCCCTACATCCCAACACATGATACTATATATAATAAGTGGAATACTATATAAACCCACTAAAACTCTTTCAAGAAAAACTTTGGATTTTTGAAATACTTATTTTATACTTAAAATACAACAACATATACCTCACATGATAGTTTCTTAGAATACTTCCCTAGTTAGGTTAAACCTATCATTCACATAGGTATGCTCATCTTAACATATACCTCACATGATAGTTTCTTAGTATATATTAGTTTTACACCCCATGATATCTCATATGTGATAGTTTCAAGTAGAATCTTTAACATAGGTAGCTCCTAAATGTCTGTTGCCAGGTGCCCACATTAAGGGACTCTAGATGATCCTATAATAATGGAAGGCAATGAAGAATTCATTCCCTAATGTTTTTTCCATTTACAACTTAATCTTTTGGACAAAAGGGGTTTAAAAGGTCTCATCATTATTTAAAACATACGTCCCATACATCAAAATTTAAAACATATAATGCTATTTATAATCACACATCTCATGCTATTATAAGTCATACATCACATGCTATTATATATCAACATATATAAAGTACCATATTTTGATATTAGTCCCTAAGTGAATAGGTAACATATATCAAACTATGGTATTGGAGCTAATACAATTATCTCATACATTAAAGCTCCCACTATAATGATTATGGACTTTTAGGTGATTCAATCCAAGCTAATAGATTGAATCCAAGGTCTATGGGAAGGTATAGGTGATCGTAAAATAATAAAATGAAGGCATGCATGCTCTCTTGAATATCTTCTTCAAGTTATTCAAATCCTTCATTGTCCACCAATGTCCACCATGCATTGTTGGAGTCTATCATGCTCCTTTGGGCTCCACCATGCTCCTTAGTGCACTCTTTTTTTTTTTTTTTGATAAACTATCATCTCCTTAGTGCACTCTTGATTACATAACATTTACATAATTTGTAGAAGGGGATACATAAGGGGAATGTGGGCTACATAACAGAATGATAGAAAGAGAAGGTGGCATGCAAGCCTCAATAAAAATTAAATCACCAATAGTAAATTACAACCCATTGAAAAATAATACATCCCATAATCTCAAGATAGCCAATCACAATTGGTTTGTTTTGGTCTTAGCCCATAATCATCATCCATTAACAAGTATACAATTACATTGCATAAATAAAAGTATTGTAAGCAATAAAACATATGGGCATTATGGTAACTCTCTTAATTGGACTTCATTAATCTCATTAACGCTTCCTAATCTCATTAGGGGACCTCGAATTACTATTTATGGAATTAATAACAAAAATAATAATATTTATTAATTGCTAAATTTAGAATTTCCCAAACCCTAATTTAGAAATCAATTATTGAATTAAAATTCCTTTTAATCAATATTTTTCAAAAAATTATTTTAATCTATTCTAATATTATTTTAACTCTTTAAAACATTGTATTTTGATCAATCAAATTAATCAAAATTATTAGAATAATTAAAACAATTAAATAATACTTATTAGTTTCATAAACTATAGTATTAGGAATTTAATAAATAAATAAAACTATTTTATTTAAAATAAAAAATTCCAGAAAATTAATTTTACTCCAAAATTGTTTTAAACAATTTAAAACATTATAAAATTAATTATTATTAATAATATAATTAATTTAAGAATTTATTAATACAAAATCAAATTTTTGAGAACTAGGTTTAGGGTTTTATTTGAAACCCAAAACCCTAGCCTTCTTCAATAGCCTCCACACTCAACCACATGCCATGGCTGAGATTGCCCATGGCCCATGGTGACCTCCCACTACCTTAGTCGAGTCCCATGGTGATGATGGTGAAGGGCTCCATGTAAGGAATTGAAACAGAGGTAAATAGAATGCAGAATAACTAGAATAACAAAACTTTCCTATCAATTCCATGTAGCCCATGAATCTGATTGTGTTTCAATACAAAACTATAAACCCTAACTAGAAGAGGGGTTTGAATACTTACAGTTTCTTATGTCTTCTTTTTCTTCCTTTAAGCTTTGATTTCGAACAGCAATGGTTTGAGCAGCCCATATTTTCTGCCTCCAATGGTATCCCCACTTAGCAAAGGCCTTCAAGATTCCCTTACACACTCCTTGTTGAAGTTAGAAGAGCAGAGGAAGAGAAAGAGAGAGAGCTTCTCCAATATTTCGGCTAGGGCTTGGGAGAGAGTGAATTGTTCTGTGATACACATGCTAGTGTGTATTTATAGCCACACCAATAAGGGCCGGCCCTAGGGAGAGAATCCCTTATGCATTCTAACTTGCAATTATCCCAAAATTGCAATTTAACCCCTCCTTCTTATATCCAATACAAGTATGTGTTGTCCCAAATATATAACCCTAGAGGGGGGGTGAATAGGGTTATTGGCCAATTAAAAAGTTGATTGCAAACTCAAAAATCAGATTATTGCAAGTAAAAATAAATACAAGAACAAGCAATAATAAGGAGATAAAGAGTAAGAGAATGCAAACGATGTTAACGAGGTTCGGCCTTCCCGCCTACGTCCTCGCCTCAAGAGCTCGCTTGAGGATTCACCAATCCACTATCACTCTCCTTCAAGGTGGAGCAGCAAACCTTTACAACACCAAGTGTTCTTCACCAACACTTGCTCAAGACACACTCTTCAAGTGCTTACAAATGGGGTTTCTCTCAACCCTTGAATACAAGAAGATTTGAGTATGTTTTTGTGTTCAAGAAACTCTCTCAAAAGAGTGGATACACAGAAATTAAAAGCTCACTCAACTATTGATTGTATCTCAATAAATGCTTACAAGTGATATTAGGGCTTGTAAATGAATGATCTTGTTTTAAGCTCAATGAAATGCTCATAAATGAGTTTAACTCATGTATATATAGCCCAAGGGGTCCAAATGACCGTTCTGTAGCAATAAATGCCGGGAAAGATGGTTTGGTGGGCATTTAATGCTCAAAAGACCGTTTGAAAAACTAGCCGTTATTGGTCAGTCTCGAAGGATTCAGACGTCTGAAATTGATTTAAGACGTCTGATTCTGTTTAAGACGTCTTAATCAGGCGTCTTAAAAAACCAGAGGACTGATTTCTATAGAGGTTTTTCAAGGTCACTGTTCACGAGGATTCAGACGTCTTAAACTTTTTTTCAGACGTCTTAAACCTCTTTAAGACGTCTTATTCTCACGTCTTAAAAAACCAGAGAGGATACAATTTGAGGTCTGTTGATTTCAGACGTCTTAACCTGTTTTCAGACGTCTTAAAGTCCATTTCAGACGTCTGATTTAGACGTCTTAAAAAATCAGAGAAGGTGTATTTTAGGACTTCATACCTCAGACGTCTTAAGCCTATTTCAGACGTCTTAAACAAGATTCAGACGTCTTAAATAAATTTTCAGACGTCTTAATCAGTTTTCAGACGTCTTAAACATTTTTAAGACGTCTTAAAGCTCTGCATCAGAAAGTTGATACAAAGAGTTTAAGACCTGATTTTTTAAGGGGTCATTCCAACGAGTCAGGAGACTCTAAACATGATCAAATAGGTTCTTTTTAGTTATTACCAAGTTAATGCATGAACCTAAAGCCCTTTAATTACAAATGAGCATTTCTTGGGATCAATCTTACATTGAATCCTATTTGTCTATACTTGATCTTCATTTGGCTTTGACATGGATTCTTTTTGGTGTCCATTCTTTCGTTATGCCTTTGATTGATTCATTTGATTTGCTGTTGCTGGATTTTACCTGTCTTAAGCTTAATCTTAAAACCATTAGTACTTAAGACCTTCTTGTGCATTGTTATCATCAAAATCAATGGTTGTGAAACCATTTGGGCCAACAATCTCCCCCTTTTTGATGATGACAATCCATAGATGGCTTTTGGAGGAAATAAATCAATTTAAATATAGCATACATAGCATATTTCTCCCCCTATCAATGTGCATAAGATAAAAAGCAGACATATAGATTCACATTCATGGAATTTCAATATAAAAGAGACTAAATAAACTGATGTTCCATTTCATAAGCAAAATAAAATGTGTACAATCAAGAGTTCCAAAAATACCCAATTCCCTTAACCCATGTACACCCAAAACCATCCCAAAACATAAAGTAAAATCACACACTTCTCCCCCTTTGTCAACATCAAAAAGAATCAAGGGGCTGGAGGTGGAGGAGGCAGGCGCTGGGCAAGATCCTGCTGGACGTCCTTGAGATTTTTCATCTCGACAGATATATCATTGATGCAATCATGCATCCCTTCCAGCTTCCGGTGTACATACTTCTTTAAGCTTTTCATCTGTTTAGAAAGAGATAGAAAGAGGTCTTTCACAGAGGTACCAGAAGAAGAGGAGGGAGCATGGGACGGAGAATGGGCAGGAGAAGGAGAGGAATGGAGAGAGGCAGAAGAGGGGGAATCGTCCTCACCAGTGGGATGAAAACTAAGAGGGTCAAGGTCATCGAGAGAGGGGTCTGTGGATGGTGGAGGAACAGAAGAGGAGGAAGGACGAGTGGAGGATGAAGGAGCAGTACCAGCAATTTTGGGAACCCAAATCCCATCCTTGCATTCATAACCCATGAGCCCAAGCATGTATGTCCCAATCTCATCCTTGTGTGAGGGAGTTTTAGTGATAATAGCATATGTGAGAGGGACGGAGAAATGTTGAAAAACTGCAGTGAGAGCAACTCCGTAGGGAAGAGGACTTTTGGCATGCTTGTGGGCGGATGCCATATGATAGATCATGAGGTGGCCAACATCGATCGGAGTATGGGTGAGGATGCACCAGATCAAACAAACATCGGTGTAGGAGACATGGTCTCGGCTACCACTTCTGGGCAAGATGTTATTAGAGATAATTTTGTGGATGATGTTGCTTTCTAAGGTGAGTTTATTTATGGGAAGCTTTACAGCAGTAGAGATAGTGGGATCACCACTTATGAGTTGAAGGGCGGCTATCTTATCGAAATTAGCGACACGAGGCCACTGATTCTTATCTTGAATAGCAACACCGCCCATTGGAATATGAAAAATTTGATTCAAGATAGAGGCATTGAGAGAAATTTGAGTGCCGTGAACCAAGGAAGTTCCCGTACCAAGTTTCTCCATTTTGAAATTAGCATAAAACAATTGAGTTAGATTGGAATATTCAGGAAGAGAGAGGGAGACAAACTCATACAGTCCAATTGCTTGAAAGAGAGAGATGATGTTGGGGAAAAATTTGGAAAGAAAGGGTTCTTTAAGTACCTTTGGATAAACGATCTTTCTATCCATAAATCGAGTGAGATAGAGATTTCGAACAGTATCGGAGCGGTAGAGCATAGCATCATTGAGAACCAAAGGTGGAGCATCCTGTGGTTGTTCCGGTTCTTGACCTTCAACCTCGTCGGGCTCGCGGCCTGAGTCGTAGTCTGGATGGCCAGGAGGAACACGTACAGGAGGAGGTAAAGGAATCTCGGGAGGCGCAGACGAGCCTTGCTTTTTGATGCCGCGTGAGGAGCAGGGGCCCTTGCCTTTGCCCTTTGCAGTACCGGCGGCGGAATGTTTCTTCCGAGACGAGCCTGTGTCGGTGGTGGTGGACGGTGGTGGCACCGGCGGTGGTGGAGGGATGGGATCCCCTTCACGATCGTGCTTGGTGCCGGCGGTGGAGGATGTCTTCTTGAGGTTGACCATGATGGAGGGTTTGAGCGCGAGAGAGAGAGAAGTAGGGGTGAGGAATGATGGGGAGTTAGGGTTTTGTAGAAGAAGAGGAACTCGAAGAGGTGTGTCGTTTAGAGAGGGTGGTGATGGTCGGTTGAAGGGAGATGTCCGTTTGAGAAGATGAATAGGATGAGGAAGTTGGAGAGCCCGCGAAAAACGTTTTGAAAAGTTAGGGCTTGAAAAACTGATATACTGTACCAGATTCAGACGTCTGAATCTGATTCAGACGTCTGAAATCCACGGATTAAAAAATCAGCCCGATGATTTCAGACGTGACAACCTGTTTCAGACGTCTGAAACAGGCGTCTGAAAAATCCAGAGAGCCATAAATTAGATCAAATGCTGTAAGGATTTTAAGACGTCTGAGGGAGTGTTTAAGACGTCTTAAAAATCTTTAAGACGTCTGAAATTGAAATAAGACGTCTTAAATATCTGAAACGAAATTTTTTGAAAAATTTTCAAGTATCAGCTTACTTCATCACACAAGCACATCCCCAATTCACGTTTTATGAAATTAAACCTATCTTCTTGAAGAGGTTTAGTGAAGATATCCGCTAGTTGGTGCTCCGTACCAACAAACTCAATCTCAACATCTCCTCTTTGAACATGATCTCTTATAAAATGATGTCTAATTTCAATGTGTTTGGTGCGTGAATGCTGTATGGGGTTCTTAGTTAGATTAATTGCACTTGTATTATCACATTTTATGGGAATATGATCATAATGAAGTCCAAAGTCCTCAAGTTGTTGTTTCATGTACAACACTTGTGCACAACAACTTCCGACCGCCAAATACTCGGCCTCGGCTGTAGAAAGAGCAACCGAAGTTTGTTTCTTGCTAAACCAAGAAACTAGGGAGTGTCCAAGAAAGTGACACGTCCCACTTGTGCTTTTGCGACCATCTTTGCATCCGGCAAAGTCCGCATCGGAGTAACTAAGCATGTCAAATGATGTGAATTTAGGATACCATATGCCAAGATTGATAGTGCCACTAAGATATTTAAATATGCGTTTAACGGCAAGCATGTGAGATTCTTTAGGACATGATTGATATCTAGCACACAAACATACACTATACATAATATCCGGTCTACTAGCGGTGAGATAAAGTAAACTACCAATCATACCTCGATATTTCTTTTGATCCACGCATTTACCTTTCTCATCTTTCTCAAGTTTGATGGAGGTGCTCATTGGTGTGGCGAAATTCCTTCCATCTTCCAATCCATACTTCTTGATTAAATCTTTGACATATTTGGATTGATTTAAGAAGGTTCCTTCCTTTGTTTGCTTGATTTGTAATCCGAGGAAGAAATTGAGTTCGCCCATCATGCTCATTTCAAATTCTTCTTGCATGACTTTAGCAAAATCCTCACACAAACTCTCATTAGTAGAACCAAAGATAATATCATCAACATATATTTGAATAATAAGCATGTCCTTATCAATGGTTTTAATAAAAAGTGTGGTGTCAAGTTTTCCTCGTTTAAAACCATTTTTAATTAGAAAACCACTAAGTCTTTCATACCAAGCTCTAGGAGCTTGTTTCAGACCATATAAAGCTTTTGATAATTTGAATACGTGGTTTGGAAATTCATGACTTTCAAAACCGGGAGGTTGTTCAACATAAACTTCCTCATCAATAAAACCATTTAGAAAAGCACTCTTGACATCCATTTGAAATAATTTGAAATCTTTATGGCATGCAAATGCAAGTAACATCCTAATGGCTTCAAGTCTAGCAACCGGTGCATATGTTTCATCATAATCAATGCCTTCTTGTTGATTGAAACCTTGGGCAACTAGTCGTGCCTTGTTTCTTACAATGGTACCCGATTCATCTTTCTTATTTCTATATACCCACTTGGTGCCTATAACACCATGGTCATGTGGTCTAGGAACCAAGGTCCAAACCTTGTTCCTTTCAAATTGGTTAAGTTCCTCTTGCATAGCTAGTATCCAAGATTCATCACTTTCGGCCTCATTTATATTCTTAGGTTCAATTTGAGATAGAAATGCAAGATGATCACATATATTTCTCATAGAAGAACGAGTTCTTACCCCACGTGAGGGTTCACCTAGGATTTGATCCTTAGGATGATTCCTCACAAATTTCCAAGTCTTGGTGACATCCGGATGAAGTGGAGTGTCTTCAATTTCTACTTCTTCTTCCGGTTTCTTGATTTCAATGACTTCATCTTCTTCTTTCTCTTTGCCTTTGTCTTGTGGATCTTGCTTGTCATTAAGATTCAAGTTCTCAACTTGTTCTTGCAAGCTTGTACCTATATCATCATCATCATCTACATTTCTCTCGGGAGCAAGAGGGTTAGTTTCATCAAATACAACATGCATTGATTCTTGAACGGTTAAAGTTCTCTTATTAAACACCCTATATGCTTTGCTCTTCATAGAATAACCAAGAAACACACCTTCATCGGATTTAGAGTCAAATTTGGAAAGTTTATCTCTATCATTTAATATAAAACATTTACAACCAAAAACTTTAAAGTAACCTATGTTAGGTTTCTTATCATTCCATAGTTCATAAGGAGTCTTACCAAGTTTAGATCTTAATAGCACTCTATTCATTACATAACATGAGGTGTTAACGGCCTCGGCCCAAAAGTATTGAGGTAATGAGTGTTCATTAAGCATGGTTCTAGACATTTCTTCAAGTGATCTATTCTTTCTCTCAACCACACCATTTTGTTGAGGAGTTCTAGGAGCGGAGAAATTGTGATCAAAACCATTTTCATCACAATATTGTTCAATATCCTTATTGACAAATTCACTCCCCCTATCACTCCTAACATGAGTAATGGTATAGCCTTTCTCATTTTGGACTCTTCTACAATATGCAATAAATGTAGCATGAGTCTCATCTTTGTGTGCAAGGAAGAACACCCATGTATATCTAGAGTAGTCATCAACAATTACAAATGCATAATGCTTCCCTCCAAGACTTGCAATAGCAATAGGTCCAAATAAGTCCATATGAATAAGTTGCAAAGGTCTAGTAGTTGAAATATGAGATTTTGTTTTGAAAGAAGACTTGGTTTGTTTTCCAAATTGGCATGCACTACAAACTCCATCTTTTGAAAACTTTGCTTTTGGTAAACCTCTTACAAGTTCATGCCTAGAAAGTTTTGAAATCAAATCCATGCTAGCATGTCCGAGTCTTCTATGCCATAACCAATGATTTTCATTTAAAGCGGAGAAGCAATGTACATTTTGTAATGCGATTTCTTCAAACTCTATAGCATAGATGTTACCAATCCTATATGCAACGAATAGGGTCTTATTATCATCCTCAATTATGCATTTATTGGATTTAAAAGTAACTCTATAGCCTTTATCACATAATTGACTAATGCTAAGGAGATTATGCTTTAAACCATGAACTAATAAAACATTTTCAACACAAAGAGAGGAATTCTTACCAACCTTGCCAATGCCAATTATCTTACCTTTGGCATTGTCTCCAAATGTCACGAAGCCGCCGTCCTTAGGCTTCAAAGAGACGAACTTTGATCTATCACCCGTCATATGCCTTGAGCAACCACTATCAAGAAACCATTTCTCATTGCTTGATGACTTCAAGCATACCTACACAAGTTCAAGTAACTCTCTTTGGTACCCATACTTTCTTGGGTCCATAGAGGTTAGCCATAGGAGGTGAGGTTCCCTTAACTACCCACACCCTCTTGGTGAAACCATTTGATCTTTTTCTTATGTTACAAGTATAAACGTTGTGTCCTTCCTTATTACAATAAGTACATGAGATTTTAGGTGTGCTAGGGACCTTAGGCTTAGGAAAGAAGTTAATGTAGGATTTTTGTTTAACATGTTCTTGATAACCAATTCCGGCCTTGTCAAAGCACCATCTTTGACTAGTTAATATCTTATCCAAGTTATCCCTTCCATTGGTAAACTTGGCCAAGGTATTAGTCAAGTCTTCAATCTTTTCTTTCAATGAAGTATTTTCACTTTCAAGACTAGATTGAGAGATGGTAGGGGGTGAGTCTATCTTGCTTTTCAATTCTAAATTTTCATTTTTCAAAGCATTTAGTTCTTCTTGAAGAGATGAGATATTCTTTTTCAAATCATTGTTTTTGTGAGAAAATCTTTTTAATTCAAGAAAAGTATCTTCAAGAGCATCTTGTAATTCTTCATAAGTAGGAGGTTCTTCTATAGGATAATCAATAGAGTTAGGTTCGATTACCTCATCTTCTTTTGCCATGAGACAAAAGTTAGCAACCTCTTGATCGCAAGAAGCCTCCTCATCTTCTTCATCACTATTTGCTTCATCATCCCAAGTGACGGTGAAAGCCTTCTTCTTGAATTTTCTATTGTCCTTGAAGTTGTTGTTGTTGTGACTTGTCTTGTTGTAGTTGTTGTTGAGTTGAGGACAATTTATTTTGATGTGCCCGGGCTTCTTGCATTCAAAACATACTTGTGGTTCTCTATTTGAGGTCTCTCCTCTATTTGGAATCCTTTTGGAAGAGTCACCCTTGTTGAATCTCCTTCCTTGATTTCTTCTAGAGAAGAACTTTTTGAGCTTGTGAGATATGAAGGCAATGTCTTCATCCTCCTCATTTTCACACTCTTCACTTGGTGGTTCTTCTTCATCTTGTGATGCTTTGAGAGCCATGCTCTTAGGAGTCTTTCCTTCATCAATTTCACGAGCTTTGAATGCGAGTTCTTGTGTGACTAGGTTGCCATCAAGATCACTCAAGGTCATTGATGATAGCTCCTTAGATTGAAGTAGAGTAGTGGTGAGGACATCCCATTGCTTAGGCAAGCTCCTAAGAATTTTTCTCACTAATTCGGAGTTAGTGTAAGTCTTTCCAAGAGAACTCAAAGGATTAATAATAGCATTAAATCTAGCAAACATATCTCTAATAGATTCATCCTTTTTCATCTTGAACATTTCATATTCACACACAAGCATGTTGATTTTTGCTTCTTTTACTTGAGATGTTCCTTCATAGGTTACCTCCAATGTGTCCCATATCTCTTTGGCACTAGTGCACCTAGAGATTTTGCTAAACTCATCATTAGTTAGAGCACAATATAACAGCCCAATGGCTTTAGAATTAAGTTCAAGGGATTTGTGATCAGCTGTGGTGTATTCTTGTGGTACTTTAGGAAGTGTAACTCCATCTACCACTTTAGTAGGGATCAAAGGACCCTTAGAAGTGATATTCCACAGCTCATAGCTAGTGGATTGAATAAAGATTTGCATTCTAATTTTCCAGAAATTGTATAGAGATGCATCTCCATTGAAAAGTGGTGGTCTATTGGACGATTGTCCTTCGGTGAATCCGTTACCACTATAGTTGGCCATATCGTTCCTCGCAAGACAAATATGTCAATTGCTAGAGGTTGGGCTCTGATACCAATTGTTGTCCCAAATATATAACCCTAGAGGGGGGGTGAATAGGGTTATTGGCCAATTAAAAAGTTGATTGCAAACTCAAAAATCAGATTATTGCAAGTAAAAATAAATACAAGAACAAGCAATAATAAGGAGATAAAGAGTAAGAGAATGCAAACGATGTTAACGAGGTTCGGCCTTCCCGCCTACGTCCTCGCCTCAAGAGCTCGCTTGAGGATTCACCAATCCACTATCACTCTCCTTCAAGGTGGAGCAGCAAACCTTTACAACACCAAGTGTTCTTCACCAACACTTGCTCAAGACACACTCTTCAAGTGCTTACAAATGGGGTTTCTCTCAACCCTTGAATACAAGAAGATTTGAGTATGTTTTTGTGTTCAAGAAACTCTCTCAAAAGAGTGGATACACAGAAATTAAAAGCTCACTCAACTATTGATTGTATCTCAATAAATGCTCACAAGTGATATTAGGGCTTGTAAATGAATGATCTTGTTTTAAGCTCAATGAAATGCTCATAAATGAGTTTAACTCATGTATATATAGCCCAAGGGGTCCAAATGACCGTTCTGTAGCAATAAATGCCGGGAAAGATGGTTTGGTGGGCATTTAATGCTCAAAAGACCGTTTGAAAAACTAGCCGTTATTGGTCAGTCTCGAAGGATTCAGACGTCTGAAATTGATTTAAGACGTCTGATTCTGTTTAAGACGTCTTAATCAGGCGTCTTAAAAAACCAGAGGACTGATTTCTATAGAGGTTTTTCAAGGTCACTGTTCACGAGGATTCAGACGTCTTAAACTTTTTTTCAGACGTCTTAAACCTCTTTAAGACGTCTTATTCTCACGTCTTAAAAAACCAGAGAGGATACAATTTGAGGTCTGTTGATTTCAGACGTCTTAACCTGTTTTCAGACGTTTTAAAGTCCATTTCAGACGTCTGATTTAGACGTCTTAAAAAATCAGAGAAGGTGTATTTTAGGACTTCATACCTCAGACGTCTTAAGCCTATTTCAGACGTCTTAAACAAGATTCAGACGTCTTAAATAAATTTTCAGACGTCTTAATCAGTTTTCAGACGTCTTAAACATTTTTAAGACGTCTTAAAGCTCTGCATCAGAAAGTTGATACAAAGAGTTTAAGACCTGATTTTTAAGGGGTCATTCCAACGAGTCAGGAGACTCTAAACATGATCAAATAGGTTCTTTTTAGTTATTACCAAGTTAATGCATGAACCTAAAGCCCTTTAATTACAAATGAGCATTTCTTGGGATCAATCTTACATTGAATCCTATTTGTCTATACTTGATCTTCATTTGGCTTTGACATGGATTCTTTTTGGTGTCCATTCTTTCGTTATGCCTTTGATTGATTCATTTGATTTGCTGTTGCTGGATTTTACCTGTCTTAAGCTTAATCTTAAAACCATTAGTACTTAAGACCTTCTTGTGCATTGTTATCATCAAAATCAATGGTTGTGAAACCATTTGGGCCAACAGTATGGCCCTCTAAAAATTTTCTTATTCAATCTTGCCCTTTCTCTCAAAACTTTAAAGTCTCTTTTTGCATGATCAATGTGTGACCCATTGGGTTCACATCATCGAGTAGTAGAAATAGCACAAGGTGCATGTGCACAATGGAACACTTTCCAATTCCCTAATTGATTATAACTCATTTATGTAAATCAGGGTTTCTACTAACCATGAGTAGCATTAAGCAATAGCTCATGGTGTGGTCCTCAAGGAGGTGAATAAATATCGAGCAAAGAACCTTTCAGTTACAACTTAAGGTTATAATTACATCCTTCCATCTATAAAATGTTTCTGATTAGACTAATAGGGCATGGAGATCTGTCAAGCCCTAGTTTAATACTTTATACCCATTCATATATATCAACTTATTGATGCATTACGAAAACTCCTTTCCATAGTCATCCTACCATGGCCATGGACTTTATGAGTTATATTATGAATGCTATGTGAAATATTCTCTCCCTTTTAACTGACAGTGTGGATTCCTTATTGATCACTCACATACCTCCATGCATATATCAATAGAGCCAATGAACACTTTTGCAAACCCCATAAGAATCCACACTTAGTGTCACTACAACAAAAACACTCTATTGCAACGAAAGTTATTGCAACAACGCAGGATATAGTGGTAATATCCTGCGTATTGCAACAATAAAATTTTTTTCGTTGCAATAAACACTTAAAAGAGGCCACATTTTCCCGCCAAATGGGAGGAGGTTGGCGCCATGTGCTATTGCATCAATAGGTATTGTTGCAATAACATATTGCATCGAGTACGTTTGTTGCAATAACATATTGCATCAAGTTCTTTTGTTGCAATAAAGCATGACTGTATTGCATCAATAATTATTGTTGCAATAGGGACCTTGCATCAAGTATGTTTGTTGCAATAGGCTATTGCATCAAAAAATATTGTTGCAATAGGGTCCTAGGTGTAGGTGTACTCACAACATGTGCTATTGCATCAAAAACCGGTGTTGCAATAACATATTGCATCGAACAAGTTTGTTGCAATAATCTATTGCATCGAACAAGTTTGTTGCAATAATCTATTGCATCAACTACTGTTATTGCAATAGAGCATGACACTACAACATCAATAATGGATGTTGCAATATGATATTGCATCAGCAATTCTCATTACAATAGACACTTAAATTATTCCACCTTCTCCCACGAAAGTGAACGGTTGGCGCCATGTGCTATTACATCAATAATTATTGTTGCAATAACATATTGCATTGTGTAGGTTTGTTGCAATAGCCTATTACATCGACTAATTTGGTGGCAATAGAGCACAACTATATGTAATACAATATTGCATCGAGAATAGTTATTGCAATAGGTTATTGCATCGGTACTATTGTTGCAATAGAGTGGACCTTTATTCCACAAGTAATTTGTTGCAATAGCATCTTTTTATTTTTATTTAAAAAATCCGTACATGGCGATGGCAATTTTAACCTAACTCATCGGGGCCCACACGGCGTTGGCCCTATAGGTGTGGTTTGTAGCTTAATTGAACGAGGATGGTGCAAATTTGGTATTTAATTTTAAAAGCCGAAACGGTTTTGGCGTAGTACTGGTTTGATCTTTCCCCGCCCCACTTAGCTAATATGATATAAATATCTTTAATCTATTATATTTGTAATAGTCCTAACCTATCTTTTAAAGTAATATATATTTCCTAGTCAGTAAAGCATATACAAATAAATCATTAAAGTATACAACCATTTTTGGTTTACTGAAATAAGAAATAATAAAAAAACGAGGCGCCCACTCCCCCAGTGAAAGGGAAGTGGTGCCATTAGCTATTGCATCAATAATTATTGTCGCAATAGGAGATTGCATTGAATACTTTTGTTGCAATAGGTTATAACATCAAAAATAATTGTTGCAATAGGGTATTGCATCGGTTACTATTGTTGCAATAAACAAATACTTTGTTGTAATAGCATATATATATACTAGTAGAGAATGCACGCGAATGGCACGTGCCCGGTATTTTTTTAAGGGGGTGCTTTTGATGTGATTTATTGGTATTTTGGTATCACACATTACATAAAAGGAATGAGGTTTCAAAGAAGAAAAAAAGTATTTTGAGAGCTGAACCAAAAAAACAAAATGATTAAATGCAAAACCACGAAAAATTGAATATATATGAAGTTCAAATTCAACACAAATAATGATCTAATCAGATTAAGAAAAGCTTGAGGAAATTATTAATCATTATACAGGAATAACATGAATAACCAAAAGCTGCAACATGCCTTAAAATCATGTCTAAATTTCATTGTTCTATAATTGTAAATAACAAACCCAGAAGAGAAAATTTATAAACCACTACAAGATAGACATAAAGATCAAAAACTGCAGGCCAAAGAAGACAGATTTCCGGTTGCCTAGTCAGTCACATAACTAAGTGTGACTTATATAATATTCCTCAAGTGGTTTTGGATAAAAAACATAAAGCAAGACAAGACACATTAGAAATTCTTTGATAATTGAAAATAAGATGCCAAACTTAGAGAGAGAGAGAGAGAGAGAAAGAGAGAGAAAGAGAGATGAGATTTCTTAGTATGATTCCCCTTTATAGAATTGAATGATTTTGATACAAGACTTGTTGAAGTAATAAAATTTATGAATGTAGTGAAACATGAGAATATAAGAGGCAATATCCTCAAAGACCTACTTTGGTGCTAAAGTAGAGGTCGTGTTGGAATAGCATTAATTCCAATGATAAACCAAAAGAGAGAGAGAAATTAATGCCACTACAAAAGTCTCAAAAAATGCAGATTGTATTTGCTGCAAAAATCTATCCAAGAATTCTACAAGTTCTCTGAGCTATAATGACAAATGGACAAGAGATTCCTCCAGTGTTTAGCCTTCGCAGCAGAAGCCACAGAACCTGGAAGTTCAATGCCAGAAGTTTTAATTTTCATTTTAAAAATTAAAGGGAAAACATACCTTAGAGACAAAATGTGAAAAAAAGTTAAAAAATGAACTTACTGTGGTCAATTCTTCGAACATTGTCTAGGCCAAAGGGTGGCCCATGTTAAAGACCACCATATGGACCCCTTCCAGGACCTCCTTGGTTATTATCATCCCATTTCTTGGTGGATCCTGATTCACCTATATATCTCATATTCTCGAACCACTTGCATCCTTATAGAGTTATTAATTTGTACACATCATGGATCAGCCTAATACATTCACTACTCTGTCCTGCCAAAACATAAAGAAAAATAAAAATCTATTACTCATTTGATGAAGAGTGAACAAAAAAAATAAAACGTTTGAAGTTCCAAACAAAGGAATTTTTGTTTCTATTTCATTTGAATAACAAGAATTAATAGGATGAATGGGCATTTAATAAAACAAAACTATACCTGAACTCAGTTGATGGCACTACAACAAAATAGGCTTTTTACGACACGCGAAGCACGTCGTAAAAAGCCTTTTATGACACACCGACGCATGTCGTGCATCGCAATGCCGTGGAAAGTCAGGACACATTTCTTCTCTTCCAGATAGTCCATAATATTGGCTGGACAATATCTACCTAAAAAAATGTGATTTCCATTTCCTCATTTCAGCACCAAACCGAAGAGGTCCTTAACCATTTTGGGCACAAACCAACCTACAAGTATAGCTCTTCCTAGTAAATCATAGAGGCAATTATCAATACTAGAGCTTCTTGGATATTATAACCAACGTAATAGTTCTAAAATATTGTGTGAAAAACATAAAAGGACATTTAGATTTTATGTGGGCATTCTTTGACTTTAAGAGCATATCCCATATCTCTCTGTGTTAATGTCCAATTGGTAATCTGAGGGCAAAATATTTTGAGGACATCCAAGGTCATTAAATTCAAGCTGCTTTACAAAGAAAATGTAGGAAAGGCAAGCATATAAATAATTGAAATTTAAAACTTCCATTATTTAGGACCTCCGTGAATCTTTAATTTGAAAAAAAAAAAAAAAAAAGTGCAGTCATTTGGAAAAAGGAGTTGATTCTTCACCTAATAAAGAGAAACAACAAAGAACGTAGGCTTGAACTGACCCTAATGCAGTCATTTGGGGGGGGGGGAGTTTGATACTCCACTTGGCCATTATTATTATTATTATTTTTTTGGTCTTTAGCAACCAAGGGACTAATCACTGTCACGACTGGTGGGCAATGGTAAATCATTAGCCTAGGGATTTTTTCCAAAATACTGAGACTCGAACTCGGGATCTTTTACCTCCACTCAAGATAGTCACTTTAGGGCCAAGTGCCCAACCACTAGACCAACCCACTGGGTTCACTCGGCCATTATATTCATGCTCATTTATACTTATTTCAGTATTCTTCCCCCAACCCTCGTCAAGAGCTCCCTACCCATAGTTATGGACTGTTTCTTACTCGCTAAAATATTCTGCTGCACCACAGGTCACTCTACCTTCCCCGGTTAACTATAATTTCAGGGGCAATTAATTTAAGGCCACACTAAGGTTTCATCTACCTTCAGCTGCCATACTTTATTTTCTCTTTATTTTATTAGGGTCCATGATTTCTCATCAAGAGGGATGCTAGGGTCTGCCGTGGAGGACGAACCTTTGTGCGCTGATTGGTGTGCGAGTGACACGCGCTGTGGGACCCACATCAGTGTGTCATGCACGCACCAATCAGCGTGCGAAGGTTCGTCCTTTGTGGCTGACCCTAGCATTTCCCTTCTCATCAAACACTCTGTATATTATATCAGGTTCCATGTGGGTATGCCAGGTCTGAAATAGTAACCATTTTGCTTCTTTTCATTGACTTGTGATATGGATGATCAAGTCACCATTGTATACAAGTTTTTACCCCTTCTCCTCTGTCAGGACATCGGCACAAGACAGGGGCGGAGGGAGGGGGGGTCAAGGGGGGGAATTGACCCCCTTAACCTTCTGTTTTTTCTTCTTCTTTTTTTAAATTGAACTAAATTATGAGTATTTTAAAATTTGACCCTACCAATTTTTATTTAACCCCTCAAAAATTTTATTTTAACCCTCTAGTTGCTTTTTATACAACTAATCATTATTAAAAAAAATAAAAATAAAATGAAGAAGAAGAACATCCATGACATGCAAACTCAACTCAAATCAACTCAACAAAGCCATAATCCCAACTACTTTGGGTGAGATATACAGATCCTTTTTCACCATTCAAACTGATATATGACAGATTTAGACAACTAGACATATAAGTTGCAAATAGAATAGATAACCAATGCCAAACCTTGCTGACTACTTTGCCTTGGGGACTGGTTGGTTTGGTAACAAGTATCTGTCCAAGCATCTTCCCTGCAATCCTGCATACAATACAAGATAAAAATAAGTAGGCTTCAAGCAATAAAGAATCAGTCTTCCGAAGTTCCATGCAAAGTTAATGATTGATGGAAAGGAAAAAAAAAAAATTCCAGATGCATCCTGATCCTGCAATGATTCATTTGGAATCCTCTGAAAGATCAAGAAATCGTTGATAATCCTTTCATATCATACATGCCACCCAAAGAAGGTAAAACTGAAAGAGGACCATTTTACTCAAAAACTTTGATAAACCAACCAAATGAAATTAAAATAATTCTGGCACATGCTTTTGGACAGCTAAAGGACAATCTTCAGTACCAGCTATCTCTTCAACCTGGTAAGCCTTAACAATGTGCACTCTGCCCTTAAGACCATTTTTAAATGTTCCCAAACCTCATCCACCAGCAAGGATTTGGCTTTTAACCACCAACTGTAGAAAATAATGGTTAGCACTGCTTGTCTGTCTTCCTTTACTCTGTTTGGTTGCTTAGAAACGACGGAGAAGAAAATAAATCAAAATTTTAAATCTTCAATTTTTTAACATTTGGGATCCAAAAGTATGAGAACTTCCACTTCCACTCAAAGTGTACACTATTTGCCCCAATTGAAAGTGAGTTTTTCACATTTTTTTTTAAAAAAAATCTCTTTTCCTTTGCACATTTTTCTCAGCAACCAAACGAGGAGTTTATAACTTCTCACATTGAGTCAAAATACATTTTTCACTAAAAAATTCACAAACAAGTACCTCATTCTCCTTAGGAAATACATCTTGAATCGCATTTTTCACTTCATCAACAGAAGATATAGCAATGCCTTTTGGAACATTAACCCCATACTTACCCATCAGCTCAGACCCCTGTTTTCAGAATAAGTCAAAAGTACAAATAATCACATATACTCAATGTTTCTAAACAAATCTACACCGTAACAATTCACATGATTCACCTAGCAAAACAACCTACAAAAAAAATTAAAATAAAAAAAATGTTAAAAAATAAAAATAAAAATCTTGCAGACGGGCATTATTTAATGCCATTTGGTTTCCGAGAAAATGTAGGAGAAGAAAATTTCGAATTTTAAAACAAATCAAACAAAATAACACATCAGATTCAAAGCTTAATTTCTTTTATTTTCTCCAGCTTTCCCTGAAACCAAACCAAAAATAAATTTGATTTACTAAATGTTCAAAATCATAGTCTATGTTTCCAAATACATCTAGTTCGTAACAATCCATATGATTCAACTGGCACAACGATCAACAAATATATATATGTGTGTGTGTGTGTGTGTGTGTGTGTGTGTGTTTTAGAAAAAAAAAATGCAATGTTGAGGTCATGCATTACTTAGTATTCCGTTTGGTTGCCGAGAAAATGCAGGAAAATATAAGAAACTAAGGGGGGAAGGGTTTCAGGGGGTCGAGGGTTCGAGTCTCCTTGATTGCGTGAGTTGGGTGCGTAAGTATCTTACCTAGCAACGAAAAACGAAAACAAAAACATAAGATTCAACTCTCAATTTCTTTTCCTTTCCTCAGTTTTCTCGGTAACCAATCGGACAAGAGAATCACTACAGATCACACAAAAATAAAAGAGACAAAGGGAATAAATATGACAATGAAGAAGGAGAAGAAAGAAGAGTGAGCTGAAACTTGTGGATGTTGAGACGGCGGAGCTGCTGCTGCTGCTGCCATTTTCTGGCAACGGAAAGAGACCTAGAGACGAGTTTGTTGAGCAATCCTCTCACCATTCTTCATATTTCGGTAAGTGCGCCTTTCTTTCCATTACTGGTCTTTTACTTTTTCACCCGTGTGATTTGGGTATTTCTATCAATGTATCTTTCTTTAATTTTTCTTCTTTGTTTTTTTTTTTCTTTTTTTTTTGAAGGGGTTATGTGTTTAAATTTATTTATATATAATCTCTCTTCTTTTGTCATTGATTTCGAAACATTATGTCACTTGTGAAATTCGATTCATAAATTACATCACATTTTATGAATAAACTTATACAGAGTAATATGAGTTGGGTTGAGCCACTAGAATTAGTCCAATGACAAGGGAGCACTAGAATTAGTCTAATGATGAGGGAAGATAAGGGTAACGAGTAGATAAAGATAGGTGGAACATTTTTCTGATGTTATAAACAAATAAGAAAAACATAACTTCTCAAAATAATCTAAAACTTGTGCTTAACATGAAGATAAAAAGTTTTTTCTTTCTTTTCCTAACAAGTTTTTATTTGTAAACCTTGAGAGGTGGATCGAGTGGCACTATGGAAACAAGACCAATAAGCAAAGATCCCAGTCACTAACCAACATTATGGAATCGAAGCAAAATGCTTATTATGCCCTAAATTTAGTCATTTGAAACTTGGTTTTATATGAACAAGATTTAGTTTTGAATTTTACACTAAAATGGGTAAGGCTAGTAGTCTACGCCATTAATTTATCAAAGAGAAAAAGCCTTCACAACAAGTGGAAAGAAAGCCACGCTTATATATATGTAACATATATGTAACACTTAACAGAAAGTAATTCAAACTAACCCAATAAATTTATCATCATTTGACATACATCGTATCCTATATGCTCATGCTTACATATATGTAAGATATGAATGATTATTGATTAAATACCATACACGATGGCAATAATTACTCTTTATACCATCTAACATTTGTAAGTAGATGAGAAAGAGAGAGGACATGGAATTAAGTACCTCAAACAGTTAGGATTTAAAATGCTAACTCTCTAATATTCTCAATTCTGCCCAGTCCACATTTTGTCACTCCACTTGAGGATTGGTCTTGAAAGCTCCAACCTGCAGATTTAGACTAAATTCACTACCTTGTCATTCAGATTAGATTACTAACAGATATCCAAACACCATGGAAGATAACTTCCATTGAATTTGGATTTGGATTTTTATTTTTCCCAATGACGTCAAAGTTTATGGACTTTATTGAAGTAATCGTAAAAGTCCAGTCATTCCAATGGCCAACATCATAATATAACTCAAAAATCAGGTGCTGAGAGCCAGGGAACAAGACCAAGAAGAAAAGTTAAGAACAATAGCGCAATTAGGTAATGAAATGCAGGCAAATAAAATTTTAAGCAATTATAGGGAGATAATATGAAAATTGTAAACTATTTTAATCAATGATGGATACGGAAATCAGTAAAATATATATTTACAATATAAATCACTAACAAATTTCCAATCCATCCAGTGTTAATGTATTTTACAGTTTATAAATTATAATTAAATAAATGAATTCAAAAGGTGGGGGAAAATTTAAAAAAAAAACTCAACTTAGACTCGAGTTGATAAAAAAGGATAATTCAATGTCACCACTAATTAATCAACAGACTTGGAACACACCCTGGACTCCTCCTTATCTGATCCAAAGTCTAAGACTTTTTGAGTAATAAAATCACTGAGGTGAAAGGCGTTGTTGGCATACTTTGGACATTGCCGCAAGCTAAATGTGTCATAGTTGTCTATCAACTTGATTTTGAGTGCAAAAAAGGTTGGTTTTCATGTCTTAATTCCCTCGCCGAGCCGCCTGGAAGATACATAATCCATACAAATCCTGAGATGGTGTTAAATCTAGCAATAACCTACCAGTGCATCACATTATAATTTAAGTCCAACTGGGTCAATTAGACTCATCACAGTTTGAGTCAAAGTTTCAATAACAACCAAATCCAATCAGTTGTAATGTGGATTCTGTTTTAAGGTAATGTTGTTCTATAATCCTAAATGGGAAAAAAAAAATCCAATATATAGGTTAGAACCAGCGGTATTATAGAAATCGGGGTATTTCATGTCAAAAATCCTAATCCACACTCCACTGAAAAAAAATATACAAGGGAATTTCCTAATAGCAGAAATGCTTTCTATGACTTAAACGCTTTCTAGTGCGGGCATTTGTAGGACTGCACATGTTAGGAAAGAATGATTCATTGAATGCCATCCTCCAGAGCATGATCTTCTGAAAATACATTTGACAGATCAGTTTAGACTGAGATTAATTAAGCAGTGGCTTGGATTATAAATAGATATTAGCAGCGAAATACAATGTCTACAGGCAGTGCCAATCTGGGTAACAACTTAAATACACCAGTTTAATTTGTGGAGTATAGAGATAAATTGCAAGAAGCTATTCAGTCCAGACCAAAGAAACAAGCTGGAGATTCCAATGATTCTAATAATGCCATTGGTTGGATTATGCATAAGACAATAAAGAATGAAATATATATATTTGTATTATGCCTTATATATGTCAATAACAAGCAATTTGATTCATCTCAATATATTTAATCCGTAAAAAAAGGATGCACAATTCCAGAACAGCAGGGGGAAAAAAAAAACCAAGGAAAGGTGGCTACTAAAATAAAAATGAACTAATTACCTTTGTCAACTCGACTTAATCTGCACTTCAATTATGTCATTGTCCTCCCCATCCCAAGGCCGTCACGAGTTGTTGAAGAAGTAATTTTATCCCCTTCGCAACAAAAGACTAAGCTTTGTAAGTCAAGCTAGCTTAACTTTATTAGCGTACATTTTGAAGAGCCTCTCAAACTTGTCATCCTATATAAAAAACGGATAAGCCTCAAGTACATAACTACAATTATTAAGTTTATGCACAGTTCAATATTTGAAATATATATATATATATATATACACACCATAATTTTATAAAATAAGTCTAAAACAAAGTGACACATAATGCACTATAAGTTAAAGAGATCCATGCAGTTGCATATCAAGAAGGAAAATGATGTTATAGAGCAGCTGAAACGAATTATTCAAGCAAATGCTAGCCTTCATCAGGAGTTACTTGAAACAAGCTCCGCATCCAAATGTCTGGTAAAATTTGAGGATTTTGAGCCCTTACTTATTTCCCTTTGGATTTTTAGTTTTATTTTTTTGAATTTTAAATGTTGTACCTTTATGATCCTTATGGATACTTATGATGATCCTAATTAATTTTGGTTCTCTGGGTTATTATTAGTATTGTATACCCATTCCCTTTGAATATCACTTTATGTAAAATAATGATTATTAGTTAGTGGACAAATATTAGATCTACATGAGCTCAAGTAGTTTCCAAGGGCATGATTTGATAAATTTTATAGGTGTCTGGTTCATTCAACTTAAAACGAACAATGTTTGATCATTCAGTGTTTGTAAGACATTGTGTGAAATCCCGATATTATTCTTGTTGTTGATTTGGACGATATAATGATTATTGGCAGTGAAATTTCACTTAAGCAGACATTTTCATAGGAAAGAGTTGGAGTTACTCCATTATTTCATAGGAAAGACTTTGAGCAGCTCTGTTATTTCTGTAGTGAAGTAGTCAGATCAAAGGAAGGAAAATCTCATTGTCTTAAAGAAAGTATGTGTTGATCTTATTGATGAGACTGGTAGATGGGAACAAGACTAGTTGACACCCCAATGGATCCAAATGCAAAATTTAGTAGAGATGAAAAGAGAGGCTTTTGATGACACAGAGAGATATGGAAGACTTGTGGGTAAACTAATTCACTTATCTCTAACACGGCTGACATTAATATATAATATATATATATATATATATATATATATATATATTTTATGAATGCGTCTGACATTGCTTTTGTTGTGAGAGTGGTTAATCAATTTATGCAAAGTCCAGGTAATAGGAGCAAGTCCACAGGGTCATTTGTCTGCATAACATTTTCACTTTCATGTCTTAAATTTTTAATGAGTAATCTTTTTTCATTTTTTTAAATAATGATTAGTATAATTTTGATTTATTAACAATGCATTTGGGACACCCTTGACAAAATTAGTATGAACTATGAAATGCTAATCTCATTTAGCTCAGAAATGTTCAATATTCTTAAAGGATCAAAATTGATCGAAAAATGGTGAGACAGAAAACACAATAACATTATTGGGAAAAATTGTGCAAGGAAATGCCCCAAACATTGGTACTTGATCAGCCAAGCTAAAGGATACAAGTCAACAGCATACAAACTTTCCCATTTTGATTGAATTCCAATATGTAAAGAATAAAACTCACCTAGATTCCTCAGTGGGTATGTGATTCCAATACCGACGATCATCTATTCCCGTAATAGCTAACCCTTTGCAGCAATTGACAAACAAACACCACCTATAGTCTTATCCAACCAAGCTTTCTGCACAAACCCAGAAAAATTTCTCAAAACCCATCAACAAACAAAGCAGAGTTTAATTTAGAAAAAAAAAAAAAAAAAGCAGAATACAAACCCATTTGCAGAGAGAAAGCATACCTGGGCAGCAAACAAAAAAGAATAAAAAAACCCTAAACTCAAACGAAATAGAAATCTGTAAAAATAAAAAAGAATAGAAGTAGGTGAGAAGAAGAAGAAGAAGAAGATGAAAGATATACCACAGTTCTCATAGAACAAAACAGCAGCTGATTTTAGTTCTTTGAGCTCTAGTTAGAAGAGGCAGGAGTAATCCATGGACGGCCAAACACCATATGAAAGAAACCCTAATAAACAAGAAAAATTACAAACTGATTGAGTTCATAGAGACACACCTGATTCCGAACAAATCAACAAACCTAATAATTGGGGGGAAAAAAATAGAGAAACACGGCTATATTCCCAAGCACGGAGAATACCTGATAGAGGCTTGTTGCTTCTACTTCGTTGACGACGGCACGGGGGGAGCATAGTTACCGGAGGAGGAAATAGAAGGAGAGGGAGAGGCAGAGAGATAGAGAGGAAGGCGTAGAGAGAGGACTGAAATGAAGAGATTCTAGGTGGGTGTCGGTGGAGATGGCAGAGAAAGGGTAAGGAAAGGAGGAGAGAGACTAAGAGAGTGTGGATGGCAGATCGGAGGGGCATGGGTCCCTGAGCGGGTGTGAGAACTAAGGGCACCAAGCAACAACTTTTGGGTGCCAACAAAAGCCATCAAACGACGTCATTTTGCGGTTGTGGGGTTTAAGTTGAAGGCGTGAAAATTAAGGACGAAATGGGGCGTCGTTTTATGCCTTTCTACCTCCTCTCCATCGTCGTTTTGGCCGAAACCCATGGACAAACCCATAGACGAAAAAGAAACAGTAATGGGTGTTTTTCTGCTTTTTAGTATAACAAAGATATATATATATATATATAGATATAAACTAGTATGAACCCACGCGATGCGGGGGAATCGCAAATAAATATGAAGACAACCAATACCTTAGTGATATAAAGTGTAAGCCAACATGTCTTTATAATAAAACAGTGTGTGTCCATCTTCTCATTGGTTGCCTTGGACAGTTAGGGGATGTTAACAATACTTTACTTCTTTATAGTACTCCTAAAAAAGAAGGGAAAAAAATGATAACCATTTTAATTAAAGACAAAATCTAGAAGAGTATAAATCGACTTAGAGAGCTACTGAAAAAAAAAAAAAAAAAAAAATTTAATTCTTGATTGAATACGCTGTCAAATAGGCTTGGAAATCCCATCAAGTAAAACAATTGCTTATTTATAACAAACCAAGTACTCAAGACTCTCTTACTCTTACATGTCCCAACAAAAGTGCTGTGAATTTATGTGATAAAATTCATGGACTATATTACCAAAGAATGTAGTAGCTACAGCCATTGAGTTAGGACATTTATAAAGTATAATCACTATCTTCCTTGAAAAAATTGAAAAAGGAAGCCATTGATTAGAGAGAGAAAGAGAGAAAGAGAGATTTTCGAACTTTGAAGTGAGCTTGAGAGAGAGAAAGTGCGTACTTGATAAGAGAGGAAAAGAGGAGAGAGAGAGAGGCATATAGGAGAAGGCAGCAAAAGAGTGGAAAAAGAATGAAAAAAAAAGTAAGAGGAAAAAAAGAAGAAGAAGAAGAAGGGAGAGAGGTGTACGAAAAAAAATATAAGAAGGAAAGAGAGAAGGGAGTGTGTATGGGAAGAAAGTGAGAGAAAGAGAGAGAGAAAAGTTGTATGAAAAAAAAAAGAAAAAGAAGAAGAAGATGAAGATAGATAAGCTTATATCATTATGGCTTCGTAGTGTGGGCCCAAAAATAAGGAGATTGGATTTTGGAGTGAATAACTATTAGGAAGTCACCTCATAATCACGACCTATCGTTGTTCGAGGAAGTCGATGGGTGTGATTTCTACAATGGTTCACCTCATTCTTGATGAGATCCAACAATCAATTTGCCTAGTTCTTCATCTCCCCCCCCCTTTTTGGCTGTTGGTTGTGTCATTTGGATCAAGATATTTTATTATATTTTTAAGGATAATTATTTCAAAATTATCCTAATTATCTGGATAATTATCCTAATTATTTGGATAATGTCTATGTAATTTTTTTCAAAAAATTTCACCCTACTAGTTGGAGCTAATTTTTTTATTTCATCTTGAATTTTTTTTTTTTTTTTTTGGCATCTGATATGTTTAACGAGTTTATCTTGATTTTTAATTTTGCCGATTTTGTCTTCATTTTGCTTTGAACTTCTTTTATTTTATGGTTTTTATTTGAATTTTCAAAATAAAGACTGTTATTTTAGCAGAATGAGTGCGATTTTTGCTTATTTATTTATTTATTTTATTTTGAGCTTGATTTTCGTTCAATATTCAAATACAAATTGAAAGGTGGGTTTTTTGGTTTGGATGCGTAAGATTCTTTAAAGGCTATTTGTGTGTATCAGCAAATAGAAAACCAACACATTAATCGGCCTCCAATTCGTCTTAAGTACCTCTCTTCCTGTGTATCACTATATATATATATATAGATTTTTTATTATTTTATTTTTATTTCCTACATTGGGCGGGGGTGTCTACCAAAAAAAGGAAAAAAAAAAGGGGCATACCCTTTTTCGCTGAGCGCCAAACTCTCCCGCGCTAGTGAGCACCGAAAAAACAAAACAGGCAAATAAAAAACCAAAAAAACACACACACTCACTCTCTGTCTATCTCGTCTCTCTCTTTCTCACTCTCACACCCAAGCTCTAAATCAGTTCTTGTTTCTCTCTCCGATTCTTCTCTCTCTCTCTCTCTCCCTAAAGGCGTGCTTTTCTTCCTCACTTCCCCCAACCCACAACCCACTCTCTCTCCATCCTCCCATCTCTCAAACTCTAACCCTCCACTCAATAAACACAGGAATCACATAACAACGACGCTATTGAGCCCCTATTACACAACCTCGTCGTACAGCCGGCGGTGTTCACTAGTTGCAATCGGAACTGTTGCAATCGGAACAAGAGAGGACGTTGTTGTACAGCCAGCCGATAGTGTTCATTGTTGTAGTTCATCTTGTAGGTGCGACACGCATTGTATGATTTAGGGCAACAGCAGCAACTCCTTCAAGTTCTCCAACAGTTGGGGGGCTTCTTCCTCTCACGAACAAGGGTGTTCAGGGTCAAGAACAGGGGTTTTTCTAAGGTCAGTCTCTAACTTTATCTTTTCCTTCTTGCTTCTGCAAATTTGTGTAACTTGTCTACCACCACACATGTCGGGTTGCTCTATGTATACCAATCTCTCCTCTCTTTTTTTTGGGGGGGGGGGGGAGGGCGCTCTAGAGATAATCCGAAGTCGGCTTTGTTGCTTTTGGCAGGAATATTGCCCTCCCAAGCTCTCAGCCTTCAGGTACGAAGTGAAATTTCCATTGGTTTGTGTGCCAATTTGTTGCAAGATCATAAAGGTAGCTCCTTTATGATTCATTCTTTGATCTTCGTTGGGTTTTTTTTTTTTAATTAAAAAAAAAAATTCTCTCTCTTTCTCGAACACCACCTGTTTGTTTCATGTACTGGGAAAAGAAATATGTAATCTACATCTTTTTATTAATTCTCTGAATATTACATGAGAATCAATAATATAATATCTCTTTTGGTGACTGTTATGGTACCTATCTCTCTCTCTCTCTGCTTTACTTTTACAGCGTTGGGGGGACTTAGTGTCAATTGCTTGGTAGATTTGCAATGATCTTTGTTGTTTTGTTAGATCTAGGTGGTGTGTGCGGTTGCTCTGAATTGAAGTTGTGTAATCAATGTAGCAATTTTTTTTCCCTGACTAGGTGATGCCATCAATTGAAAACTGAGTTGAACCAACAAAACCGTAGTTCAGGTTGTTTTGGTTCAGTTCTAGGTAATGGTCGGTACGGTTCTGGTTTAGTAGAACCAATCTAGGTCAGTTCGGTTCCAATTTGATTCCAAACTGAACCGAGCAGAACTGAACTAAAGCAATTTACACTCCTGTACCGAACATAAGTGGTTAATGGTCCAGCTAAGCAAGGCACTGGACTACAGTAGTAATCAGTTGTAAATGGATTCTATCATCTATAGGTTCCAGCCAAGTCTGTAAATCCCTTTCTTGGTTTCTTGGAGAGTTTCTATGTAATAAGTTAAGAGACTATAGTCTTTATAAAATTGGATCTCGGTCTCGGCGAATTGTACCTTATTTATTTTTATTTTTTCCTTATTTTTAAGAAAAGCATGCCACTTTTCGTCGTAGTATATATCTGTTTCTTGCTACCTTCTAATTGATTGTTGAAGATATATCTGACAAATAATGCATAGCTATACTTTTGAGGGAATATCCAATATGTGCCGGTAGTGGCATTGGGCAGATGTGCTGTCAATTCCAGATAAATATTTTTGATGGATAGAGAAGGTTATGTGATGGACAGAGAAGGTTATGTTCCTAAGAATTGTCATGTGCAGTAAGCCAGAAAGTAAACACATGAAAGGAAAAATAATGAATGACAAAAATAAGAAAGAAAGCATTCCCAGACCCCATAATGCCTGAAAATCAAATACTAAATGGCCTTCTTGAAGGTTTTTTATCTAGGAAAGACCATATTGGCATCTGCATGTCTCAGAGAAACAAATGATGAAGTAGAATTTGTTTTGTACAGTCAAGCACTGTGCAAGCATAATCTAAGTTTGCTATGACATTCTGTACGGATCCAATCATAGACTATAATTTGTTCCTTGCTGTTTAGCTTTGTGTGGGTACAATCAATCTAAGTTCAGTTTTGAACTTTATAAAGAATCTTCTATGGGATTTGATACTTGTGGTTCATCTTGCAAACTATTAATTGGCATGATTTATGGTATTGAGACAGCCTTCTTCTGGTTTTTTTTTTTTCTCTGTTGTGTGACAGGGTAAGATATTTGTGCATCCACAGGTTGACTTTTCTGGTGGCAGAAGCATGTCTGGTTGCAGGTGCAAAGACGAATGCCTACCATACCAAGTACCGGGGAATGATTTATGCCCAAAACTTATCATGTGAAACATTGCGGAAAGGCGTTTTTATTGCAGGAACAGTGTTCGTGGTTGCAACAATGATTCTCAACATATATTACTACATATATTACCATTTTGATGAATGAAGGTCAAGGTAATAAGTAGATCTCTAGATACACTACATTACTCTTCTATATATGGATGTTCATTTCTATATGTACTGCATAGGATATATCACACGATATCATGTCTTTTTCTTTTCATATCTTGGTGTCAACCTCTTTTGTTAGTTGATACATAACTTCTTTTTCTTTGACTTTCATGCACTGGCATTCATCATTTCTATTTCTTTTTTCTTTTTTTAGCCTTTCATTCACTGACATTCTATTGTCAAATTGTATTCCACCGTGATGACATAATCAATGGTCTACTTGAAGATATAGTTGTTAGGGTGAAAAGGGCCATTTTTCTATCCACCGTATGAAATTTAATACCTTGCATGGTACAAGTGAGCCCTAATTCTGGTAACTTAGTGATTAATTTTATTGTTCTCTTTCTAAATGTTAATTGAAGAATAAAATTTAGATTTAAAAAAACCACAATGATGCTTCTTTGATACATGAAGGGGAAAATGTAAAGTAGTGTTTTTATACTTTTTTGGATAAGAACTTGATAAAGTTATTATTTGTCTTTTAACAGTCTAGAGAAAGAGATTTTGGATTGCTATCTTGAAGTCATTTTGAAAGGCAACACATATGGGTTGAAGGAATAGTAAAATATTCGTTCCATGTGCTGGATTACAATCTGTTTTGTGTGCACCATAGGTTGAATGTTTATATAACTTTTATCCAGTGTAAGTTTGTGCACTCTTGTGAAAGTGTCTTGTGCTTAGTTTATGCTTTTGAATTAGTGTATGCTTGGCCAAATTATTGCTAATGTCTTTGGTGGTGGTTGTAGGTTATGTTATCACTTGGAAGGCTCGAAAGGAAGAAGTCCTTGGATTTTGTTTTTTGTATGGAGAGAACTTGATATTTTTGCAAGCAGGGGCACGTCTTCATAGGTTTTAGGATAGGGTTTTTTTTTTTTTTTTTTTTCCTAATAGAAAATTAAAATAAAATACTTTGTTAGTTTGAGATTCGCGCATCAAATTGGTAGTAGTTTGAATATTTGATGTATTTGTAATATCTCTCTACCTTATGACAATTTTGACGTATGTGCCTTTTACTAATGGAAATTTTGATTTACAATGTTTGAATTATGTTTGCATGATGAATTCAATAATTAAATGTGATTTTAAGAACAGGTTCCTCACCCCCTAGAAGTCATATAGGTTCTTAAATGAAATTTTTAATTTTTTCTAAAATAAAAGAGAATAGATCACGGTTTTTCCCTGTGATCTTTTTGGAATAAAGATCACGGTTTGGGAAGAAACTGTGATCTTTTTCAAAGATATGATCACAGTTTTTTTTTTTTTTTTTAAATGTGGTTTTTTTCCTAAAAAAGATCTCGGTTAATCATAAAACCGTGATCTTTGGTAAAAAAAGATCACGGTCAAAAACCGTGATCTAATGTGGGTACTTTAGATCACACCTGAATAGATCACGCTTTTAGTTAAAAATGATCACGGTTAAAAAGTGTGACCTATTGCAATAGATCATAGTTTTTAACTGTGATCTATTTTGATTATTGTAATAGTGCATGTGTATGCATTGTGTCTCTTAAATTTGATAAATTTATCCAAGGTGATCTCCATCTGACAACTACATTTTTGCAGGGAGGATTTCTTTAAGGGGGCGGGTGAAGTTATTGACATCCGCTTCTCCTCAGACGCAGAAGGAATGTTTAAGGGCTTTGGCCATGTTGAGTTTGCAACGGCAGAAGAAGCGCAAAAGGTTAGCTTTCATCTCCTAGTCCAGTTCACAGCTAGTAGGGACTTATAATACCATTGGCATCCATGTCACTTGTTTGGCTGTTGGAACCATAATGGTTAGGACATTGATCATTTTGAACATTTTTATTCACTATTAGCTAGATGCTATTTATGCTTGGAATGAAGCTATCATTTTTTGGTGCTATTAGGCCTTGCATATAATTCGTACCCTATAATTACTCAATGCCTCTTTGTGGGCCTGTTAACTAGTCCATAGGGATGTGTGTGTGGTGTATATAGAAATTTCATAGGCAATGTATTGGACTCTAATCTGAATTTGATAAACTCAAATATATTTATTCCCTCTTAGTTTTTGGATTGTATTTCCTATATTGTCCAAAACCATTAGTTTCTTTGGCCTTTAAAAACTGGCCTTCTTTTTCTTCTGTTCGTCCCATCATGTTTGTCCATTGTCAATTATTGACCTTTTGCTATTTCTGACATTGGCCCATCCAACGATTTCAGAATTATAAAAAAAATTCTCTTTACACATTGTAGCCTCAAACAATGGAAGTATAATATTGGGAAAATAAATGTGGTTAGCTAATGCAGTAATTAGGTCTACTAAAAATAGGTGATATTCCAACGTGGATGATTTTTGCAGGACAGAGGGAGTAATACAATGACAGCATGATTCTTTTCTTCATGGGCATTTTTTTTTAAAAGTATCACACTACCAAATACCAAGTCACTTTTCTTGTATGTGTTTCATGTACTTGGGCTAAGCCCTATGTTACTAATACAAATTTTACTTCATCAAAAACCAAGTCACTTTGAAATTTCAAGATACATGAAAATGTATTACTAAAATATTGCCGTATGTTGGTATTTTATGCTGCGTATCACTAGTGAATAATGGACTCCAGTTTGCAGGCTCTCAAACTAAATGGTCAACAGTTGTTGGGCTGTTCTATGAAGCTTGATATGGCTCCTGAAAAGGGTGCATATACACCATATGACAGGTATTTACACCTATATAATCTGAATGTAACCCACCAGTGTTGCGATTGGTAGTTGGAGGAACTATAAATAATCTGACCTTAAGGAATGTGTCAAGTAAGTTTGTGATTGGTTTCCAATATTTGTTTTCATAATTTTTTTTTTTTTTTTTGGTATCTTTTGATAGCTATGTTGTTGGACAGTACTCAAGATTTCTAAGAGCCCCTTGGAAGTTCTTGAAAACTATTGTGAATAAGTAATTTTCTTTTCATGCGTGAAACACATTCAGGAGTCCAGGTTATTTTTATGCTCTGATATTTCATTTTTAAATCTTTATAGGATTGTGAGGTGTCAAAATATCTGTAGAATAGAGCGATTTTTTTTCCCCCTAGGCATTCTATATTGGGTTGTGGAGTTGAAGCATAGAATGCATTTGTTGCTTGTGATGGGTACATTTTGGTCTTTGTTTCAATGATAGAATATCTGATTTAGAATCTTGTTTTGTTTATGCTTGTTGTCATAATATATCTAAAAGTGGGCTTTAGTTGTAATTCTTCCTTGCATTGTATTAAGTGTTGTATTTTTTGACACTGGAAGTCAAAAACTCGGAGGTGGAGGAGGTTGCAAGAGATAGATAGTAAGTATAAAGCCTTTAGTCACAATTTCGTGAACATAAATCCTGTGGCCAATAAAGGATTAGTATTGTTGAACTTAAGTATGTGTTATATATTATTAAGTATTTTTTCCAATTTTTCTTTTTATAGATTTATTTTCCTAACATATCCATAACGTTAGAACCAAAATTTAAAAACTATTTTTTAGATCCCGGATCGATCTGAGTTCATGCTAGATCGATCCGAGTTGACAGAACCAAAATTTGCATTCCTAGAGCAGTATGGATCGATCCACCTAGGTCATGGATCGATCCACCTAGGCAGAAGCAAAATTTGCATTTTTAAAATACCATGGATCGATCCCCATAGGCTATGGATCGATCCACCAAGGCAGAAGCAAAATTGCTATTTCTAAGATACCACAGATCGATCCTTCTAAGCCACGGATCGATCCTCTATAATTTGACTATGGTTATATTGGTTTTTCTTGCTTTAAATATGCTTGCATCAACTGTTTCTGTGGAGGGTTCTACATTTTGTCTTTCATTTTCTTATATTTGGTAGATTGGTACATTAAAAAATGATATTGTAAAGCTTTTTGACAATATTAAGAAATATGGTATGTCCTCTTTTTTTTTAGGGAAAAGAAATTCTATGTATTTTGATATTCTTCTTCTATTCTATAACTTGTGGGTTTTTGTGCTCTTTTCTTTGTTATTGTAATTTACCTCTTGAGCTGCTACTCAAACTTTTTAAGTCACTGAATTAGTTTTTTCTTTTTCCTACTTGCATATGTATTTTAGAATTGCCATGCATTTAATAGATCATGAAGACATGAATGAAGCCTACTTTTGATAATTATGCCTAGCTAAGATCTTGTAATATATTAATTGATCGTTTCCTTTTTACATAGGCTTGGAAAGTTATGATCATATTTCTAATACCCTGAACCACATTATAGATAGTAGTAGAAGCTTCTTTCATTGTAGAAGGGATGATGATCATTCAAGATGCTTTCTAGTTCCTAGTCTTATCACTTAAATGTTTTCTATGAACTTCTAACAGTTTTTCTTTGGTTCTTCTTAAATACTAGTACACTTCTAAATCTTATAAAACCTAACTTATTCACAAAGGAAGAATTTATCCAGCTTATGGGTTTCGAATAGGTTGACTCATTGACCCAACTAGACAATCCGTATGATGTATGACTGGTGAAATATAAAAAATAAAATAAAATTGGAGATATTGTCATTTTTCCAAGTCCAATATAAAATGGGTTTGGATCTGAATCTTAAATTGATAGCAGTTGTCATATGCAATTCATTGAGGAAATACCATTGTCTGAATATTTGATTCTCTTTTAGTTAGTTTCTCTCTCTCACTTTCTAATTTTCTTTGTTTCTTTGCAATGTTCTACAAGAATAGATTGTTGCTAATAAGTTGGAATTTCCTGCATTTTGGATTCTTAGTATCTTTGGAGTAAATGGTTGCTAATTAGCTGAAATTTTTGCATTTTGGATGCTTTTAGTATCTTTGTTGATTTACTTCAAAATTTGTAATGACATTTTAGAAGGTTGAAGCTTGAAGCTTGAAGTTTTAATTTGTAATGACATTTTGGAAAAGGTTAAAGCTTGAAGCTTTTAATATAGTGATATGGATGCTTTAATATCTTTGTTGATTTATTTTCAATTAGTAATGGCATTTTGGAAGGTTGATATTTTGGATGGCTTCATTAGTTAAATGAATGTTTAAAGTTTGAGTTTGAATTAATTTGGATAGGTTTGGGATTGAGATATTATATTTTGGATGGTTTCATTACCTTAAATAGGGTACAGGTATAAGTCACCATGAAAAACACAGATTTCTATTTAAAATATATATATATATAAGTTATTGCAACGACAAAGTCGTTGCGATAAATAATATTTTTAATTAAAATAATTCTTTCTTGCAACGGGAAAGGTCGTAGCAATAAGTTATTGCCACGGGAACGATTGTAGCAATACCTTATTGCAACGCCAAAGTCGTTATGATAAATAATATTTTTAATTAAAATAATTCTTTCTTGCAACGGGAAAGGTTGTAGCAATAAGTTATCGCCACGGGAAGGATTGTTGCAATAACGCATTGCAACGCCGAAGTCGTTGCGATAAATAATATTTTTAATTAAAATAATTCTTTCTTGCAACGGGAATGAACGTAGCAATAAGTTATTGCCACGACAAGAATTGTTGCAATACCTTATTACAACGCCAAAGTCGTTGCGATAAATAATATTTTTAATTAAAATAATTCTTTCTTGCAATGGGAAAGGTTGTAGCAATAAGTTATCGCCACGGGAAGGATTGTTGCAATAACGTATTGCAACGCCGAAGTCGTTGCGATAAATAATATTTTTAATTAAAATAATTCTTTCTTGCAACGAGAATGATCATAGCAATAAGTTATTGCTACGACAAGGATTGTTGCAATAACGTATTGCAACGCCGAAGTCGTTGCGATAAATAATATTTTTAATTAAAATAATTCTTTCTTGCAGCGGGAATAACCGTAGCAATAAGTTATTGCTACGACAAGAATTGTTGCAATACCTTATTACAACGCCAAAGTCGTTGCGATAAATAATATTTTTAATTAAAATAATTCTTTCTTGCGACGAGAGAGGTTGTAGTAATAAGTTATTGCCACGACAAGAATTATTGCAATACCTTATTGCAACGCTGAAGTCGTTGCGATAAAGAATATTTTTAATTAAAAATATTATTATTTTTAGGTATATTGCCACAATAATATTGTTGCAATACTTTTTCGCAACGAAACAAAAATTGATTGCAACAATTAAACCGTTGCATTAAATGGAGGTGTATTGCAACGAAATTGGTATTGCAATGATATTTGTTGTTGCAATAACCTATTACCACGGAGGTTTTTGCAACGGATCGCAACGGTAGTGTTGTCATTGCAATAGGTATTTATTGCAACGACTTTGAGGTTATCGCAACGACTTTTACCGTTGCGATAGATGCTTTTTCCTGTAGTGTGTTATCAAACTTTTAAGGTTATATGCACAAGACAACTATGGTGTCTTAGGTCTAAGGATTACTTATACCACTGCAACTATGAGAAACTGATTGATAGGCAGTTAAAACTCCGTTCAGTTGATCTCATATTCTATGGTCACATTAAGTGTACCTATTCATGTAATAGGCACCCACATATTGGTTATAGTGTCTACACACAAATAGCTTGAAACTAGCTATCCTCCAATAGAGCCAACCTAACATGTGCTAGTCCTATGGTTCATTATTGTCCATCACAATGAACCTTCAACTAGGAATGATTTAGGAGTTTAGTACAGAGATATATATACAGTCTCAAAATCACAACTCATTGTAATTTCATATTCTCAACTCTAACTCCATGGACATATCATGTAAATATAAATAATGAAATAAACATGATAGAATAAGCTATTTATTAATTAATAAATTAATAATAAATGAGACATACAATAAATGAAATCCTATTATTATTCTTTATCCCTAAAGCATCATCTCTATTATTAATTAATAATAAATGTGATGTAGAATATTAAAGGCACTTTGCATTGACTAATTCTTCTTCCAAAGCTTATTAGTCATAAATAGAGAATTAAATTTCTTTTTTATCCATAATAATTGGGTCTTTAATCATATGGTACCTCCCACTATTTTAGCGAATCCCATACACCTTCTAATGGAATTCAGGAATCAATAGATTCCTAGTAGGGATTAGGGTCCCATTGTGACCTAGAAGCCTCACATAATAGTTTCTTGACTTCTTACCCACAATAAGAAGACAACTATTTGTCTATTGCTTCATAAGCAAATTCCAATCATTTAGCCTCTAGGGAACATACACCTCACATGATAGTTTCTTGGAATACTTCCCTAGTTAAGTTAAACCCATCATTCACACAGGTATGCTCATCCTAACATATACCTCACAAGATAGTTTTTTGGTATATATCAGTTTTACACCCCATGATATCTCATATGTGATAGTTTCAAGTAGAATCTTTAACATGGGTAGCTCCTACATGTTTGCAGCCAGTTACCCACATTAAAGGACTGTAGATGATCCTATAATGATGGAAGGCAATGAAGAATTCATTCCCTAATGTCTTCTCCATTTACAACTTAATCTTTTGGACAAAAGGGGTTTAAAAGGTCTCATCATTATTTAAAACATACATCCCATGCATCAAAATTTAAACATATAAATTATGCTATTTGTAATCATATATCTCATGTTATTATAAATCATACATCTCATGCTATTATATATCAACATATATAAAGTACCATATTTTGATATTAGTCCCTAAGTGAATAGGTAACATATACCAAACTATAGTATTGGAGGTAATATAATTCTCTCATAAATTAAAGCTCCCACTATGATGATTATGGACGCTTAGGTGATTCAATCCAAGCCAATAAATTGAATCCAAGGTCTATGGGGAGGTGTAGGTGATCATAAAATAATAAATTGAAACCATACATGCTCTCTCGAAAGTCTTCTCCAAGCTCTTCAAGTCCTTCAATGTCCACCATTTGCTTGTCAGGGTCCACCATGCTCCTTCGGGTCCACCATGCTCCATAGTGCACTCTCGATTACATAACATTTACATAATTTGAAGAAGGGAATACATAAGGGGAATGTGGGGTACATAAGAGAATGATAGAGGGAGAGAAGTTGGCATGCAAGCCCCAATAAAAATTACATCACCAATAATAAATCACAACCCTTTGAAAAGTATTATAACCCATAAAATAAGATGGCCAATCACAATTGGTTGATTTGGTCTTAGTCCATAATCATCATCCATCCATACATACAATCACATTGCATAATAAGGAAATAACTGTAAGCAATAAAACATATGGATATTATGGTACAATAAATTAATTGGACTTCATTAATCTCATTTATGCTTCCTAATATCATTAGGGGACCTCAAATTATTATTTCCAGAACTAAAATACTGAAAATAATAATATTTATTGATTTCCAAACTTAGAATTTCCCAAACCCTAATTTAGAAATCAATTATTGAATTAAAACTCCTTTTAATCAATAATTTGCAAAAATTATTTTAATCTATTCTAATACTATTTTAACTCTTTAAAACATCTTATTTTGATAAATCATATCAATCCAAAATTATTAGAATAATTAAAACAATTAAATAATACTTATTAGTTTCATAAACTATAGTATTAGGAATTTAACAATTAAATAAAATAGTTTTATTTAAATAAAAAATTCCAGAAAATTTATTTATTCCAAAATTGTCTAAAACCAATTAAACCATTATAAAATTAATCAATATTAATTATACAATTAATTTTGGAATTAATTAATGTGGGAAAAATCAAATTTTGTAAGCTAGGGTTAGGGTTTCAAGCTTACCCGAAACCCTAGCAGCCTTCAATGGCTTCCACACTCAACCACAGGCCATAGCTGGCTGCCCATGACCCATGGTGACCTCCCACTACCCTAGTTGAGTCCCATGGTGATAATGGTGAAGGGTTTAGAGCCCTAGGTCATGTTTGGGAGGGGTATCTCTAAACCCTAGCTGCTGCCGCTGGAGAAGATGAAAGCTTCCATGGCTTTTCATGGCTGCCAAGATCTGTGCAAGACTGCCTAATCCATGGCAGCCAACATATGATGTCCCTACATCACATTCGACCACCATTGAAGGGTTTTTGACAATCAAATTGAATCCAAACAGCTACTGCAACTTAATCTTCATGAACTACTCCTTTTTCTGCAGAAAACGATAGTGGGTTGGTTTGGGTTCTAAAACCCTAGAGGCTGCCATCCCATGGCTGCCAAACCACAAGGAATCAATCCCTAGGAGAGGGATGACCCTAATGGTGGTGGTGTCATCACCAGCCATGCTCCAAAGCTTGAGACACAAGCCAATCATCATGGCTGTATCGTGTTCTTCAAAAATCTGCTATGCTGAATTTTTAAAACTCAAACTGTTTGATCCTTTTAATTCAAAAACTCATTCAAAAATTATTATTTAACATATATACACTATATATATTAATAATATAATCAAATTACAAAAGTTTAATGCAAGTAATTAATGAAGAACAAAGCACAAACCCTAGGGTTTCAAAAACCCTAGATTCGGACTCCATGAAGAACACCTTAGCTTCTAATTATTTTAATTTCGATTTTAATGCATTAAATACATTTAAATTAAAATATACAGTATATATAAATATATATATATTCATCATATGAATTATATGCATCAAATCAAAATAAGAAGAAGATGAAGAACAACCTAGGGTTCTAAACCCTAGGTTCAGCACACATGAAGAAAACCCTAGTTTTCAAAAAAACTAGTTCTAGCATCTTAATCCAATTATGATGCATCTGAATGCTTGGGAACCCTTCCTTATCATGTGTACAACATAATCCAAGTGGTGGCAGCCATTGCCATGCCTTTGATCTCCATCAAAAGCTCACAATTGCTATTGTTGCATTATTCCCACATAAAATTGTCTTCCCAGACAGCCTGTAGTAAAAAATTCATAACTTTCGCTACAGAACTCGGATCGATGCACTACTTATTGGGTTGGAAAGCTAATTTGAAGAGCTTTCTAACCATATATGGCTCAAAAATGTTGGAGAAGAACTCTGATTTTGGCATGCAAAACAAGATGACGGTTCTTGATGGCTACCATGAAAACTGTTCTTAATAGTTTTATAAAACCCTAGTTTTCTTAAAATTAATTAGAACATTTGTTGGGAATCGAACTAGGGAGGAAAACATACAAAAGTGGAATTAAAATTTTCCTACGATTCCCAATCCCATGAATCCAATTATGCTTAATATAAAACAATCCCTAACTAGAAGAGGGTAAGAATTACTTACAGATGATCAAAGTCTTCTCCTTTATGCTCCAAGTTTTGTCTTCTCCTTTTTTGCTCCAAGCTTGAACTCCAGGTAGCAATGAATGAGCAGTCCAAGTGTACTACCTCCAACGGTATCCACACCTAGCTTGAGCTTTAAGTCCTTTCCTTCTTCTTCCTTGTTGTTGCTAGAGGTGGAGAAGAGGGAGAGAGAGAAAGAGCCTCCTATGAATTTCGGCCAGCACTTAGGAGGAGTGATTGTGATTCGAGTGATTTCATCACATCACATGTGAGGCTTTATATAGCCCACTAATAGGGCCGACCCTAGTGAGGAATCCTATTCCTCATATGAGTTAAGTTATAATTATATATAATTGCAACTTAACCCCTCTAATTTATATCCCATATAAATTTGCTCCTTAAGAATAATTCTTTTATTCACTTATGCGCTTTCTCTCATAGACTTTCAAGCTCTCTTAGCATGATCAGGGTGTGACCCATTGGGTTCACATCATCAAGTAGTAGGGATAGCACGAGGTGTGCACAATGGAACTCTTTCCATTAGAGGGTCTAATTGGAATTCCTTCCAATTCCCTAATTGATTATAACTCTCTTATATCAATTAGGGCTTCTACTAACCATGAGTAACACCTAGCATATGGCTCATGGTGTGGTCCTTAATGAGGTGAATATTCATTTACAAAGAACCCTTCTATTATAGTTTATCGGTTACAATTACATCCTTTCATCAACACAATGTCTCCAATTGAACTAATAGGACATGGAAGTCTATCAAGTCCCTAGTTCAATTACTTTATACTCATTCATTAATATCAACTCAATGATGAACTTCTGGAAACTCCTTTCCATATTCATACTACCATGGGCTCATGGATTTAATGAGTTATATTCAATGAATGCTATATGAGACATTCACTCTCTTTTTCCTGAGAATGATGGATTCTTTGTTGATCACTCACATGCCTTCACACACATAGCAATAGGGCCAATGGACACCTTTATAGACCCCTATAAGGATCTGCACTTAGTGTTATCAAACTTCTAAAGTTACATGCATAAGACAACCATGGTGTCTCAGGTTTAAGGATTACTTTTACTATTATAACAATGAGAAACTGATTGACAGGTAGGTTAAAACTCCATTCAGTTTATCTCATATCTTTGGTCACATTCAGTGTACCTATTCTTATAATAGGCACCCACTTGTTGGTTGTAGTGTCTGCACACAAATAGCCTGAAACTAGCTATCCTCCAATAGAGTCAACCTAACAAGTGCTAGTCCTATGGTTCATTACTGTCCATCATAGTGAACCTTCAACTAGGAATGATTTAGGAGTTTTGTACAGAGATATATTTACAGTCTCAAAATTACAACCCTTTGTAATTTCATATTCGCAACAACTCCATGGACATATTATGTAAATATAAATGATGCATATAAGCATAATAGAATAAGCCCTTTTATTAAATCAATAATAAATGTGACATATATAAATGAAATCAAATGATTGTTCCTAATCCCTAAACAATCATCTCTATGATTGGCTCTAGGGCATAATCCTAACAATCTCCCACTTGCACTATATCCAATCCACCATGTATCTCATACCCATATCCTGTCAGTGGTGATCCAATACACTTGGGTCATAGCCTTAGTGAAGGGGTCTTCTTTATTCTCTGTTGTATTAAACTTCTATATGTATATGTCATCTCTTCCAATGATCTCTCTAATCACTTGGAATCGCCGATTAAAGTTTGGACTTTTGATGAGACTGTGGATCCTTGTCTTGAGTAATAGCCCCATTGTTGTCACAAAAACAATAGTAAGGACTTCTCAATGTCAGAAACCACTTTTAGTTCAGCAATGAACTTACTAATCCAAACTTGCAGCAATGCTCTCTAATTTATAGCTCCACCATTTAAGGTGAGAACATACCTCGATGTTGATCTCCTATCATCATCGTCAGATTGAAAATCTGAGTCCGTTCTACTAACCATTTCAAGTTTCTTTCTCCATAGGCAAGGCATAGGTCCTTTTGTTCTTCTCAAGAACTTAAGGATAGCCTTGACTGCTTCCCAGTGTTCTTTATCTAGGTCTGCCTGATATATGCTTGTAACATTTACAGCAAAATTAATATCTGGTCTTATAGTTATAGACAACTTGATTCCATGTCTGACAGGAATTAGACCTTCTTTTGGAATCATGCATTTTGAACCCTTTCAAAATCTTGTCTATGTACTTCGATTGGGAGAGACTTAGCATCCTTTAAGATCTATCTCTATAGACCTCTATTCCCAGAATATAGGATGCTTCTTCCAAATCTTTTATGGAGAAACTCTGTGAAAAACCAATTTTTCACTTTTGACAACATTTCTACATTATTCCTAATAAGTAGAATGTCATCCACTTATAGGACCATAAATGTGATTGCACTCCCACTAACCCTTTGTACAATCATGATACAATAATGGGTTCTGTCTCAACAAGGACAGGGGTTGCATCAATGTCAGTTTGTGTCTCATTAGACAACTCTTTGAGTTCTATTTTCTTGTTGTTGTCTCCTTCTTGAATAAACTCTTTTTCAAGAAAAGATTGCAAACTAACAAACAAATCACCTTTTGTTCATTAGGATAACAGACTTAGTATCCTAAACTCTCTTTAGGATAATCCACAAACCTACATTCAAGTTATCTTGATTTCCAATTTTGGCTGCATTATATGTCTCTACATATTCAATACAATCCTATACCTTAACATGCTTAAGGCTTGGTGCTTTCCTTTTCCATATCTCATTGGGTTCTAAGGGATAGCCTTGGTTTAAACTCTGTTTCATAGGTACAGTGGCAATTTCTTGGGCATATCCTTAAAAGGATATTATTAGGTTGGTGTAACTTATCATGGACCGGACCATACCTAATAAGGTCATCTTCCTCCTCTCTGACACACCATCAAGTTGTGGTGTTCTAGGAGGTGTCCATAAAGAATGCCTGTTTGAACAAGATGATCTTGAAAGATCACCGGTTAAATATTCGCCGTCTCGATCCAATCGAAGAGCTTTAATACTTTTATCCGGTTTTTTTTCTCTACTTCATATCTGAATTCTTTGAACTTTTCAAATGATTCAGATTTGTACTTCTTTAAGTATACACACCCAAACCTAGAATGAATCATCGGTAAAGGTTGAAAAGTAAGAGAAATCTATATATACATCACTATGTATATCTTATTCTCTAAGGTTTATTAGCATTCAATTTAGAACTATCATGCTCCATTGCAATTCATATTTGCAATAAAGTTTAGAAAATAATGGCCATCCACATAAATTCTAGAAGTAATGAACTCTTCCTTTAATAAAATAGAAAACATTTATTAAATCAAACTAAAACCTTGTTTAGATAAAACTGAAATAAAATTAATGTTTCTAATAACTTCTGGAATGTAAAGATAGCCAACTATTATTTCTAAACTACTCCATTAGGTAGAGTCAAGCAGCAAGCCCACAGCTAATGCAGCAACATTTGCTCTATTCCCCACTTGTAGGGTTGATCCGCCTTTACTCTGCCTTCTGCTTCCTACTAGATTATGCATGGAATCAAAATTCGAATCAGAATTAAGTACCCAAGTGGAAGCAGAACTAACATTCAGTTTAGAGCATGATCTATACCTTCCAAAGGTTAATTCTTTAGAGTATCTAGATACTCCCGGCAGTTACGTTTCCAGTGCCCATCTTTGCCACAGTGAAAACAGGTTCCTTTGGCTTTGTTGTTACCTTTCTTCTTCCTTCGAGTACTCTTACCCTTACCTATGCCCATGCCTTTGGGCTTGAGCTTAGACTTGGAAGTAGCAGCTTCATTAAATTCAAGTAAGAATTCTTTTCCATACAACTCTTGTATGTTGAGAAAAATCTCGTAAGCACTTCCCATGGACTCGTGTTGCTTCTTAAGCTTGAGACTTATAAATACCATCATATAGCACCTTGCCATGAGATCATCGTCCATGTGCTTCCGGTAAGCGTCTTTCTCTTGTTGAGTTGCAGCCTCAGCAGGAGCAATGGGAAGTGGATTATAAAATGCATAGGTAAGATTCTTGGAATCCAAAACAATTTTTAGATTCCTAAGCCAATCAAGACAATTTGATCCAGTCAAACGGTTGGTGTCCAATATTTTGGATAACGGGTTAAGATGAGCCATTTTAATGAACTACATATAGAAAATAAAATAGAGAATAAGATTTCATTTTTTAATCCATAATAATCGGGGTCTTTAATCATATGGTGCCTCCCACTATTTTATCAAATTCCATACACCCTCTAATGGAATTCTGGAATCTCATTCCTAATGGGGATTGGGGTCCCACTGTGACCTAGAAGCCTCACATTATAGTTTCTTGACTTCTAACCCACAATAAGAAGACAACTCCTTATCTATTGCTTCATAAGCAAGTTCCAATCATTTTGCCTCTAGGGTACATACTCCTCACATTATAGTTTCTTGGAATACTTCCCTAGTTAAGTTAAACCCATCATTCACACAGGTATGTTTCGCCAAATATATACCTCACATTATAGTTTCTTAGTATATACCAGTTTAGGCACCCCATGATATCTTATATGTGATAGTTTCAAGTAATGTCTTTAACATGCGTAGCTCCTACATGTCTGCAGCCAGGTACCCACATTAAGGGATGTTAGATAATCCTATAATGATGGAAGGCAATGAAGAATCCATTCCCTAATGTATTCTCCATTTCCAACTTAATATTAAAAGAGAGGGGTTTTAAAGGTCTCATCAAATTAACTAATTTAACATACATCTCATGCATATAAATAAATATAACAACATTATATCTAAAATCCACTTATCGATATTAGTCCCTCTAAGGTGACATATAACGATCTTTGGATTTGGAGCTATCACTATTAATCTCATTAAAAGCTCCCACTATGATGATTATGGACTTTTAGAATATTCAATCCATGCCAATGAATTGAATCCAAGGTCTAAGGTGGGTGTAGGTGATCGTAAAACATTCATTCGAAACATAGCATGCTCTCTTGAAAGTCTTCTCCAAGCTTTCAAGTCCTTCAATCTCCTCCATAGGCTTGATGGTCTCCACCATTGGCTCGTAGGGCTCCACCATGCTCCTTAAGGTCCACCATGCTCTTTAGTGCGCTCTCGATTACATAACATTTACATAATATAAAGAAAGGGATACATAAGTGTTAGGATTATGCCCTAGAACCAATCATAGAGATGATTGTTTAGGGATTAGGAACAATCATTTGATTTCATTTATGAATGTCACATTTATTTTTGATTTAATAAAAGGGCTTATTCTATTATGTTTATATGCATCATTTATATTTACATAATATGTCCATGGAGTTAGAGTTGAGAATATGGAATTACAAAGAGTTGTAATTTTGAGACTGTAAATATATCTCTGTACTAAACTCCTAAAGCATTCCTAGTTGAAGGTTCACTATGATGGACAATAATGAACCATAGGACTAGCACTTGTTAGGTTGACTCTATAGGAGGATAGCTAGTCTCAAGCTATTTGTGTGGAGACACTACAACCAACAAGTGGGTGCCTATTACGAGAATAGGTACACTGAATGTGACCAAAGATATGAGATAAACTGAATGGAGTTTTATCCTGCCTGTCAATCAGTTTCTCATTGTTATAGTGGCACAAGTAATCCTTAGACCTGAGACACCATAGTTGTCTTATGCATGTAGCTTTAGAAGTTTGATAACACTAAGTGCAAATCCTATTCAGGGGTTTGCAAAGGTAGAATGAATATGAGTAGGGAGGAAAACTACAAAGGGCGGAATTAAAATTTTCCTACGATTCCCAAACCCATGAATCCGATTATGCATAATACAAAAACATAAACCCTAACTACTAAGAGAGTTGGGATTACTTACAGTTGATTAATGTCTTCTCCTTTATGCTCCAAACTTTGTCTTCTCCTTTTTGCTCCAAGCTTTGTCTCCGGACAGCGGTGAATGAGTAGCCTAAGTGTGCTGCCTCCAACGGTATCCACACCTAGCTTGAGCTTGAAGTCCTTTCCTTCTTCTTCCTTGTTGTTGCTAGAAGTGGAGAAGAAAGAGAGAGAGAGGGAGAGCTGTAATTTTCAGCCAGCCCTTGGGGAAGAGTGATTGTGATGATGCCATCACCTTATAGTGGGCATTATATAGCCCACTAATAGGGCCGGCCAAGGGGGGATTCCAAACCCTAATCTAATTTGTGTAATTACTCTTAATTACACAATTAGCCCACTAGTTTGCATCAAATACAAATTAGCCCCTTAAAGAACTTTTCTTTAATCACTTATACCCTTTCTCTCATAGACAATCAAGCTCTCTTAGCATAATCAGTGTGTGACCCATTGGGTTCACATCATCAAGTAGTAGGAACAGCACAAGTTGTGCACAATGGAACACCTTCCATTAAGGGTCTAATTGAAACTCCTTTCAATTCCCTAATTGATTATAACTCATTTATATCAATTAGGGCTTCTACTAACCATGAGTAACACCTAGCATATGGCTCATGGTGTGGTCCTTAATGAGGTGAATAGTCATTTACAAAGAACCCTTCTGTTATAGTTTACAGGTTACAATTCCATCCTTCCATCAACACAATGTCTCCAATTGAACTAATAGGACATGGAAGTTTGTCAAGTCCCTAGTTCAATTACTTTATACTCATTCATTAATATCAACTCAATGATGAACTTATGGAAACATATGCTAGGTGTTACTCATGGTTGGTAGAAGCCCTAATTGATATAAGTGAGTTATAATCAATTAGGGAATTGGAAGGAGTTCCAATTAGACCCTAAATGGAAAGAGTTCCATTGTGCACACCTCGTGCTATTCCTACTACTTGATGATGTGAACCCAATGGGTCACACATTGATCATGCAAGATGAGCTTTAAAGTCTATGAGAGAAAGGGTATGAGTGCATAAAGAATAGTTCTTTGAGGCCTATTTATATTTGATATAATTTATAGGGGTTATTGTGCAATTTAGAGAAATTGCATAAAACCCTAATAGGGTTTCCCCCTAGGGCCGGCCCCCTTAGTGTGGACTATATAAGTCACACTATGATGTGTGACATCATCATAAGTTGAACTCCCCAGGGGCTGGCCAGATTTTCCAGCCTCCCTCTCTCTCTCTCCTCTCTTCTCCTACACTAGCAGCAACAAGGAAAAGGAGGAAAGGACTTGAAGCTCTAGCTAGGTGTGGATACCGTTGGAGGCAGCACACTTGGGCTGCTCATTCACCGCTGTCTGGAGTCGAAGCTTGGAGCAAAACGGAGAAGACAAAAATTCTGTAAGTGTTCTTACCCTCTTCGTAGTTAGGGTTTGATTTTGTGTTATGCATAGTTAGATTCATGGGCTGTGGAATCGTAGGAAAAATTTTTATATTCCGCACTTCAATTTTTCCCTCTTGTTCGATTCCCAACAGTGGTATCAGAGCCATGATTATGCATAATACAAAATACATATGGGCTGGTAATTATGGTGTAGTTGAATGATTCAAAAAATCTGGAAAATTTTTCTGCATAATTGGTTTTCCTCCATGGCTGAACCTAGGGTTTGGAACCCTAGGTCAATTCTCTTCTACTCCTCTTCTTATTGATGGTTAAGTGTAGCCATGGATGCAATAGGTTGCATAGGGTTTGAGTTTGGAGAAGAAGAATAAGGAAACTAGGGTTTTATAAAACTGTTATGAACAGTTTTCATGGTAGCCATGAAAAACCGTCATCTTGTTTTGCATGCCGAAATCAGAGTTCTTCTCCAAAATTTTCGAGTCACATATGGTTAGAAAGCTCTTTGAATAAGCTTTCCAACCCAATAAACGGTGCATCAATCCGAGTTCTGTAGTGAAAGTTATGAATTTTTTACTACAGGCTGTCTGGAAAGACAGTTTTGCTCGGGAATGATGCAATAGCCACAACTCTGAGTTATTGATGGAGATCAAAGGCATGGCAATGGTTGTCACCACTTGGGTTATGTTCTAGACATGGTAGGGAAAGGTTCCCAAGCATTTAGATGCATCATAATTGGATTAAGATGCTAGAACAGAAGGAAGAAGGAGAAGAACACCATGGAGGCTGAATCTGGGTTTTAGAACCCTAAGGTTCTTGCAATTAATTCTAATTAAAGCTGCTGTATTTATGATGGAAGATCATTGTAGGATCATTATATATCATGTGTATATGATTTTCTTTAAGTTTCAAAAAGGTTTTGATGGAAAAAGATTCAAAAAGTTTGAAAATTTTTCATGAACAGCATAGCAGAATTTTTCTGCAGAAAAGTCATCAATGGAGTTTTGATTAGAACTTGAGTTAGGGAACTCCAAATTGCATGAAACCAATTGCATTAGTTTCCTAAGACATGTAGGATACTGGGAAAATTCGTTTGGTAGCCTGAGTTAATCATCTTGCTGGGTTTTAAATCAATTTCTGACCATGGACAGTATGCTGTCAAATTCTGGGCAGCCTACTGTTGTTTTAATTGTTTAGAACAATTGGTGATGATTTGATCATCCAAAACTCTTCTATTAGCTTAGTATTTCATGTAGGGACATGATACAAAAGCTGGTTTCAATGGAGAAGTCGAATTGATAAGGATTTAGAAGCTATTGTGACCTTCAAGGTCTGCAACAATGGCTCCAGCAATGGGTTTTGGAAACCCTGATTGTTCTTGATGATGGTAGCCACTTCCACCACTTCTTGCGTGTCCAGAGGCTTGTCCCACACCCCTAGGATGTTCTCCCATGACTGGCCATGGCCTCCCACAGTCGTTGGTGGCCATGGCAGCCTAGCCAAGCTCAGGCAGCCCCCTGGTAGTGACGGCTGCATAGAGTTAAGGATGAAACCCTAATTTTGAGTTAATGATGAAACCCTAATTTCATTATGGCATTAATTAAAACCCTAATTAGAATATTAATTACCTTAATTAAGAGTTAATGATTGGTCATTAAATGACCAATCATGGTTATTAATTGTTAGGGCATAATTAATACCATTAATGATGTCTAGGGTTAGGGTTTTGATAACCCTAATTAGTGTAATTAATTTAGGATAATAAATACCCTATTTGGCATTAATTAAACCCTAATCCCTTTTATTAAATACCGTATGAACCTAGGGTTTTAATGATTGGACATTAAATGACCAATCATAAGGCATTTAATGATTAGGGCTTGCATTTAGGGTTTAGGGTTATGCATTTAGGGTTTAGGGTTTTAGGAAACCCTAATACACTAATTCATCATTTAATTGATTTTATTTAATTCCCATGTTAATTATTTAATTAATATTGATTAATTTTATAATGTTTTAAATGGTTTAAAATACAATTGGGGATTAAATTAAAATATGGAAATTCTTAATTAAATGAAATTGTTTTGTTTAAATAAGGAAACCCTAATATTGGATACTAGAGTTCTTTTAGGAAACTTTATATGTTTCTATTAATTTGATTAATTGAAACTAAATGTCTTAAATGTTAAGACTTTATTTAATTCTGGATATTTTTGTTTAAACCTAATAAGATTAGGATGCATTAATGAGATTAATGTAAATCATTCAAGAGAATTACCATAATGCCCATATGTTTTAATGCTTACAGTTTTTCTTTACATTATGCAATGAGATTGTATGTATGTGTTTGGATGATGATTATGGACTGTACCCCTTAAACCAATTGTGATTGGCCGTCTTATGAATGGGTTGTAATAATTTTTCAAGAGTTGTAATTTTATTATGGTGATGTAATTTATTATTTGGGGCTTGCATGCCACCTTCCCTCTCTCTCTATCATTCTCTTATGTACCCCACATTCCCCTTATGTATCCCTTTCTATATATTATGTAAATGTTATGTAATCGAGAGCGCACTAAGGAGCATGGTGGACCCAAAGGAGTATGATGGAGCCCAACAAGCCAATAGTGGAGACCAACAAGCCAATGGTGGAGACCATCAAGCCAAGGGAGCAGATTGAAGGACTTGAAAGCTTAGAGAAGTTTTTCAAGAAAGCATACATGTTACGAATGGTTTATTTTACGATCACCTACACCCACCTTAGACCTTGGATTCAATCTATTGGCTTGGATTGAATCTTCTCAAAGTCCATAATCATCATAGTGGGAGCTTTAATTTATGAGATAATTGTATTAGCTCCAATACTATAGTTTGGTATATGTTACCTATTCACCTAGGGACTAATATCAAAATATGGTACTTCATATATGTTGATATATAATAGCATGCGATGTATGATTTATAATAGCATCAGATGTACGATTATAAATAGCATAATTTATATATTTAAATTTTGATACATAGGATGCATGTTAATTTGATGAGACCCTTTAAAACCCCTCTTATTTAATATTAAGTTGAAAATGGAGAAGTCATTGGGGAATGAATTCTTCATTGCCTTCCATCATTATAGGATCATCTAACGTCCCTTAATGTGGGTACCTGGCTGCAGACATGTGGGAGCTACCCATGTTAAAGACATTACTTGAAACTATCACATATGAGATATCATGGGGTGCCTAAACTGGTATATACCAAGAAACTAACATGTGAGGTATATATTTGGCGAAACATACCTGTGTGAATGATGGGTTTAACTTAACTAGGGAAGTATTCCAAGAAACTAACATGTGAGGTGTATATGTTCCCTAGAGGCAAAACGATTGGAACTTACTTATGAAGCAATAGACAAAGCATTGTCTTCTTATTATGGGTTAGAAGCCAAGAAACTAACATGTGAGGCTTCTAGGTCATAGTGGGACCCCAATCCCCATTAGGAATGAAATTCCTGAATTCCATTAGAGAGTGTATGGAATTTGATAAAATAGTGGGAGGTACCATATGATTAAAGACCCAATCATTATGGATAAAAATGAAATCTAATTCTCTGTTTATGTAGATTACCTAATTACTCACCTCAAAACCCCTATTTCCTAATATATAGGATATTGATAGTTTGACTAAACCCAATTTCTTTTATTGACTTAGGAAATTGAGAATTGTTCTCAATTTCAAAAGATTGTTTATATGCTATTAGGCCTTTTATTAAAGGCCCTCCATAAAACATCCTAAGAAGAAAAAGACACTATGTGCAATTGGCATCTCGTTGCCATGCTATATGATAGTATTGATGACTAATGAGCTTCAGAAGCAAAATTAGTCAATGCAAGTGCCTTTGATGTCCTACATCACATACAAAGGTTGTATTATGAGTGAAATAATACTATAAAGTATAGTACTTGTAAAGGACTTCTTCTGGACTAGGATGTAATAAAAGTTGTTTATTAATAATCATTCTTTTGAAAAATGATCACATAGAATAGCTTGAGAAGCTAGATATGATTTAAAATGGAAGCATAGAGGAAAGCAAGTCTTGAAAAGTCAAAGACAAAGAAATATAATTATTTTGTAGTAAATATAAGGTATTGTAAAGGGAACTTGATAAAGTATCAGTCTTCCTAGAAGAACCAAACTTTTGAAGTTTTGGTTCATGCTCTAAACTAAATTGTTGGTTAGTTCTGCTTCTTGGTTTTTGGATTCTAGTATAATCTAAATCGAAGCAGAAAGTTAAGTAGATAATAAGTTACCTTTAAAAATTTTAATAGAGCAAGAGTTGCTAGATTAATTTTGGGAACTTATTTCTTAACTAAGTCATTTAAGACATTCTAGAAATTTGATTTCCGAATTTAAATGACTAATTAGAGCGAATGCAACGTATTCTGAGAATACAAGAGATGTAGAGACTCTCATTTAAATGTAACGATTATGACTTGGTTATGAGATGACCAAACCCATCTTTACTTGGTGAAGTGAATGAGTTACATTTATAATTTGACTATACATTGTGATGTATACAGTCATGTAGAGCATGCATTCAATTATAGTAGACTCATCTTAGAATACCATAGCTCAATGGTGAATCTAAGAGAACAAATTGAACCCTATTAAGATATGGTTTGATCCATGATGAGTTTTACTAATGTATCCATCTAGGATATACCTTAAAATTGCTACATATTGATAATTTAGGGTTCACTCCAGTTTTGTCCCAATTATATCAGATATGATATGGGAAGAAACCCAACTTAAAGAAGTTAAGGCTTGGGCTTGTGCTACGTTTGTCTGAAAACATAATGTAGACAATCTGGAAATAAGGTCAAGTAAGTGTTGAATTGTGGTATATCCTAAAAGTGGTTGGGATAGTATTTCTATTGTTCTAATGAACAAAAGTTGTCCATTAGGATGATTGCTGGATTTTCTTGAGAAAGAGTTCATTCAAGAAAGATGCAAAAGTAGATAGAATTTACAAAATTGTTTGTAAAGCCACAAACCAACAAAGATCCAACCCTTGCCCCTATTGAGGCAAAACCTTTAATTACACCACATTCTTTTCATAGATCAAATTGGATATTTCTTTAACATAAGAGAGATATTGTATCTCCATTAGAATGTGAAAGAATTGTTCTTTGGTGATAAAGATCACCAAGATAATCCTATTGATTATGACTAGACGATGTTTCACATCAACTCGAGAAATGACTAAGAGTCATTAAATCCAATATGGATAGGTAGAGACCTAAAAGGCTTGGCTATTTAAGAATGTTTTCAACATAGGCAAAAAGTTGTCTATAAAGAAACTTGTTTGATAATAGTTATGCTGAAATCCATTTAGATCTTGTTATCTATAAACACACATTTTGAATATGAGATATGTCAAAAAGGATATAAAGATGTTATATCAAATGGTGAAAAACCATAAGAGTGTGTAAGTTATAGAAGTCTATTAATAGACTACAAGGTTCTCATAATTAGAACATCTATAAAGTTGAAGTAATCAAATTGTTTGATTTCTCTCATTGTATAGATGGACCATGAGTGTATAAAAGGTTAATGGGAGTGCGATCGTTTTTCTTTATCCTATCAATAAGATGACATCCTAATCATTATGAATGATATATAAATGTTATCTAATGTGAAGTTTTAGTTTTTGAGAAAAACTTCTTCATGAAAGATTTGGTAGAAGCATCCAACAAGATCTATAGAGATAGATTATATAGATTGCTAAGTATCTCCAAGTCATTAAACATAGTTGAAATGTTGAAGGAGTTCAACATGGAGAATTCTAAGGGAGGTCTGATTTACTTCAGATAAGAATTCATTATTCAAGGGCATGCGCCCTAGGATAACACAAGTAAGGTTCTTAAAGTGTTAAGAAGCCTTATTCTACACTGTGTATTGAACCTAATATCTATTATGTTGTAATTGTTACAAATAGTTATCAGTCAATTCAAATTTGGAATATTGGATTGTATATGGAAATTGTAAACTCATAGTAGATGGGTATATGGATTTGGATATAATCCATATGGGGTATATTTTATATTCACTTTAGTTGGTGAAATACTTAATGGAAGAACTGTATGAAAGATACAGTGGATTCCATTATTAAGGGTGAATTAATTGTCACATTGTCTAGGAGACTGTTTGGATCTATAAGTTCATTTAGAACTTGGAGTTGTTCCTTCCATTGAGTTGCCCACACCTTGTTTTGTGACAACAATGGGTCTATATCTCAAGTATAGGAATCACGGTCTCATCAAAAGTCCAAACACATAGAGCGGCAATTCCAAGTGATTAGAGGAATCATTGGAAAAGGTAATAGATACATTACAGAAGATATTATCTACATAAGTTTTTGTAGACCTACTGACTAAAGCTTTAAAACATAATTTGTTATGTCTAAGACCAACATCTTGAGAAGATAGGTATGCGATACATGGTCGATTGGCTTTAGTGCAAGTGGGAGATTGTTAGGATTATGCCCTAGAGCCAATCATAGAGATGATTGTTTAGGGATTAGGAACAATCATTTGATTTCATTTATGAATGTCACATTTATTTTTGATTTAATAAAAGGGCTTATTCTATTATGTTTATATGCATCATTTATATTTACATAATATGTCCATGGAGTTAGAGTTGAGAATATGGAATTACAAAGAGTTGTAATTTTGAGACTGTAAATATATCTCTGTACTAAACTCCTAAAGCATTCCTAGTTGAAGGTTCACTATGATAGACAATAATGAACCATAGGACTAGCACTTGTTAGGTTGACTCTATAGGAGGATAGCTAGTCTCAAGCTATTTGTGTGGAGACACTACAACCAACAAGTGGGTGCCTGTTACGAGAATAGGTACACTGAATGTGACCAAAGATATGAGATAAACTGAATGGAGTTTTATCCTGCCTGTCAATCAGTTTCTCATTGTTATAGTGGCACAAGTAATCCTTAGACCTGAGACACCATAGTTGTCTTATGCATGTAGCTTTAGAAGTTTAATAACACTAAGTGCAAATCCTATTCAGGGGTTTGCAAAGGTGTTCATTGGCCCTACTGCTATGTGTATGAAGGCATGTGGGTGATCAACAAGGGATCCATCACTCTCAGGAAAAAGAGAGAGAATGTCTCATATAGCATTCATAATATAACTCATTAAATCCATGGCCATGGTAGGATGAAAATGAAAAGAGTTTCATGAGTTCATCAATGAGTTGATATCTATGAATGAGTATAAAGTAATTGAACTAGGGACTTGACAGACTTCCATGTCCTATTAGTTCAATTGGAGACATTGTGTTGAAGGAAGGATGTAATTGTAGCCTATAAATTATAACAGAAGGGTTCTTTGTAAATGACTATTCACCTCATTAAGGACCACACCATAAATTATAACTTATAGAAACATATGCTAGGTGTTACTCATGGTTGGTAGAAGCCCTAATTGATATAAGTGAGTTATAATCAATTAGGGAATTGGAAGGAGTTCCAATTAGACCCTAAATGGAAAGAGTTCCATTGTGCACACCTCGTGCTATTCCTACTACTTGATGATGTGAACCCAATGGGTCACACACTGATCATGCAAGATGAGCTTTAAAGTCTATGAGAGAAAGGGTATGAGTGCATAAAGAATAGTTCTTTGAGGCCTATTTATATTTGATATAATTTATAGGGGTTATTGTGCAATTTAGAGAAATTGCATAAAACCCTAATAGGGTTTCCCCCTAGGGCCGGCCCCCTTAGTGTGGACTATATAAGTCACACTATGATGTGTGACATCATCATAAGTTGAACTCCCCAAGGGCTGGCCAGATTTTCCAGCCTCCCTCTCTCTCTCTCCTCTCTTCTCCTACACTAGCAACAACAAGGAAAAGGAGGAAAGGACTTGAAGCTTTAGCTAGGTGTGGATACCGTTGGAGGCAGCACACTTGGGCTGCTCATTCACCACTGTCCGGAGTCGAAGCTTGGAGCAAAACGGAGAAAACAAAAATTCTGTAAGTGTTCTTACCCTCTTCGTAGTTAGGGTTTGATTTTGTGTTATGCATAGTTAGATTCATGAGCTGTGGAATCGTAGGAAAAATTTTATATTCCGCACTTCAATTTTTCCCTCTTGTTCGATTCCCAACAATAAGGGGAATGTGGGGTACATAAGAGAAAGGGATACTCTTGAAAAATTAATACAACCCATTCATAAGATGGCCAATCACAATTAGTTTAAGTGGTATAGTCCATAATCATCATCCATCCATAACCATACAATCACATTGCATAATAAAGGAAATAACTATAAGCAATAAAGCATATGGGCATTATGGTAACTCTATTGATTGGTTTTCATTAATCTCATTAATGTGTCATAATCTTATTAGGATATGCATAATTTCCAGAATTAATTAAGTCTTAACATTTAAGACTTTTAGTTTCAATTAATCAAATCAATTGAAACCATTAAAGTCCCCTAATTAAACTCTAATATCAAATATTAGGGTTCCTTTAATTAAACAAAACAATTTCATTTAATTAAACATTTCGAGATTTTAATTTAATCCTAAATTGTGTTTTAAACCATTTAAAACAATATAAAATTAATCACCATTAATTAAATAATCAATTTCGGAATTAAATAAAATCAATATATTAATTAATTAGTGCATTAGGGTTTCTTAAAACCCTAAACCCTAAGTGCATTAACTCTAAACCCTAAATGTAACCCTAATGCATTACATGCCTTATGATTGGTCAAGTAATGACCAATCATTTAAACCCTAGGTTTATACGGTATTAATGATTAGGATTAGGGTTTAATTAATGCCACTTAGGATATTAATTACACCTAATTAATATGCAGTAATTTGGGTTTCTAAAAACCCTAAACCTTAAACCTATTAAATGCCAATGATTAATTATTAAACCTTTAATGATCATGATTGGTCATTAATGACCAATCATTTAACCCTAGGTTAGACACATTAATTCCTAGGTTTAGTTATTAATTAATGCATTAATAGAATTAGGGTTTAATTAATATGAATTAGGGTTTCCTAAACCCTAAACCCTAGACATCATAAATGCAATTAATTTTGCCCTAATAATTAATAACCATGATTGGTCATTTAATGACCAATCATTAAACACTTTAATTAAGGTAATTAATAGCCTAATTGGGGTTTCAATTAATGCAATTAATGAATTAGGGTTTAAGTTATTAATGGGAATTAGGGTTTCCTACGAAACCCTAAGGCTATTGCCACAATTAATGAACTGCCATGGCTTGGCCATGGCTTGGCCAAGAGGCTATTGTGGCTAGGCTAAGGGGCTGCCAAGGCTAGGCCAAGGGCTGCCATGGCTACCATCATGCATGGGGACTCGAGCTAGGGTGTGGGCCAGGCCCATGGACACATGTGGAGTGGCCAATAGGGCTGTCTTGTTCAAAACAAATTAGGGTTTCAAGAATCCAGTGCTAGCGCCACCATGGGAAGACCTCCAAGGTCACAATTGTTTCTAAAACTCAATCAATTCGACTCCACCAACAAAACTAGCCCTTTTATCATGTCCCTACATGAATTACTACGCTAATTGAAGTGGTTTGAATGATCAAATCATTCCCAATTGTTCTAAACAATTCAAGAATAGTGGGCTGTCCAGAATTTGACAGCATACTGTCCATGGTCACAAATTGATTTAAAACCCAACAAGATGATTAATTCTGTCACACCCCAAACCCAAAAGACTGGATTTGGCAACATGATTGTCATAACCCACATAGGACTACGTCCCACATAGGCTAGACACTTAACAATATCAACCTATAATAAAGTTTCAACTAAACTAGCAGATCAAGCTGTCGACATTCTAGCTCTTCGTACGCGGAAGCCACTCACATCAAGCTATTCAACTGTGGGGAAAAATATAAGGGGTGAGCATAACGCTCAGCAAGAAAACATTACACAATATATACAGGAAGAGGTCAAGCATATTCGCACGATTGATTTAAAAAAAAAAAGAGTAACAAAACGATAGAGTTTTGCAATAAATCATTTCTTTCAATTTGATAGGCATATAAACTTTTAGAAGTAATTCTCTTACTTTCAATTCAATAAACAATGACACTGAAACACTTTCGATAGCAATTCATTCGATAAATCACTTTAAAATCACTGATCGATAATACAAATCAATAAAACATTAGTTCATACAAGTATTTCCTCTGGCTAGACTCACATTGCCACGACCCAAATTAATTAAGCCGTGATCAATGATAATAAAACAAGCTTTTTCTTTAATAAATCCTTTGATAAAACATGGATGACACGTGTTAAAACCTCAACCATTTTAAAAGAATTTTCGGCATGACCCATCCGTAGATAGGACATACCATCATGAAAACCTGCTATAAAAGTTCATACATAAAAATTTCCTGTCATCCATGGAAGTGGTATCATCCCATGCATCGCATTCCACGTATATACATCATTCAATAATTACAATTACAACCCCGATTAAATTTACATTTACACTTCTGATTCAATTACATTGATAATTAACATAATGAAATTTCCATTAAGAACAACTTCCTGCCCAAGATAGCCAAACCAATCCCTGGATTATCTGAAAACATTTAAAAATAATAGGCGTGAGTTCGACGACTCAGTAGATACAATTTGACATAGTAAACTAAAGCAATGATATAAATAAAACTAATTATATCATTTACATCAAAATATACTAACCAAGTATATTACAAATCCCAAAATAAGTTATAATCCATAACTTAAAATAAATAATGCATAATGGCCAATGCATGCGACTCCTGTCCAATTTACATTAAATCCATTTATTACCAACCACTCCCGCAGGAGTCTTCGCGCGGAAACGGAGGATTTAAACCCAACCTCCAAGAGGACAACACAAGGGTTCCTACCTGGAACCGGAAAGTAGCCTCTGATTCGGGAACACAAGGGTTCCTACCTGGAACCGGAAAGTACCCCGGGACCAAAGGAATGGAAAACACCGCAAAGTCCCATTGACTGCAAGTAGTCCAATTCCAATGACCCCTTTTGATGCAATACTTTTACCCAATATTCATTAAATCCATTTAATGCATGATTATGCCCAACATGCAGTGCGATAAACCATAAAATGATTCTTAACCAAAATCATCTCCCAAAATATACCACATAAACCATAGTGGAAAATAATCACTTAATTTTTCCAATTTATGATAACATCATAAATACCCGTAAAATCAATACAATTATATTCCATATAATGTATAAAATAAACCAACTCATTAATAAACATAATTTCCAATTTACGTTATCAAATACCCAGATTTCCATTTAAGATTTATTCCATAAATCATGTATATACATATTCTAGGCCCAAGAATACCAAATAATATGATAATATATACCATATTATCATGTCAATAGTTTAAACCGATGTAAATTGCACCTATCTCAACCGAATGCGTAGAAAAATGTAACCTTTGAGGTTGTGGATATGAACTGCAAGCCCTAGGATGCAAATGCACGCTCCCAATCCAAGTCCTAGCTCCCAAATGACTTGGTTGATGTTGGTAACGGAGGTCCCAACTCCAAATCACCACCAAAGCTCCCCAATATGCATGAATAACCCAAAAATGTAAGAATGAAACGATAACCCAAAATAAATTACAAACCCTAACTCCAAAATGTGAGAAAATACCTCTAGAATGCAAAAGAGTGGGTGAGGATGACAATCCATGCCAACACCCACGAAATCCAAGCTTAAATCACCGTGAACAAGCTCCAAGCTCCACCAAGAGGTTGGAGAATATGAATCCAACCATAATAATGCATTCCCAAGCCTCAAAAAGAGAGAAAAACCCAAATCCACCACCATACATGCGTAGATCGGGCTAAAATACGCTAGATCCGAGCTTGCCGGCGTCGGATCGAGGTCGCCGTGCTCCGGCGAGACACCGTCGAGCCTCCGCCCCATCTTCTCCTTCTCTCTCTCTCTCTCTCTCCAAGCCTAAAAAGACCAGATTTTGGTCTAAATTCGTGTGGGATGGGTTTTTATAAGGGGTGAGGGGCATTTGCGTCATTTGACGCAAAAAAAAATTTGCAAAATCCGCGATGCACGATCGATCGTGAAAAACAAAAGCGAAAATGCATTTCCGGGGCACTGACGATCGATCGTCCCAAAGCCAGGATCGATCGTCACTTGCTGAAAATGCCCAGTAACTCAGGCAATTGTGTATAAACCCACACAGTACACATCCCTGCCTTATTTTCATTAAAAACATTTAAGTAAAAGGAAGAAGAAAGAATGGAGAAGATTACTTTAAGTTATTTAATGAAAATAAGCAAATAACCCCCCATTTGAATCCAAATAAAATATCAAAAAAATCAAATACCCAATATATCAAAATCTAAATTTCAAGTTTTAGTACAAAATCCGTCGCCCGACAAATTTTTCTAAAACAAACATGCGTGGAACCCAATCCAAACATGCTAATAAAATCCCATAAGATCACCAATGTCTTATAATATTATAAACTCCCATTACCGCCAAAAATTATCCTTCAAAACGAAGATTTACGAAAATTCACTTTTTCCCCAACACTTAGCCAAATTTCAGCAGCTTAAACCCTTAAGTTGCAAATGAGGCTAAGTGCACCCGAAAGATGCTCAATGCACCAAAACAAGCATCAAAACACATCCAACATCAAAATATCATACACATGCATTACCCATGCATGAAATCATTCGAAAAATCAAGGGATTAACTACGTTAACCATAGATTAAACCCTTAATACCCTATTTAAAAATTATGGGTATTACACACATTCAATAGGCGCCCATCATCGTGGGACTTTACACTACATCAGTACTGATGACCAACAGTATTAGAATCCCCTGCTGGCACGGACCAATTTTCCAACAGTATTAGAATCCCCTGCTGGGACGGACCAATAATCTAACCAGAGTTCACACTTATACAATAAACATTTGGCAAATATTTTTCACAAATAAAACAGATTCAAAACACGTACGTAAACAATTTCAATAAATGACTATTTTGCTTGACCCACAGTACATAAGAAATAAACACTTTGATAATGAAACAATTTAAAAAAAACAATTGTCCATAAATCATTGGCTCACAAAAGAGGAATAAAAATCAGATTTATTTTTATTTAATCAAAGAGGGCGATACATTGTGCAAGTTCCCTTACCTCAAGCCAAACCTTCAACAATCCAAGCGATCAAACTCCTAATAATCCCAACGCTACTCAGAACCTAAAATTAATAATATTCTTTATCAATAAATCATACTTAAGCTAAAAAGCCTCTCTAACTAAGTGGTGCGTTAAGTATTCAACGTCTAATTTTCATGGCCTTATAATGCTTACTATATTTAATATAATATATACCCTAATGCGGCATTAAAATAGACTCATTATAAATTAATAGGTTTGAATTACTTTTTAACACAGAAAAGTTACCAGTCAATCCGAGAGAAGTTGACTGTCAACAGACATGAAGTTGACAGTCAGAATGTAGTAAAACAGCAGCAGATTTTGTATTAACTTCCTATGCTACCCAAGGCAAAAGCAGAGGTTCCCCCATTGATTTTCCCTCAACATCAGTCCCTAAATCTGTGGGAAAGATGTTTGTGGAAGGGTGTATGGTAGGGTTTGAGAAAATTTGTAGTGTTAGACATAGGAAGTGGTGGAAACCACCATTTTTGGCTTTCCTTGTCACCCAAACCCAAAGAAAGAGACTTTTGGTGGTTGGATGATCTTGTGCAGCAGTTATGGAGGGGTTTTTGAGTGGTGGTGATGATGGTTTGGTGATTGTAGAAGTGATAGAGATGGAGGATTGGATTAGAGAAGAAAATCTTGGTAACACAGTAAAGTTACCAGTCAACAGATGGTAAGTTACCTGTAAACAGACACGACGTTGGCAGTCGATTTGTACAAAACAGCATCAGCTCCTTTCTTTTTCCTTCTCTCTTGCTTTCTTTTCTTTTTTTTCTCTCTTTATATTGTTTTCAGTCAAAAGAATATGAATCTTCCCTAAAGGTTTCTTATATAGGGTGCAAGTTAATCCTAACCTAATTAGGATTACCTTCAAAGTGAGTGTTTAATTAGGATGCGAACACTATCTCTCATTGATTAGAGAACAATTACCTTGTTTGGTTACAAAGTTGAACGTGTTTGAGGTTAATTCTAAATTAACTCATACGTTTAAAGGCAATCAATTTTATATTTAATTAATTAAACCTAAGAAAAATTCGGGGTATTACAAATTCAGGCTACCAAATTATTTTTCCTAGTATCCTACATGTCTTAGGAAACTAATGGAAGTGGTTTCATGCAATTTGGAGTTCCCTAGCTCAAATTATGAATGAAACTCCATTGATGAGTTTCTGTAGAAAAACAGCCTGCTGTGTTCTTCCAAGAAATCAAACCTTTTGATTCTTTATGCATAAAGACTCTTTTGAAACTTAAAGAATATGATCTATACATGATATATCATCATCCCATAATGATTATTCATCAATTTTACAGAAGTTTCTGATCATAACAGTAGCAAGAACCCCAGGGTTCTAAAACCCAGATTCGAATATGGTGGTCTTCTCCTTCTTCCTTCTGTTCTAGAATCATAATCCAATTATGATGCATCCGAATGCTTGGGAACCTTTCCCTACCATGTCTAGAACATAACCCAAGTGGTGGCAACCATTGCCATGCCTTTGATCTCCATCAAAAACTCACAGTTGTGGCTGTTGCATCATTCCTGAGCAAAACTGTCTTCCTTGACAGCCTGTAGTAAAAAATTCATAACTTTTACTAAAAAACTCGGATCGACAAACCGTTTGTTGGGTTGTAAAGCTGATTCGAAGATCTTTCTAACCATATATGGCTTGAAAATTTTGGAGAAGAACTCTGATTTCGGCATGCAAAACAAAATGACGGTTTTTCATAGCTACCATGAAAATTGTTCTTCTTCTCCAAACTCAATTCCTATTCAACTCTTGAATAACCAGCAGTTCTAAAACTTATTTTAGAAGAGGAGTAGAAGAGAAAAAAACCTAAGGTTCATAAACCCTAGATTCGGCCATGAGAGGGAAACCATTCTAATGCATGAACATGAACCCTAGTTTATTAACCAATCAATTTACCATAAATTCCAGCCCATATGCAGTTTGTATTAGGCATAATCATGACTCTGATACCACTGTTGGGAATCGAACTAGGAAGGAAAACATAAAAAGGAGGAATTAAAATTTTCCTACGATTCCCAATCCCATGAATCCAATTATGCTTAATACAAAACAAACCCTAACTAGAAGAGGGTAAGAATTACTTACAGTTGATCAAATTCTTCTCCTTTATGCTCTAAGCTTTGTCTTCTCCTTTTTGCTCCAAGCTTGAACTCCGGGCAGCAATGAATGAGCAGTCCAAGTGTACTGCCTCCAACAGTATCCACACCTAGCTTGAGCTTAAAGTCCTTTCCTTCTTCTTTCTTGTTATTGCTAGAGGCGGAGAAGAGGGAGAGAGAGAGAGAGAGAGAGCCTCCTTTGAATTTCGGCCAACACTTAGGAGGAGTGATTGTGATTCAAGTGATTTCATCACATCACATGTGAGGCTTTATATAGCCCACTAATAGGGCCGGCCCTAGTGAGGAATCCTATTCCTCATATGAGTTAAGTTGTAATTATACATAATTGCAACTTAACCCCTCTAATTTATATCCCATATAAATTTGCCCCTTAATAACAATTCTTTTATTCACTTATGCCCTTTCTCTCATAAACTTTCAAACTCTCTTAGCATGATCAATATGTGACCCATTGGGTTCACATCATCAAGTAGTAGGGATAGCACAAGGTGTGCACAATGGAACTCTTTCCATTAGAAGGTCTAATTGGAATTCCTTTCAATTCCCTAATTGATTATAACTCTCTTATATCAATTAGGGCTTCTACTAACCATGAGTAACACCTAGCATATGGCTCATGGTGTGGTCCTTAATGAGGTGAATAGTCATTTACAAAGAACCCTTCTGTTATAGTTTATCGGTTACAATTACATCCTTCTATCAACAAAATGTCTCCAATTGAACTAATAGGACATGGAAGTCTGTTAAGTCCCTAGTTCAATTACTTTATACTCATTCATTAATATCAACTCAATGATGAACTTATGGAAACTCCTTTCTATATTCATACTACCATAGGCCCATGGATTTAATGAGTTATATTCAATGAATGCTATATGAGACATTCATTCTCTTTTTCCTGAGAATGATGGATTCCTTGTTGATCACTCACATGTCTTCACACACATAGCAATAGGGCCAATAAACACCCTTACAGACCCCTATAAGGATCTGCACTTAGTGTTATCAAACTTCTAAAGCTACATGCATAAGACAACCATGGTGTCTCAGGTCTAAGGATTACTTGTACCACTATAACAATGAGAAACTGATTGATAGGCAGGTTAAAACTCCATTCAGTTTATCTCATATCTTTGGTCACATTCAGTGTACCTATTCTTATAATAGGCACCCACTTGTTGGTTGTAGTATCTGCACACAAATAGCTTGAAACTAGCTATCCTCCAATAGAGTCAACCTAACAAGTGCTAGTCCTATGGTTCATTACTGTCCATCATAGTGAACCTTCAACTAGGAATGATTTAGGAGTTTCGTACAGAGATATATTTACAGTCTCAAAATTATAACCCTTTGTAATTTCATATTCTCAACTCTAAATCCATGGACATATTATGTAAATATAAATGATGCATATAAACATAATAGAATAAGCCCTTTTATTCAATCAATAATAAATGTGACATATATAAATGAAATCAAATGATTGTTCCTAATCCCTAAAAAATCATCTCTATGATTGGCTCTAGGGCATAATCTTAACAACATCATTATCCAATTAATTATACCATAAATTCCAGCCCATATGGTGTTTGTATGAACACAATCATGGCTTTGATACTACTATAAGGAATTGCTGTAGAGAAAAACTACAAAGCGGAACATAATGATAAACAAAAATCATAATACAATTCCTTAAAGCCCATGAATCTAATTGTGGTTCATACAAAATAAAACCCTATCTAGAAGAAGGGTTAGAACACTTACAGTTGATTCAAGTCTTCAAACTCCAAGCTTTTGAATTTATGGACAGCAATAGTTGAGCAACACAAGTGTCCTGCCTCCAACAGTATCCATGTTGGGAATCAAACTAGAAGGAAAAACAAAGTGCTGAATATAAAAAAAATTTCCTAAATGATTCTACAATCCATGAATCTAATTATGCTATAATACAAAACTAAAACCCTAACTAGAAGATGGTTGAATCACTTATAGTTTATTTGTCTTCTTCCTTTGCTCTGAGTTTTGATTCTAGATAGCAGTGAATAAGCAGTCCAAGTGTTCTGTGCCTCCAATAGCATCCACACCTAGCAAGAGCTTCAGGTCCTTTCTTCTTAATCCTTATTTGTTGCTAGAATAGGAGAAGAGAAGAGAGAGAGAAAACCACCAAGGAAGGGTGACTAGGGCTTGAACTGGGCAAGTGATGTGTGATGTCACACATCACATATGGCTATATATAGCCACCAATAGGGCCAACCAAGGGGGGAAATCCCTCTTTGGTTATAAGTTGTAATTATCACATAATTGCAACTTAGCCCCTCTAGTTTATATCCTATACAAACTTAGCCTTCAAGAACTATTCTTTATTCACTTATACCCTTTCTCTCATAGACTTTAAAGCTCTCAATGCATGATCAGTGTGTGACCCATTGGGGTTACATCATTAAGTAGTAGGAATAGCATGCACAAAGTGTGCACAATGGAACTCTTTCCATTAAGGGTCTAATTGGAACTCCTTCCAATTCCCTAGTTGATTATAACTCACTTATATCAATTAGGGCTTCTACTAACCATGAGTAACATCTAACATATGGCTCATGGTGAGGTCCTTAATGAGGTAAATAGGTATCTTATATAGAACCCTTCTGTTAAAGTTTATAGGTTACAATTGCATCCTTTCTTCTTCACAATGTCTCCAATTAAACTAATTCAAGTCCCTAGTTGATTACTCACATGCCTTCATACACATAGCAATAAGGCTAATGAACACCCTTGTAGACCCCTATAAGGATCTACACTTAGAATAATCAAACTTCTGAGGCTATATGCATAAGACAACTATGGTGTCTCAGGTTTAAGGATTACTTGTACCATTATAACAATGAGAAACTGATTGACAGGCCGGTTAAAACTCCACTCAGTTGATCTCATATCTTTGGTCACATTCAGTGTACCTATTCTTGTAATAGGCACCCACATATTGGTTGTAGTGTCTCCACACAAATAACTTGAGACTAGCTATCTTCCCAAAGAGTCAACCTAATAAGTGCTAGTCCTTTGGTTCATTACTGTCCATCATAGTGAACCTTCAATTATGAATGCTTTAGGAGTTTAGTACAGAGATATATTGATAGTCTCAAAATTACAACTCTTTGAAATTCTATATTCTCAACTCTAACTCCATGAACATATCATGTAAATATTAATTATGCATATAAACATAATAAAATAAGCCCTTCTATTAATTCAATAATAAATGTGACATATATAAATGAAATTAAATGATTATTCTTTATCCCTAAACAATCATCATTATGATTGGCTCTAGGGCATACTACTAACAATCTCCCACTTGCATTGTACCCAATCCACCATATATCTAATACCATTTCCTATCGATGGTGATCCAACTGCACTTGGGTCATAGCTTTCGTGAAGGGGTCTATTATGTTCTCTGTTGTGTCAATCTTTTGAATGCTTATGTCACCTCTTCCAATGATTTCTCTAATCACATGGAATCGCCGCTTAATGTGTTTGGACTTTTGATGAGACCGTGGTTCCTTAGCTTGAGCAATAGCCCCGTTGTCATCACAAAACAATGGTAAAGGCTTCTAGTTCAGTAATGAACTTCTTTATCCAAACAACTTCCTTAGCAGCCTCTAAAGCAATAATGTACTCAACCTCTATAGTGGAATCTGCTGTAGTATCCTACTTACAACTCTTCCAACTTACAGCTCCACCATTTAAAGTGAAAACATACCCCAATGTTGATTTCCTATCATCATTGTCAGATTGAAAATCTAAATCTGTATAACCAACCATTTCCAAGTTTCTTTCTCTATAGACAAGGTATAAGTCCTTAGTTTTTCTTAAGTACTCAAGGACAGCCTTGATTGCTTCCCAATGTTTCTTACTTGGGTCTGTTTGATATCTCCTCATAACACTTACAGCAAAACTGATATCTGGTCTTGTACATAGCATGGCATACATCAGACTCTCAACTGCAGAAGCATAGGGAATCTTTCTCATGTATCTAATCTCCTCAGGAATTTTAGGGCTCATGCTTTTAGATAATTTGATTCTATGTCTGATAGGAATCAAACCTCTTTTGGAATTATCCATTTTAAACCTTTTCAAAATATTATCGATGTACATTGATTGGGAGAGACCTAACATCCTTTTAGATCTATCTCTATAGACCTTTATTCCCATAATATAGGATGCTTCTCCCAAATTTTTCATGGAGAAATTCTGTGAAAGCCAATCTTTTACTTTTGATAGATCTCTACATTATTCCCAATAAGTAGAATAGTCATCAACATAAAGGATCAGGAAGGTGATCGCACTCCCACTAACCTTCTTGTACACATATGGTTCATCCATATTATATAGGAAACCAAACGATTTGATTGCTTCATTGAATCAGATGTTCTAACTTCTAAAAGCTTGTTTAAGTCCATAAATGGACCGGTGTAGCTTGTACAATTTGTGGTCCTGACCACTGGATGTAAAACCATCAGGTTGCTACATATAAATGTCTTCCTTAATGTTGTCATTAAGGAAGGCTTTCTTTACATCCATTTGCCATATCTCATAATCGTAGTGTGCAGCTATAGCTAACAAGATCCTAATGGACTTTAGCATAGCCACTAGTGAGAAGGTTTCCTCATAGTCTATACCATGTCTTTGTCGATAACCTTTCGCCACTAGCCTAGCCTTATAGGTCTCTACCTTTCCATTTGAGCCTATCTTCCTTTTGAAGATTCATTTGCAGCCAATAGGTACTATACCTTTTGGTGGATCAACTAAAGTCCAAACTTTGTTGGAATACATTGAGTCCATTTTGGATTTCATAACTTCTAGCCATTTATTCGAATCAATATTTGAAATAGCCTGTCCATATGTAGTAGGGTCATCTAGGTGTTATCTATCACTAAAGAACAATTCTTCTGCATTATAGTTGAGAAATCCATATCTCTCAAGGTGCAACAGATACCTTACTCGATCTATAGAGAGGTTGTGGTACATTAGTGGGTTCTGTCTCATTAGGGACAGAGATTGGATTACTGTCGGTTTGTGTCTCATCAGACAATTCTTTGAGTTCTATTTTCCTATTGTTGCCTCTTTCTTAAATAAACTCTTTTTCAAGAAAGACTGCAAACTTACTAACAAACACCTTTTGTTCATCAGGATAATAGAAGTAGTATTCTAAACCCTTTTTAAGATAACCCACAAACGTACATTTAATTGATCTTGATTCTAATTTGGTTGCATCATGTGTTTTTACATATACAGTGCAACCCCATAACTTAACATGCTTAAAGCTTAGTGCTCTCCCTTTCCATATCTCATATGGTGTCTTAGGGATAGCCTTGCCTAAAGGGAATGTGTACGCACTATAGATAGGTGCATATGCACCCTACGGGCACATCATATAGAATCACAGCAATCTAATATTATGTTGAATCATGCATCCTAAATAAATACAAATATATAGAAATAAATAAAAATACAAAAACTAAACCTAAATCATGCTAATCATGCTTTAAACAAAAATAAAATAAAATAAAATAATAAAAGAAGAACTATAATAAAAAGTTAAATAAAACCAAATCTACCGACTTTGTAATTGTTCGTGGCCTCTCAGGTCTTTGGATTGAGTCAAGCCAACACAAATCCTCCTCTTCATCAAAGTTTTATCAAAATAAAGAGATCAAAAGTCACTCAACTTTGAAAGGAAATATAAAACGAAAGAGAATAAGAGAAAAGAAAAGTGATTTTCGTCACTTTGCAACAGTAGAAACTTTAATCGAGTTTTGGGGTATGAGAACATTGGAATTGGACAAACCTCATGAAATACAAAGTTGTAGTGAATTGAATTATCTTTCTAAGGAAACCAATTTCATCCAATTTCAAGTTTAGAGTCAAAAGTTATGATTAAAATACGCTCACTGGTTTTCAAAAAAACTGTTGCTGAATTATGAAGAATTTCACTCTCTCAAAACCCTATCCTCCTCCCTTATCTCTAAGGCATTAAAAGAGTATATATATCTTAAAATTAGGGTTTTTCCTTTTCTTTCTAGACTAGATTGCTTGAAGAATAATCAAAAGATATTACCCATAATGATAAAAGTCTTCTAATCTAAATAAAAAAGGGGAATTTCCTTTTCTAAAAATTAGGAGAGTGACCGCTAACATGCATGCGTATGTATTGTATATGCGTACACATACTTATCACATACATACACATGTTAGTAGCACGATAAAAATGACTAATTTAATAAAATAATTTTTCTTTCATTTTAACCAAAAATCTTATGCTGTGATTCACACTAATTCTTTAAATATAATCTGTAAATAACCACACTAAACTCATCATTGGGGCCTCAGGACTTAGGATGACAACCGGTACAAAATGGGGTGTCTACACACCTGTAGCTATGAGAAACTGATTGATAGGTAAATAAAAACTCCATTTCAGTTGTGAACTCAGGAAAGTAGCTCATGTGAAAAACAAAAAGGGAGTCGCCACTTCATTTTTTAAGGTAAAGAGGAGAACCCTAAAATGTTTTATTTTCCAAAACAAATGACTCCATGTTTAAAAATGGAAAGGCAAAAGATCTTTTAAAAAAACCAAAAATGGTGAATCTAGAGGCTAAGTTACGATATGAGAAGGTTCTAGGCAAAGCCTATAGGCACCCATATCACCCTAATCAGTTTCTTAATTTAATTTGGCTAAATTAATATGTTAATCATGCAAGAGTCAACAATTATCATCACAAGACAGCATGCATATCATTATTTCATCCATCCACATAAGCAAATAAACAATAAAAAAAAAGAAAAGAGAAAAAGGGAGAAGAAAACCTAGGATACTTAGTATCCTAGGGCAGATTTGAACATCAAAGAGTGCCTACGTACTTTGTATTGAACGTATAAGGATTAAAGTCTTTGTAGTTCATTTAGAATAAGGTTATAACCTAACAAAGACTTATGGTAAACCCTAAGTTTCCTTCCATAAAATATAGAGAGTTTCCAAAGATAAATGATTCTAAAAAAGATCCTTAGAAAATATGGTATTTCAATAAAGGTAGAAACTTTTTTAGTAAAAGGAATCTTTTATGAAAGGAAACTCTAAAATCTACCATATCCTTTTATTAGGAAATAATCCTAGGAGGGAGAAGAGAAAGAATAAGGAAAGAAAAGAGGTATTTTCCATACCCATCACACTTACCATTCGCAATATTTAACCTGTCAAATAATCACCCCATTTCATAAGGAAATTACCCTATTTGCAAGATTTCTTTTTTGCAATAGCCATAATCATCCCACTTTTATAGGATAATTGCACTTGCCAAACTCACAATATCTTACCCAATACATTCACCCCACTTTCTATGGGATTTGCACCTACCAAACTCACTTACTATTTGCAATACTTTAAAAAATAATGAACCTATCTTCAATAGGGTAGTTACCATACTCAAGAATAGACTTTTATATGCTCAAAATATCACCACAATGATAATAATCAAATCTGGATAGAATATATCAAGACTTAAAATTATCCTAATGATGATGCAAAAGACAAAAATCAAAGAATAACAAAAACCTTAATATGCTCCTATGTGCAAAAACCTCGTCTATATGCATGAAAACTATGAAAAATATGCAAATAACCTATAATAATCATGGGAGTATCAAATAATATCATTAAACATGAAAACAAAGCAAAATAAATTAAAAAAAGATGACATTTTATGTAAAACATGAGAAGGGGGCTTCTAACGACAAACTTTTTTAAGGAAACTTATCTTAAGATAATTCTACATAAAATATATACTTTAGAACATATTAGAAGTGATTGCATGCTTAAACACATTCCCGAATACCCCCATGCAAAACCCTACTCTCTAAAAAGAATAATTATCCTTAGAAAAGGATAATGTCTCCAAAAACCCTAGAAAATCCACTACATGAATGCAAACCCTACATGATTCAACTACATGTAACATATATAGAACAATTATGATGAGCAACAACCCAGATAGCTATGCTAAACATGTTATATGAAACTTGCATGAGATAAGAATAACGGAAACTCTAATCTCACAACTATGCATAATAACCCATGAACCAACCCTAAAACATGCTCAAACTATCATGAATATCATATGTATTAACTAACCAAAGCACTAAATCATGATAATAATCACAGCAAAAACATTGACTAAAGCTTACATAAGAAAGAGAAACCCTAATTTCCAGTTTTTAGGGTAGATGCATTACCTCTTGTAGAACCTGGAAAATAGCTCCTTCTCCTCCTTTCCTAGGGTTGGACAACTCCTCCTTGTCCTTTTCTCTTACACACACAACTCTTTTTCTCATAACACTCTCTTTCTCACTTTTAGGGTTTAGGTCTCTAGTGCATAAGTAGTGCCTCTTAAGGCTGAACATAGCTAGGTATTTATAGGAATTAGCTCTCATAAATCAATGGACAAGATTAAAACCCTAAATATTGATCCAAGGGTCATTAGAGACTCTCTTAAGGCTCAAGGCACTCAAATATACCATAAAATAAGAAAGAAAGTCTTGTGGAAAGGAAAAATACATCACAATAAGAAGGGAATCGCAAAACCTCAAAAAATAATGGAATCCCTTGGGTGACCACCCAAGCCTAGGAGGCTAGTCGTCCATGAGGTCTCTGCCAAGTTTTGCCTTTTCTGTTCTCTTTCGACTTCCAAAAGTGTTTTAGTCATCCAAGAGGTCCGATTTTGACGAAACGAAAGCCAAAATGACTGTGTTTTGAAAAGGAACATATTTTAAGTGATTTTAGGACAAAAATCCCTAACCATCGGTGCATGGTTAGATTTTATAAAAACAGGCTAACTGCTATGCACCACCGTTGCAAAGCTTAAGTATGCACACAAAATTGCACCAAATGTTTTCCAATTCAAAATTCAACCTTTTAAAACAACTTTAGGAGTGAAATCAAGACTAATTAAATTCAAATGAGAAGGAATTGAGTGAAAATCATGAGCCGATTCAAGCAAACCTAGAGAAGGTCTTTTAGCCAACTTGAACCATTATGAGCTGGATTAATTTTAAACCATCAATTCATCAAATTGAACCTATAAATACTCCCAATGTACCAATATGAACTCCAATTGACAACTTGGAGATCATTTCAAAGTCAAACAGAAAAGATATGACTTAAATGATAATAATGCCCTTTAAGTCGCAAAATCTCTTATTAACCCTTGAGATCAACTCCAAGTTAAACTAAAATTTATACACATCATCCTTAAGACCTTAAAAACTCAATGCAAGAGACTACCCTAAAAAATGAAACAAAAAGCTACATAAAATGATAAACCTTAGCTAAGGAGACAAAAATGAGGTGTGACATCAGTTTATCTCAAATTAAGATGGTCACATTCAGTGTACCTATTCTTATAATAAGCACCTACATGTTTGTTTTAGTGTCTCCACACAAATAGCTTGAGACTAACTATCCTCCTATAGAGTCAACATTGTTAGTTGTAAACGCTAGAGCCAATCATAGAGATGTTTATTTAGGGATAAAAAACAGTCATTTGATTTCATTTATGTATGTCACATTTATTATTGAATTAATAAAAAGGCTTATTCTATTATGTTTATATGCATCATTAATATTTACATAATATGTCCATGGAGTTAGAGTTGAGAATATAGAATTTCAAAGAGTTGTAATTTTGAGACTATCAATATATCTCTATACTAAACTCTTAAAGCATTCCTAGTTGAAGGTTCACTATGATGGACAATAATGAACCATAGGACTAGCACTTGTTAGGTTGACTCTTTAGGAGGATAGCTCAAGCTATTTATGTGGAGACACTACAACCAACAAGTGGGTGCCTATTACTAGAATAGGTACATTGAATGTGGCCAAAGATATGAGATCAACTGAGTAGAGTTTTAACCTGTCTGTCAATCAGTTTCTCATTGCTATAGTGGTACAAGTAATCTTTGGACCTGAGACACCATAGTTGTCTTAAGCATATAGCCTTAGAAGTTTGATAACACTAAGTGTAGATCCTTATAGAGGTCTACAAGGGTGTTCATTAGCTTTATTGCTATGTGTATGAAGGCATGTGAGTGATCAATAAGGAATCCATCACTCTCAGGAAAAAGAGAGAGAATGTCTGATATAGCATTCATAATATAACTCATTAAATCCATGGCCATGGTAGGATGAATATGGAAAAGAGTTTTCATGAGTTCATCAATGAGTTTATATTCATGATTGAGTATAAAGTAATTAAATTATGGATTTAACAGACTTCCATGTCCTATTAGTTTAATTGAAGACATTGTGTAGAAGGAATGATGCAATTGTAACCTATAAACTATAACATAAGGGTTCCATGTAAGATACTTATTCACCTCATTAAGGACAACACCATCAACCATATGCTAGATGCTATTCATGGTTAGTAGAAGTCCTAATTGATATAAGTGAGTTATAATCAATTAAGGAATTGGAAGGAGTTCCAATTAGACCCTTAATGAAAAGAGTTCCATTGTGCACACTTTGTGCTGTTCCTACTACTTAATGATGTGAACCCAATGGGTCACACACTGATCATGCATTGAAGGCTTTAAAGTCTATGAGAGAAAGGGTATAAGTGAATAAAGAATTGTTCTTATGGGCCATGTTTGTATGGGATAGAAACTAGAGCGGTTAATATGCAATTAAGAGTAATTACATAAGTCCAATTAGGGATTGGACTTCTCCCCCTTGGACAGCCCTATTAGTGGCTTTAAATAGCTATGTGATGAAGTGTGACAAAATACACAACTCACTCTCCTAAACCCTAGCCGTCCCCCCTTGTGGTGGCTCTCTCTTCTTCTCTTCTCCTATTCTAGCAACATTCAAAGATTAAGAAGAAAGGACTTGAAGCTCTAGCTAAGTGTGGATACCATTGGAGGAAGAACACTTGGGCTACTCATTCACTATTGTCCAGAATCAAAGTTTAGAGCAAAGGAGGAAAACTAATAAACTGTAAGTAATTCAACCCTCTTCTAGTTAGGGTTTTGGTTTTTTATTATAGCATAGTTAGATTCATAGGCTGTGGAATTGTTTAGAAAAAAATTTTATATTCTGCACTTTGTTTTTCCTTTTAGTTCGATTCCCAACAAATATAAAATGTGCTAGTCCTATAGTTTCATTTTTATCCATCATAGTGAATCTTCAACTAGGAATGATTTAGGAATTTAGTACAAAGATATTTATATAGTATCTTAATCACAACACTTTGTAATTTCATATTCTCAACTCTACCTCTATGGGCATATCATGTAAATATAAAGAATAGAATAAACATGACAGAATAGAGCCCTTTATTAATTAATAATAAATGTGAAATACAATAAATGAAATCCTATGATTGTTCTTTATCCCTAAAGTATCATCTCTATGATTGGCTGTAGGGCATACTACTAATAGGGCGGGGTTAAGTGTATATTATTTTGTAAATTAAGGGAGGATAGTATAATTTTAAAAACTACAAAGATGATCAGTGTATTTATTAATAAATACATGGTCTAAATGTAGTTTACCCAAAAAAAAAAAAAAAACAAAACAAACAAAGAAAAGATTCAACCTTGGTTTTTTTTTTCTTTTGTATATAGGTATAGTATATAAGGAATTAATCTAGAGAAATACTACAAAGTGGAACATAATGAATAAAAAAAATCATAATTCAATTCCTCATAGCCTATGAATCTAATTGTGGTTTATTCAAAACAAAAACCTAACTAGAAGAAGAAGGTAATTACTTATAAGAGGTCCTTAAAATGATTGATTAGAACAACAAACGAGTAGCACAAGTGTCCTGCCTCTACAGTATCCATACCAATCAAAAACCTTCAGTTGTTCTTCAGGTTCTCCTTAGGTTTTGCTAAGAGAGGAGAACTAAAAGAGAGAGAGAGAAGGCTTCACAAACTAGGGCTGGCTAGAGAGAGAAAGTGTGATAATAATTGTGTCTAAAGCATGCATGCTAGTGTGCTATATATAACCACAAGGAAGGCCCAGCCAAGGGGGATTCCCACTAAGTGTAGGAGTTGCAACTTCTCTAAATTGCACTCTAACCCCTCTAATTTACATCTAATGCAAGTAAGGCCCAATAGAACTTTTCTCAATGTACTCTTGCCCTTTCTTTCACAACTTAAAGTCTCGCTTTGCTTATTGGTGTGTGACCATTGGGTTCACAACATCTAGTAGTAGGTAGTAGCATAATAAGTGCTTCAATGGAACACTTTCCATTAAGGGTCTAATTGGAACACTTTCCAATTCCCTAATTGATCATAACCAACTTATATCAATTAGGGCTTCTACTAACCATGAGTAACATCTAGCAATGGCTCATGGTGTGATCCTAAATGTGGTGAATATAAATCATACAAAGAATCGTTCAGTTACAGTTAAGGTTACAATTATATCATTCCATCATTATATTGCTTCTTATTAAACTAATAGGACATAGAAGTCTGTCAAGTCCCTAGTTTAATTATTAATGAACATACCCAAAATATCAACTTATTAGATGCAATGAAAACCCCTTTTCATAGTCATCCGACTATGGACATAGATTTACAGAGTTATATTTATGAGTGTTCTTGTGAAACATTCTCTCCCTTTTCCTGAGAGTGATAGATCCCTTATTGATCACTCATATGCCTTCACACATGAAGCAATAGAGTCAATAAACACCCTTGTAAACCCTAGTGGAATATACAATTAGTGCTATTAAACTTCTAAAGCTGACAACCATGGTGTCTTAGGTTTAAAGATTACTTGTACTATTGCAACTATGAGAAACAGATTGACAGGCACGTAAAAAAACTCCATTTAGTTCATCTCAAATTAAGATGGTCGCATTCAGTGTACCTGTTCATATAACAAGCACCCACATGTTTGTCTTAATGTCTCCACACAAATAGCTTAAGACTAGCTATCCTCCTAAAGAGCCAACATAACATGTGCTAGTTCTATGATTCATTATTGTCCATATATATAGTCTCCTAATCACCAACACTTTGTGATTTCATATTCTCAACTCTAACTCCATGGACATATCATGTAAATATAAAATAGAATAAACATGATAAAATAAAGCCTTTTATTAAATAATAATAAATATAATTAACAATAAATAAAATCAATTGATTGTTCATTATCTCTAAAGTATCATCTCTATGATTGGCTGTAGGGTATACAACTAACACAGTATCAATTTGGTTCCAACAGGCGTAAACGCTGTTTTTGCAAACCACGCAAGAATTAATCTTAGCCATTCCTCTTGGGTGGACGGCTAGGGTTCAAAGTTGGATTTTTATTGTTTTCACACTGTTCCAAAGCCCACTTTACCCGACCCGGGTTTGCTGTAATCACACATTTTTCTCTTTGGGCAATATAAAGCTTCTCAAAGAAGCTTCTCATCTTCTCTTCATTAGCATTCCTCTCTCCCTCCATCACCATCAACTAACGACGACAGACGACGTTAACACCTACACGACTGGCTCCATCTCTTTCTCTCTCTCTCTCACCAACAAACAAGTTGCAAACAGAACTCCATAAATGACCTATTATGGCCATGAGTGATTACCATACAATGTAGCTGATTCAAACCCAGAAAAGAAAAAAAAAATGCTGACAGAAACAATCATAGAATATCAATTACCATTTTGTGAATTAATAAAGTTCTTTCCAAATCTTGGCATATGATATAATGACATAATATCTCGCAACTATAGAAAATGAACATAGAACAACAAACTCTTTCAGATCTTTTTGGCCCAATGAGCCAACACATTGACAATGGAAATCCCAATGCTAATTCCACTAAATAAAAATTTTAAATGGCTTCAAGTTTTAGTTGGCTACATTACATCCCATTGGGCCACAATCTGCCAAGCATCAAATAGAATTCAAATATTACTTTTTAAGCCAGAGTACAGCAATTAATGCGTGCACCATGTTACAGGAGGAGAGGAAGTGATGTAATTTCATGCTGTGGGTAGATTCGATAGCTGACCTTCGTGCCCATGTGAGCAAAGCGGGATGGGAGTACTAGACACCCCTAAACTTGCTCGAGAGAGATGTGCAACATGACCAAATAAAAATTAAAAAAAAAAACTGGAATTATATGAGGAAGGAAAATCGAAATTATGTGAGGAAGAAAGAGAAAAAACAAAACAAAACAAATAGAAAACAAAAACAAAACAAAAGCAGATTTATTTATGTGAGGTATAAGGATAACAAAGGGAAAAAACAAAAAACAACAATAATGAAAAAAACCAACTAGATTAAAGTGTCACACCCTAAACTCAAAAGATTGGATTTGGCAACATGATTGTCACAACTCACATAGGTTTATGCCCCATATAGGCCAAACCACTTAACTATATCAACCTGTAATAAAGTTGTCTCCAATAATCCATCCACAATAAAATTTAAACTAGAGTATAACTAAAGTCTTAATAATTAATTGAAATAACTAGATAAATCCATATCCATCAGAGTAAATTGTTACCTCCAATAACCTACTACAACGTCTACTGAAACAATAAACTAATTCTTCTAACTACTAAAATAAAATTTCTAAGTAAACTAGCAGATCAAGCCACCAACACCCTAACTCTTCGTACGCAGAAGCCACTCACATCAAGCTATTCATCTATGGGGAAAAAAATATAAAAGGTGAGCAAGAAAACATTACACAATATATATAGGAAGAGGTCAAGCATATTCCCACGATTGATTTAAAAACTTGAGTAACAAAACAGTAGAGTTTTATAATAAATCATTTCTTTCAATTCAGTAGGCATATAAACTTTTAGAAATAATGCTCTTGCTTTCAATTCAATAAATAATAACACTGAAACACTTTCGATAACAATGCAATTGATAAATCACTCTAAAATCACTAATCGATATAATACAAATCAATAAAACATTTGTTCATATAAGTACTACCTCTGGCTAGACTCGTACTTAATAGGCGTGTAAGGAATTGATGTATAGAAAAATAAAAATGTGGAACATAATGAATAACAAAATCATATGAATCAATTCCATAAAGTCCATGAATCTTATTGTGGTTCATACAAAACTAAAACCTAACTAGAAGAAGGTTTAGAACTTACATTAGGTCCTTAAGATGAATGATTGATCTTCAAACAAGCAGCACAAGTGTCCTGCCTCCACGATATCCACACTAAGCAAAAGCCAATAGTTGTTTTTCAAGAGGCTTCTCAATGAATTTGGCCAAGGGAGAGAGTGGAGTGAATTTTTGGTGTGTGTCTAGCACCTACTAGGGTGCTATATATAGACCCCACTGCTAGGGCCGGCCAAGGAGGAATCCCACCTTGTGTGGGATTTGCAATTTATCCAAATTGCATATTAACCCCTCCACTTAACATCAAATGCAAGTATAGCCCTTTCAGAACTTTTCTTATACACTTTTGCCCTTTCTCTCATAACTAAAGTCCCTCTTTGCTTTATTGGTGTGTGACCTGTTGGGTTCACAACATCTAGTAGTAGATAATGGTACATTGAGTGCTCAATGGAACACTTTCTATTAAGGGTGTAATTGGAACACCTTCTAATTCCCTAATTGATTATAACCAACTTATATAAACTAGGGCTTTTACTAACCATGAGTAACACCTAGCAAGGGCTCATGGTGTGATCCAAAATGAGGTGAATATAAAACATACAAAGAACCCTTTGGTTACAGTTAAGGTTACAATTACATCCCTCTATTAACACAATGCTTCTGATTAAACCAATAAGACATGGAAGTCTGTCAAGTCTCTAGTTTAATTCTATATGAATCTACCCAAAATATCAACTCATTAGATGCACTATGAAAACCCTTTTTCATAGTCATCCTATTATAGCTATAGATTTCCATGAGTTATATTTATGTGCGCTCTTGTGAAACATTCTCTCCCTTTTCCTAAGAGTGATAGATCCCTCATTGATCACTCATATGTCTTCACACATGAAGCAATGGAGCCAATGAACACTCTTGTAAACCCCAGTGGAATATACAGTCAGTGCTGTTAAACTTCTAAAGCTTCATGCATAAGACAACCATAGTCTCAGGTCTAAAGATTACTTGTACCACTGCTACTATGAGAAACTAATTAACAGGCAGGTAAAAACTCCATTTAACTCCATTTCAGTTTATCTCAAATTAAGATGGTCACATTTAGTGCACCTGTTTTTATAATAAGCACCCAGATGTTTGTTTTAGTGTCTCCACACAAATAGCTTAAGCCTAACTATCCTCTTATAGAGTTAACATAACATGTGCTATTCATTTGGTTTCATAATTGTCCATCATAGTGAACTTTTAACTATGAATGATTTAAGATTTTAGTACAGAGATATATATATAGTTTCTTAAGCACAACACTTTGTGATTTTATATTCTTAACTCTAACTTCGTGGACATATCATATTAATATAAATAATAGAATAGACATGACAGGATAAAGCCGTTTATTAATTAATAATAAATGAGACATACAATAAATGAAATCCTATGATTGTTCTTTATCCCTAAAGCATCATCTCTATGATTGGCTATAGGGCATACTACTAACAAGGCACCCATCATCATGGGACTTTACACTACATCAGTACTGATGACCAACACAATTAGCATCCCCTGCTAACATAGACCATTATTCCAACAGTATTAGAATCCCCTACTGGGACGGACCAATAATCTAACCAGAGCCTATACTTCTACAATAAACATTTGGCAAATATTTTTCACAAATAAAATAGATTTAGATTTAAAACACATATGTAAACAATTTCAATAAATGACTATTTTGCTTGACCCATAGCACATAAGAAATAACCACTTTGATAGTGAAATAGTTTTGAAAACAATTGTCCATAAATTATTGGCTCACAAAAGAGGAATAAAAATCATATTTGTTTTTATTTAATCATAGAGGGCGATACATTGTGTAAGTTCCTTTACCTCGAACCAAACCTTCAAGAGTCCAAGTGATTGAGGTCCTAATAATTCCAATGCTATTCAGAACCTAAAATCAATAATATTCTTTATCAATAATTCATATTTATATTAACAGTCCATTCTAATTACATGGTACTGTTAACACCCCATTTCGTACCCTTTGACACCACAAGTCACTTTTTAAACCCAATGATGAAGGGCAATAACAAACGGACCATCGTAAGCGAACCCGAAGGACTAACGCAAGCACAACGAGGCTTTCTTCGGCATTTTTCAATACCCCATGCTCGTACATGCATGAGTGATGCACGTACGTGCATAGTCCATGTACGTACGATCATGCCCCTCTTTTCTTTGAAATTCCAGCATTTCCCTCCGAATTTCCTCTTACCTTATGTAGCCCCATGCTAACAGTTGCTCGATGGCAGCTGAGAAACCCTAGAAACCCTCAAATTAAACCCCAATCTTTGCCTATAAATACCCTGCTTTCATTCAAGAGAGGAGGCCAACTTTTTCTACCCAGCCTCCACCCCGAAAAACCCAAAATTTGACGGCTGTGTCTGCGAGAAGTCCATAAAGCAAATTGACGGAGGAACTACTGCTACCCGTACCTGAGGGTAATAATTCCCAACTCCTAATTTCGTTCTCTTTGGTGATTCCTTATGATTACTTGCGATATGACATGAAATGAATATTGGTTTCATTAAATCTCTTCATTCGTTGCTTGCATTTAAAACGTATTTAAATTCAATTTGAAAGAGGTTTCATTGCTGCATATAAGAGTTTTTGAATAGGGTTTTCTTATTTGTTTTAAGCATAAGGAGGAAATAAGATTCATGTACTGACCCAGCATTCGTATCATGCCATGCCTGTTCATATATGTAAATATTAGTATTAACTTGTTCACGGTATCAACATGCACCCATAACATTCAGATCTAAGGCATCAGAGTCATCTTTAAAGCATGATTCGAATTGTTTATAGGCTTTCTGACCTGGCAGCAGCATGGTAGGTGTATGTTTAGGCATAATATACCATCGTTGGGAGGCATGTACGTATGTATGCAGGGGAGGCACGTACGTGTGTCTCCTATGTACATACGACCATGACCATGTTTGTAAGATTAACTTCAGTTTTTATCTTTGTAGGCAGTGTAAGTGTTTCTTTTAATTTTAAATCCTCTTTCCTGTACATATATCTTCTTATTAATTCTTTTTTATTCTTTGTCATCGCATGCTATTGTGTGATTCTATATAAATGCCAGGTTGACGGTTGAATTCAATTAAATCCTTTTTAATTAAAGCCAATAAATGTATGGGGGGCCGAATTTTAGCCGAGCATAGGTGGGTGCCTAACACCTTCCCATCCGCGCACCTTAGTTCCAAACCTTGTTTCTCTTGGTAATGACGAGTTGGGCCCTTGCTAGGGGTCAATCGGTTCCCGAGGCCAAAATCGGGTGGCAACTCCTTCTCCGCCCTAATCATTCGTGGTTAGTGGCATACTCCCGAGCCGGCATGGTAAAAGGACACGGCGCTCACAATGGTGACTCCACTGGGGATAGAGAGCTAGACTCCGAAATGTCTATTGGCTTTAATTAATTAGGAGACTTAATTGAATAAAACCGAAATTGCACATACGCGCACAATTTTGGCACTTGTTATCCCTCGATGGCAGTCTGATTAGAGACCCGGGTTCCATTTAGTTCCTATGGGCAACTCGATTTAGCAGCATCAACCTACGACCTGTGCCACTAGCCTATAATAAGCTGGTGAGTACATTAACGGGTTGCTCTTTGAGCACTCTAGCCTGGGTGACCTTTGAAGAAGAAGAACCCAAAGTGACCGACCACACTAGTGTCCCCCTAAAACCTTTGCATAGATTTGCTTGAATGTATGTCATATCGCATGTCATATTGCATCCACATTCATTTGTATAGTGCGGGTATGGGACGAAGCCCACGTTGTACATAAGCTTTCTAGTTTGAGCCCAATTGAGGGAAGATTAAGTAATATTGTAATCGGACTTAGACCCATTCGAAAAAAAAAAAGAAAAAAAAAAAGAGAAAAGAAAGATGATAAACAGAATGGGCCTAAAATCCAAATGAGGTGTAAGGTGTGTGTGTGACGAGCTCAAACCAAAGAAGTTCATGGACTATGTGGACCTACTGAGAGTTAGGAGTGGACCACTGTAATCTAAAACTGAACTATTGAAGTCCAATATCATTCTACCTAAGGCCCGATGAACGAGAGACAAAATAAAGTGTGATCTTGTAATTGGACTAAGCCTATCAAAATGAGAATAATGAAATGGGCTTAGTTCCAAAGTGAGCGTGTGAGATATGAGTGAACTTGTAACGGGCCAAAGGCAGAATGATGTTCGACTTTGTAATTAATGTCTACCCATCTAGTAAAAATGACAAGGCTCTAGTAATGGGTTTAGATACGGATTTAAAGATATTTGGATTGGACTAAGGGACAAAGTTTAAGGGACATGTGCTTATTACGCTCAACTCCTGTTTTAGCAAGATTGATTCACTAGGGAGAGGAGCACCGAGTTGTGTTTAGGCCCAATCTCCGACCACTAATAGATTAAGAAGGACTTCGACAAGCAGAATGGTAGAACAGGTAACTTTGGCTGATATCCTTGAACAGATGAGGAGTGACAGGGCCAAGATGAAAGGTTTCATGAATGAAATGCGGGTCCGAGTTACCAAGCTCGAGAAAGGAAAAGGAAGAATAGAAGAACCACCCGAGGCTGAGGAGAAGAGAGAGCCTAAGGGTAATGAGGAAGAGCACCCGAAATGGGAAGATGACGACTATGAAGATTACTTGAAAAGGAAGGAAGCTAAAGAAAAAGATACTAGGTGGAAAAACTAGCGGCGGAGAACGCTGAGATGAAAGCTCGAATGGACCGAATGCAAACGGCATGGCAGAAATCAAAAGGTATGGATGATTACATGTATTCTATGGTAAGGATCACATCTGAGTCAAAGGTGTAACTCCTCCCAAAATTCAAAATAGCTGATTATGAAAAATTTAACGGCATTGGTGACCCCAAGCAGCATCTGCGCCAGTATTTAAGTATCGCCCAGATGAGGGGTTTGACCGCCGATCAAGTATTATATGCCTTCCCTTTATCTCTTTCGGCGGATGCCTCAAAATGGTACTATGCGCTCGACCTGAAAGTTACGGACTCTTGGGAACTGCTGGCTTCGGAAATAATAGACAAGTACGCATATAACACTATGTTGGATGTCACCCTACGGGACTTAGAGATGACGAGGCAAAAGGCGGATGAGACTTTCTCAGAATTTTTGACTCGTTAGAGGGCTAAAGCTATCAAGATGGTGAACAAGCCAATTGAAATAGATCAGATAAACATCATTTTGAGAAATTTGACGCCAATGTACTTTGATCGTATGTTGACTTCCTCTATCATGAATTTTAAGCAGTTATACTAGTGTGGGACCCATATCAAAGATGCTATTCACCGCGGTCAAATGGATAGGCAGAAAAAGTATATGGTTCTGGTAGTAGTAATGGAAGTGGAAATGCTAGGGCTAGTGGGGGAACTCAGCCACAAGCTACAGTTGGAGCCATCCAGCAAACGCAGGTAGCACCAAAAGCACCAAGGGTATACCATGATTTGGGAGTTCCGTTGTCCAAAGCCTTGGCTAACTTAAGCAAAAGGGACTATTTGAAGCCCTTGGAACCAAGAGCGTTACCTAACCCAATCCCTTCATATTGGAAGCAAAATGAATTTTGTGACTTCTACCAGCGGATTGGTCACAAGACGGATAATTGCATGCGCCTAATGAATGAAATCCAAGATCTGATTGATTCAGGCAAATTACCCCCGCCAAGCAGTGACAAGCTTAACATTCAGAATAATCCCCTTCTTAATTACCGGAATACACCACCCCCCACTTACATGAATCTGATTAGTTGCATGGGGGAAATGGAGGATCCATCACAGTTCATCTTGATGATCAGCATGAAAAAGGCTCCGTGGGAAGATTATAATAGTGAGGAGGAAGACATTTGGGCGTAGATGAAGAAGGATTCCATGCATTTAACCCATTCAGGAAGACATTTCAAACCCAATTATCTGGAAGGGGACCATCCCGGAAGAGAATTGAACCAAGAAGTAAGAGAGAGGATTGAGAAGCAAAATGAGGAAGATGAGGATAGAGTACTGAAGCAGCTGAAGAAGACATAGGCAAGCATAAGCATTTGGGGCTTACTAATTGCCTCAAAGAAACATCGTCAGGCCCTACTAGATGTATTGGCAAGGAAAGAAGTGCCAATGGAAACCACACCGGATAAAGGAAGACAATAGTGAACTGGCATGGAGAGGCTTCGAAATAGTGCAAGTTATCGATCGGAAGGAACTGGGAAAGAAAAAGTATTCCCGGACTTCGGGGAAGGGGTTAGCCATATCGTGACTCACATCATGAAGAAGCTAGGGTATATGCTTGGATTGGGGCTTGGAAAGAGGGGGGAAAGGATTGCTGAATTCCCTAATTTTCACATGCAAACTGACCGACACGGGCTGGGATACATTAAAGGAGATGATAAATGTATCCCTAAAAATGCAAGGACCCTCAATGGCAATTTAGTGAGGGAAGGAGAGGATTTTCCTTATTGTGGCTTCCCTGAACCATGGATGGACAAGGAAAGTGGAGAAATGAGGTCCGGATTAGAAGTATTTTTTAGCGAGAAGCTGAATCTGGAAGATACAAACAATGGGACCCCTGAAGAAGAGAGTGAAGAGCGGGACTGGGCAGAAAATGTGGATCAGACAAGTTGGACAGTCTTATTGTCATCTGGGCATGGCGAAGAAGTGCTCTCCTTGACTAATGAAACTACCCCTACCAAGCTTATCGTTGTAGCTGATAGGGATACCAGCACATGGATATGAGAACGTGCAACTAGAGTCACGTCTGGTGTCAAGACAATTAATAAGCCTTCTAAAGATGAGTCTAGGGTCGAGTCTGAGTCTGAGTCTGAGTCAGGACATGGGTATGAGTCATCCACTGATGTAACCTCCAAAAATGCAATGAAATCTGGTTCTACTTACTCTGGCGTGCCTCCTAACAATTAAGTTGCACAAATGCATGATCTTTTAGACCCAGATGAATTAATTAATAAAAATCAAGATGCAAAAATTGAACCCATTAAAGAAGAAACTATTGTTATTAATATAAGCACTGATGAAAAAGTTAAGGAAATCCAAATTGGCTCTATTCTGTCCATACAAGAACGTATGGATCTTACAACTTTACTACAAGAGTTTTCCGATGTGTTCGCTTGGTTTTATGAGGACATGCCTGGGATCGACCCCGCTATAGCACAGCATCACATTCCTATTAGGGAAGGAGCAAGGCCTATCAAACAAAAGCTGAGAAGGATGGCACCAGAATGGTCGCTAAAGGTCAAGGAAGAAGTAACTAAGTTATTAAAGGTAGGATTTATAAAGACGGTGGATCAGGAAGATTGGATAGCTAACATCGTTCCGGTGCCAAAGAAGGATAGTAAGTTCCAGGTGTGCATAATCTACAGGGATCTTAACAAGGCCTGCCCTAAAGATGATTTTCCCTGCCCCACATTGATGTATTGGTAGACAACACAGCGGGGAATGCTCTAATGTCCTTCATGGATGGATTTTCGGGGTATAACCAGATACGGATGGCACCAGGCAAACATGACTAAGACCACTTTCACAACCGGATGGGGGACATACTGTTATACGGTGATGCCATTTGGACTCAAAAATGCCAGAGCCATATACCAGAGGATGGCTACCACGCTGCTTCATGATATGATGCACCAAGAAGTGGAAGTATATGTTGATGATATGATCGTCAAGGCAGAAACTCAAGAAGGGCATTTAGAGAACCTGAGGAAGTTCTTTGGACGAATCCGGGAGTACAGTTTAAGATTGAATCCACAAAAGTGCACATTCGGGGTCACGTCAGGGAAGTTGTTGGGGTACATTGTGAGCAGTAAGGGCATCGAAGTAGATTCGACAAAGGTCAAAGCAATTTTGGAAATGCCACCGCCAAAAACGAAGAAAGAAATCAGGGGATTCCTGGGATGACTACAGTACATCAGCCACTTTATGGCCAAGTTAACCCTAACCTATGAACTCATTTTTAAGCTACTTAGGAAAGGGGAGCCAAAGGAATGGAATGAACAATGTCAACAAGCTTTCGAAGCCATCAAAAGATATCACCTGAATCCTCCGGTATTAGTTCCTCTACGCCCTGGTAAACCTTTGCTGCTCTATCTGTCCATCTGTGAGGGAACATGTTGGTATGGGAGGATGACCGTGGTATTGAACACGCAATCTATTACTTGAGCAAGAAGCTACAAGGCTACGAGGCAAAGTACAATGCGATAGAGAAATCCTGTTTTGCTTTAGTTTGGGCTGTGCAGAAGCTAAGTTACATTCTGCTTAACTTCGAAGTATGAATAGTGGCAAGAATGGATCCGCTTAAATACTTATTTAAGAAACCAAATTTGAATGGCCGTCTGTCTCGGTGATTGATATTGTTGGCAGAGTTCGAACTTGTATATGTGACACAGAAGTCTATCAAAGGGGGAGCTGTTGCTGAGTATTGCGCTGAACACCCGATTTTGGGGCGTGGTCTGAATGACGAGTTTCCCGATGAAGACCTTCTAGTTATCGAATGTAATGAAGCATGGAAAATGTATTTCGGTGGGGCCTCGAACCAGTACGGAGATGGAGTAGGGGTTTTGATAATAGTTCCCAATGGTTCCCACATGTCGCTGTCAATAAAGCTGAACTTTCAGAATTCCAACAACACAGCAGAATACGAGGCGTGTGTCGTAGGACTAAAAGCACTATTAGTATTGGGTGTCGAGGAAGTAGAAGTATATGGGGATTCAGCCTTAGTGATATCTCAGGTACAGAGAATATGGAGAACCCGAGAAGAACACCTGAAGCCTTACTAAGGCTACCTAGAAAACCTAACCCAGAAATTCCAGAAAATAACCTTCACCCTTTTACCCCAAGCCCACAACCAATTCGCCGATGCCTTCACTACTTTGGCTTCCATGATTCAAATACCCTCCGGAACCCAAGTAAAACCTTTGACCATCCAACAAAAATTCAGGCCCGCACATGAAGAAGGAGTCATGAAAATTGATGGAGAACCTGATGACGGACACTCTTGGTATTTCGATGTTTAGAATCTCTTGGAGAAAGGGGAATACCCAGAAAATGCCAATAAGAAGGATCGTAGGGCATTGAGGCTGTTTGCCACACAATTTATCATCTATGGAGGAAAATTATTCAATAGGTCCTATGACGGAATACACCTTCTCTGCGTAGACCGCGATGTTGGAGAAACATTCATGAGGGAGGTACATAAAGAGGATTGTGGGTCGCACATAAATGGGAAAATGTTGGTTGAGAAGCTACTCACGTTGGGTTATTACTGGACAACTATGGAAACTAATTGCGTACAATACGTCAGGAAGTGCCATCAATGCCAAGTGTACGCCAGTGCAAACTACATGCCACCAGTGGAGTTGCATCAATTATCGTCTCTCTGGCCATTTTCAGCATGGGGAATAGACATCATTGGGGAAATCAAGCGGTCTACGACTGGTGGGTACAAGTATATTCTAGTGGCAATCGATTATTTCACCAAATGGGTAGAAGCGGCGGCATATGTGGAGTTAAAATCGAAGCATATGGCCAAATTCATTGAAACCAACATAATCTGCCGATATGGAGTACCTCATGAGGTTATTTTAGATAACGGGACGCATTTTGAAGATGAAGTCAAGAAGTTGTTCACAAAATTTAGTATCTGGCATCACAAATCCTTACCCTACAGGCCTCAGACCAATGGAGCTGTAGAGGCTACCAACAAGAATGTTAAAACTATCCTCAGCAAAACGGCAGTGACCTATAAGGATTGGGTGGAAAAGCTCCCTTACGCATTGTGGGGATACCAGACGTCCGTAAGAACTTCCACAGGTGCTACTGCCGTATTCATTGGTATACAGGATGGAAGCTGTGTTACCCGTGGAGCTGGAAGTACAGTCCCTCAGAGTCGTATTGGAAAGTCAAATTCCAGAGGTGGAATGGGCAAGAGAGCGATATGAGCAGCTGGCACTATTAGAGGAAAGGAGACTCAAGGCATTGTACCATGTGCAGGGCTATCAGTGCCAAGTAGCTAGAGCTTTCAATAAAAGGGTTAGGCCGCGGAATCTGAAGGAAGGAGATTTGGTGCATAAAGAATTTAGGGCGCCCGTGTTTGACCCTCGAGGGAAGTTTAAGCCCAATTGGGTCGGGCCAAATGTCATTAAAACGATTTACCCAGGCGATGCAGTCAAGTTGATGGATGATGATGGGAATGAGTTAGTAAACCCAATTAATATGGATAGACTCTGCAAATACTATGTATGAAAAGAGTACGAAAAATTTGGTAAAGTACTAAGTGCTCAAAATTAATAATAATAGCTTTTTATTAATTGGGGAAAATCATTACATCTTTCTGATGCTTATTCATTAACTCATAAGGCATTAAAAGTAATGCATGGGTACAATAGTTGATAGGGGCACGTGGGGTAATCAGGGTCACTTCTTCCTAGCCTCTGTCTCGTCTTTTGTTTCCTTTTTCCTTTTGTGTTCTTCTTCCTCTTTTTCTTCTTTCTCTATGTTAGCAAACAGCCAGTTGTAGTAAGACCCAAGGGAGCTAATCACTTCAGAGGGGGTAACAGCCCAATAAACTGCTTTATTGTGCGAATCGTTCTCGATGCGGTCCACAATGTTGGGTTTCCAGGGGCAGGTGTAGCTGAGGTGTCCCCATTTAATTGGATCTTGGCGTAACCCTTACTAGTGGCAGATGCGTATAGGGGAATAGAACGAAACTTCTTTGAGACCAATCAGCATGACACTATAAGGGAGGATCAGGTTCCGAACAGCATAAGAAGTCTTCTACCAGGGGTAGAACCAGCGGATTTTGTGACAGGACACGGATTCCAGCAAATTACAGGGTTTGCTCGACATTTGGGAAAGGTTTGATGACCTTCCTGTGGCGATAGTGCTGAGGGTGGTATGTCTAGATACTCATAGCTAGGTCCCCGATCAGTTTTAAGCGTTTGAACAACCAAATATGCGTCGCAAAGAAAGGAAAATTAGGTTTTTAGCAACCCACGCATGTACATACATGGACAATGCACGTACGTGCATAGTCCATGCACGTACGATCATTGCAAAAAAAAAAAAAAAAAAAAAAAAAGAAAAAAGAGGAAGAAAGAAGAAGCACGTGGACGTGGGAAAGGAAACCTGTAAAAGGAGGGGGCTGCCACTAAAGGAGAAACTGTCGCTACGCACCACACGGTCTAGCCCGTTAAGGGTATCTACTAGAACCATCATGCTAGGATTAAAGTCTTTGATCTCTGGGATTATACAGACAACCAAAGTCTCCAGCTTCGAGGATTCGTCCCTGAAAAAGAGGGCGGCAAGAGTACAGAAGCATGCCGCGCATAGATAGTAGACTCGGGCCTGACCAGTGGGAGGCATAGGACGGGATATGAAGTATTCCGCGAGTTTCGCCACATCCACTTTAAAATCTGAAGTCCACCCTTGCACCATTCGTGCAGAAAGTCCTAAGAACTGGGCCACCTCCGTGGCCGAAACCTTGTCAATTGAGGGAAGAAGCAGACCATTGAAGCTGGTCCGCCCCATGATGCCACCAAAATCCTCAAGTGTAGGGCACAACTCATTAAATTTGAATTAAAAGACGTGGCGGGTTGGTTTCCAATATTCTGAAGCAACAAGGAGGAAGGTATAGTTTACCTTCACCCGGCAGTAATCGAATAAGCACGGGAGGCCGAAAGCTTCCTTGAAGTCGTCTCGCGCTCGGGTATCAAACGAAAAGAGCCACCGTTTTACATCCTTGACAAATTTAGGGTCTTCCATCATAGGGTTTGGTGAAGAAGGACTAAAGAAGACATGCCTTTTATTGGGAAAAAGTTTCCAATTCCACGGAGGTCAGAAAAGGGAAGTGAAGACCCCCATGATCGTATGTGCATAAGCCATGCATGTACGACTTCATGGGCCAGGCACGTACGTGTACAGGCCTCTTTCCGCGTACTTTTGCCACATTTTCGTAGCTTTCTGACCCCCTTTTCCTCTTGTATGCCATGTAAACACAAGGTCTTTTGGGTATTTCGCTTATTGGATCATCTTTTTATTAAAGGTTAGGGGGGTTTGGTTTGGGTCTTTCTTATTAGCGTTGCCTATACCGGACAGCTTGTTATTTGTTTCGGCACCATAAAGGAGGAAAATGATGCACAAATCAAACATATCTGTAAAAGCAAAAAAAAGGAACCATCCATTTCAGAAAGGGAAGGAGAAAGGAATTGTTTAAGTACATGTCCCAAAAAGCTAACAAAACCCAAATGTTTGAATTCCAAAATAATAAATGAAGTCAACGAGGGTCATATAAAGGCGTTTGGGAAGGAGAAGCTGGTGGGCTGTCATCACTATTATCATTACCTCCGTTATCACCACCATCACCACCATCACCATCACCACTATCATCATCAGCCCCAAAGCTATCCCAGTCCTCCCCAGTAGGGGCATTGCTCTACGATTGTCAGCCTACGAGAGAAGGATATAACCATGTCCTTCAAACTCCCCACCATCCTCAAGAGTGTCAAAGCCTCCTTGCGAATGAGCTACGAGTGGGGAAACAATGGGCAATCGTTAGGACATGCATGCTTTCTTATATATATGGGAAATCTAACAAATGCAGGGACCAGAAAACTCACCGATCTAGTGCCCTCAGCCATCGGGTACCCGATGCACCTGTTTAGCTTGGGGATATCCTCATTCATAGCTAAATCAAGGGTAACATGAAAAGGTACGCTCCACCCCGACATGACGGGTGCTAGTCCAGCAGGTGCATCTGCAACAAGGGTAGCTTGCGAGAAAGAGCCAAGCGCATGTTTTAAAAATAGAAATAAGGAAATTGAAAAAGTATTGGGGAAAAGGCGTGCATACCAGTGCAACAAAGATGCTGCCCATCAACCGTTCCCACGCGAATGAGGCACAGTCAATCTCCTCAGTAGACAGACGGTCGGTGTAGGGGATCATGGCTCGCCAGGCAGCCAGGTCACTCGATGTCGCCTCAACAGGAATAGCAACAAAGCGAGGGGGATCCACTGGGACTGGAGGATCGCCCATGCCCACATCGGCAATTTGCGACACCACCCTCTCTACGAGATAGAAAGAGCGGACCCCTAGGGTACTCAAAAATTGTGGACAAGGTAGAAAGAGTCAAGGCAGCAGTATCCCACTCGGCAGGAGCACGTGCAGGGGTACCCTCCCATGGACGCGGAATAATCTGTAGGAGAGTAATGACAGGATAAGTACGGGGCATATAGCACTAATGACAATGCTCTAAAGTGAAACAGGATATACCCGGTCTACGATCAGCTCGTCCAGGAAACGACAAGGAGCTCCAATAATCATGCTTGTCGACGGGAGAATCCGGGTCCTCACAAAAGTATCTGCCTACCCAAAGTTGGGCAAGTAAGGATGATGAGAGAGCAATAAAGGATGGCAAGTAAGACAGGAAAGAGGGAAAAGGGAAAAGATTTACCGCCCAAACCCGCCAGTGGCTAACTATGGATTGCACAGCCATCCGACTCAGGGAATCCATGGCCAAGATCACATGGCCGTACACTACTGCTCCGTAGCTGAACTCATGGGCCCTCCCTAAGTCTCTCAGGGCCAAAAACCAACCAAAATGAATCATCTGTGCTGCATTCGGGACTAAGTAGCCCCCTATCAGGAATAGCAGATACCCACAAGCCATCCGGATTTGCTAGGCGGTTGTACCCTGCTCTTGAGTCGACATACTATCATACACATCCAAGATGAAGATAGAGGCACTATCATACTTGATCCCTAAAAGCTCTTGAGAGAGTCTTTCTCTCTTACTCTCGTCATGGTCAAAAGAGAGAGGGAGGCCGTCCATGTGCAGGCCTGTAAAGCAATGAAGTCGTATAGGGTCAGGGTCAGCTCCCAGCCTGCAATGTAGAAGGAATGGGTGGTGTCCCACCACCTCTCAGCCATGCAGTGAACAAAAGCCCGATCGCTCTCGTCCACCAAGCCAGAGATCACCGTCCCAAAATCGGTGCCAATAATCAAGGCCTTCGTCTCCGCAGTAAGACGAGCCCACCATGCTTTCGCATTCACCACACCCCCACAGGTAACTGGCAGCTTAGGCAACTGTTACATAAATAAAACCAGGTGAGCACAGCACAGGTATGTATCCTTGCAACAAAACATAAAGAAAAAATCAGAAAATTTAGGTAGAATTCAAGGTAGGCACGTACGTGCACACCACAAGCATGTACGTGCCTCGGGTATACACGTACATATCTATAGACGATTTTTGATTTTTCGGACCCCCCCATGATACGTACACCAACCCATGAAATTTTAATCTCCCAACCTCGTTTCGAACCACCATAAGGCACGTCTATGTGTTATTGCATGATTAATTGGAAGAAAAATGGGGTAAGTCCATTGTAGAGTCACGTATGTACGTAGAAGATGCACATACGTCATTGGGCACGCACGTATATGCTTTTACCTAGATTTTCATCCTTACCATCGTCCCTATGGCATCCCCATCAGATTCCTAGGTTTCAACCCCCCTCTATTTGTTTTTAATGATAAGAAAACACAAAAAAATCGAAGCTTTTTCTAGTAAATGAGAAATGAAAGAGGAATTTGCTAGTTTAGCCACTTACTCGGCCTAATATGGCAAGATGTGAGGCGTGCTCCATAGGATGAAGGAAGATGCCACCCTCACTGCGTTGAAGGCAAGGCTGAGGCCACCACCTCAGAAATCGTGGGCCTCCCTAGCTCGTCGGGGTCCCTCGCTGGTGCAGCACTCGACTGTGCCAGCCTTCGCCGACATAAACTGCCTTCTAGGTGCCATGGGTGCGCACGAATGTGGGAGGAATTTGAGGAGAAAAGGAGAAGGAGAGAGAGTGATGGGAGACAAAAGGTTTTGGTCATGGAGGATGTACGTGGAGATTATGGCAAGTGGTTGGAGATTTATAGACGTTTTCGTGCCTTTTGAACTTCCCCCATAACTGCATACAGAAAACGACGGCGTTTGGAATCCTTTTTAGCGCCAAGAAAACTAGATATATGTACGTGCATATGGTCTATGCGTACAAGCATAAACTATGCATGTGCGATCACGAGGTAGTAATCGCAGATTATTTGCGGTTTAACCCGATTCAGCGGCTCCGATTTTGGTTTTCAACCAATCCGATTTAGTTCCGTAACGTCAGGCAAAGAGGATTAAATTGAAATTCACCCCGCGAATTTCTAATCAAAATTTAATCAATCTGGATTAATTTGAAATTCATTCCGCAAATTTCTAATTGAAATTTAATCAACCCGGATTAAATTGAAATTCACCCCGCGAATTTCTAATCGAAATTTAATTAATCTGGATTAATTTGAAATTCATCCCACGAATTTCTAATCAAAATTTAATCAATCTGAATTAAATTGAAATTCACCCCATGAATTTCTAATCAAAATTTAATCAATCTGGATTAATTTGAGATTCATCCCGCGAATTTCTAATCGAAATTTAATCAACCCGAATTAATTTGAATTCACCCCACGAATTTCTAATCGAAATGTAATCAACCTGGATTAATTTGAAATTCACCCTGCGAATTTCTAATCGAAATTTAATCAACCCGGATTAAATCCACCCCGCAATTCCCAAATTGGAACTTAATCAACCCGGATTAAGTTCACCCTGCGAATTTGCAGAAGGCCATGCGTCACCTTGTGATTGCCCCGAAGGAACGTTACCATGCATCATGAACTACGATAGGTCTGATCCTCGTTAAGAGGTATGTAGGAAGTAGGGTACCCCCCTAATATGACCTCATAGGTCCGAAATGAGTGTTTCCAGGTCTTTTAATTTTTTTCGTTGTACGAGCAAAATCAAAAGAAGGGGCAAACTGTTAACACCCCATTTGTACCCCTTGACACCACAAGTCACTTTTTAAACCCAATGATGAAGGGCAGTAACAAACAGACCATGGTAAGCGAACCCGAAGGACTTACGCAGGCACAGCGAGGCTTTCTTTGGCATTTTTCAATACCCCGTGCTCGTACATGCATGGGTGATGCACGTACGTGTATAGTCCATGCACGTACAATCATGCCCCTCTTTTATTTGAAATTCCAGCATTTCCTTCCGAATTGCCTCTTACCTTATGTAGCCCCATGCTAACAGCTGCTCGATGGCGGTTGAGAAACCCTAGAAACCCTCGAATTAAACCCTAATCTCTGCCTATAAATACCTTGCTTTCATTCAAAAGAGGGGGCCAACTTTTTCTACCTAGCCTCTACCTCGAAAAACCCAAGAGTTGACGGCTGTGTCTGCAAAAAGTCCGGAAAGCAAATTGACGGAGGAACTGTTGCTGCCCGTACCTGAGGGTAATAATTCCCAACTCCTAATTTCGCTCTCTTTGGTGATTCCTTATGATTACTTGCGATATAACATGAAATGAATATTGGTTTCATTAAATCTCTTCATTCGTTGCTTGCATTTAAAACGTATTTAAATTCGATTTGACAGAGGTTTCATTGCTGCGTATAAGAGTTTTTGAATAGGGTTTTCTTATTTGTTTTAAGCATAAGGGGGAAATAAGATTCATGTACTCACCCAGCATTCGTATCATGCTATGCCTGTTCATATATGTACATATTCGTATTAACTTGTTCATGGTATCAACATGTACCCATAACATTCAGATCTAGGGCATCAGTGTCATCTTTAAAGCATGATTCGAATTGTTCATAGGCTTTCTGACTTGGCAGCAGCACGGTAGGTGTATGTTTAGGCATAATATACCATCGTTGGGAGGCATGTACGTACGTATGCAGGAGAGGCACATACATGTGTCTCCTATGTACGTACGAGCATGACCATGTTTTTATAAGATTAACTTTGTTTTTCTCTTTTGTAGGCAGTGTAAGTGTTTCTTTTAATTTTAAATCCTCTTTCCTGTACATATAGCTTCCTATTAATTCTTTTTTATTCTTTGTCATCGCATGCTATTGTGTGATTCTGTATAAATGCTTGGTTGACGATTGAATTCGATTAAGTCCTTTTTAATTAAAGCCAATAAATGTATGTGGGGGTCGGATTTCAGCCGGGCGAAGGTGGGTGCCTAACACCTTCCCATCCACGCACCTTAGCTCTGAACCTTGTTTCTCTTGGTAATGACGAGTTGGGCCCTTGCTAGGGGTCAATCGGTTCCCGAGGCCAAAATCGGGTGGCAACTCCCTCTCCGCCCTAATCATTCAGTGGTTAGTGGCGTACTCCCGAGCCGGCGTGGTGAAAGGACACGGTGCTCACAGGTACGCTAATGGTTCAACTTCTAATTCTAATTGCCTCAAACCCAAACTACAAAATGACTAACATAAGCCTTAATTATCCAAGTGTACGTAAACTTATGTAGACCTACCCACATTGAATCACTATCAAACCCCACCATCCCTTCTTCTTTGTAATGGTTATGTGCTTATTATATGTACAACTTGTGCATATATATAATACATAATAGTTGGTGATCATTGAGTCTACCCTAATTATTAATTAATTTATTTAGTTTTAACCTTTTACTTCTTTCAAAGTCAAATTGTCAATTCCAAGAATTTACCTTTTTGCTATTCATCTTACTTTATGATACACATATATCAAAACCCAATATATACACCTTTGTATCATTAAGTCAGAACACTACCCTCACCCTGCCAATACCTATCCTTATACTTTCTATATATAAACAATAGAATGTATAGTTTATACTTACTTGACTATTAGGTGGACGATGAAGAAGAAGCCAAAACCCAGCTGGCAATTTTCTTTCTCTCTCTATTGTTTCAGTCAATAGCAATAACTTCAATCCCCTTATAAATACCCTTTATATATAAAGCAAATAAATCCTAACCTAGCTAGGATTATATCCAATATTAATGTTTGGTTATCTAATCCACAGTTATAACTAATCCCAATAATTATGTGAATAGTAAAATAAATTCATAAAATTAAATTTATAATTAATTAAATAAAAAGATTTACGGTAAATACGGGGCATTACATAAAGTGAAGAAGGAACAACCAAAAAAATCATGCGAAGAAGAAGGGATTTAAAAAAAAAAAAAAAAAAATCATCATGTGAAGAAGGGATTTTTTTAAATAAAAAAGGGAAAAACACTAAAGTCAGATTTTTATCCTAAGAATCAAAGAAAAAAAGAAGAAGAAACCTGATTAAGTATGAAGAAGGAACAACCAAAAAAACCCCTAAAATCAGATTTTTATCCTTAAAAGAAGAAGAAGAAGAAGAATAACAAAAAAAGCCAGATCAGGTAGGAAGAAGGAATAAACCAAAAAAAGCCCAAAAATCATATTTTTATTCTCAAAAGAAAAAGAATAATGTACCTAGGCTTTCGCGAGAGAAGAGAACGGCGCTGCTCTGTAGTGAGGTGAGGGTTGTCTGTTGGCAAGAGAGAGAAAGAAAGAGAAAGAGATGCAGCTAGTCGTGTAGGTGTTGACGTCTCCTGCCGTCGTAGGTTAGTCGATGGAGGGAAAGAGGAACGTTGAGGATGAGAAGATTAGAAGCTTTTTTGAGAAGCTTTACGCTACCCAAGGAGAGGAATGTGTGATTACAGCAAACCCGAGTTAGGTAAAGTGGGCTTTAGAACGTGTGAAAACAATAAAAATCTAACTTTGAATCCCAATCGTCCATCCAAGGGATTCGGATTTGGTGTGGTTGGCTATTTTTACTACATGGTGTAGTAAAGGTAGGATCGATGACACGTGGGCAAGAAAGAGAAATGAAAAGTTGTTAGATGTTGAACCTCAAATGCATTTGTCGAATTTCAACCTTCCGTTTTTTTTCTTTGTTATATGTCATCAATCCTACGTTTACTGCATCATGCAGTAACTGCACCAAATCCAAATCCCCATTCAAGAGGAACAGCCAAGATTTATTCTCGAGCGGGTTGCAAGAACTGCGTTTACGGCGGTTGGAACCGAACTGGGTCTAGTATTGCCTTTCCCTCTTCTCAGCAAATCGCGAAAAGCCCGCGGTTCTGTTTTTCTTACTTGCTGCACAGCGCACCCGAAAATGTAAAATACAAACGAGCGTGTAGAAGTGGAAAGAGGGAGACAACTGCAGCAGGCAGAGAACAGAAGAAAGTCAAATCAAAACGTTTGACGACGGACGATGGCTCGGCAAGCCACCAGATTGATCGCTTCAATTGGATCCAAGTTCACCTCACCAGCCTCTTCTCCTTTCATGTCTCAGTCTCGCCACTTTACGGCGGCTCCGTCACCTCCACCGGCTGTTTTCGTTGACAAGAACACTCGGGTCATATGCCAAGGCATTACCGGCAAGAACGGTACATTTCACACCGAGCAAGCTATCGAGTACGGCACCAAAATGGTATGTCTCTCTCCTTCTCTAAGCTTTTTTTATTATTTATTTTTTATTATAGATTTTCTCTTGAAATGTCCGTGATTAATCTGCTTTTTCCTTTACACTTTCGTGGTTTCTATTATGTTATGGTTGCTAATCTGTTGATCATATTACCCCACTTGGATCCGTGGGTTTAGTTATTTTTCTGTGTAATTCTAGTGCTTATATATATATATATATAAGTATAATAATGTTATTTTCTCAATGGGTTTTGTTCTAATGTAGGCATAGTTTAAGCAATTTTTGTCAGAAAACCATTGAATGGGAAGGAGAATGGAATTGGGTAAACCCATCTTTAAGGTTTTAGTTGATGGGCTTGGGAAACTGCTCATGGCAACTGGGATGAATATGTCATTCCTTTTATCTCATGTTATGCAAATTCTTTTATAGTATTGCTCGACAATGCGAGATTACAATCTGTCGGCTCAGAATGCGGGTGTGCCAGAACCACCAGGTTCAATTCTGATTTACCTTTATTCAGACGAAAACCAATTGGGATGAATTTTGTTCAATTATAAGGCTGCTAGCATCAATGATCAGACGACTTAAATTGGGTGGGTTTCTTCCCTTTGAAGGCTTCTTTTTTGCCTACTTCAGGGGGGAAAATGCATTTCTACTAATAAAGCTAATTAGAGACGAGAATTGCAACTAAGGAAGTAATAAGGATAATCTATTTGCTACAAGCATGAAAAAGGTAAATTCTAAGCCTAAGGCTAACTAAACTTGGGATAATCTATTTGCATTTTGCTCGTTTTGTATACTGTTTCTGGCAGTAGTCACTTGTTCTGTTTTGACTAAGCTTAAGATAATGCCAAATGTCAAGATGAGTTGGTCCCTTATTGGCTTATTGCTCCTATGTCCTTACATAAACAACTCACTCTTATACAGGTTCTGGTTTGATCTTTGATATGCAACATTATTCAATAGCATCGAAACATTTTGTATTCTATATACGTATACTACGAAAAAACATCTTTACATTAATTATGTCACAGTTCTGGTTTTATTTTGTTTCTGTTTTCTAATTGTTGTAGGCAAGTTTTGTTAAAGAGAGTGTTGAGGCCCAAAATTAGTAATGAATTTTTACTTATAAAAAAGTTAGCATTCATCTTTGCTAAGAAATCCACTTCTGTGTTAGCCAAATGAGAAACCCAAATAGGAGATCTATCTAAGGAGCTTGATAGCTCAACTGCTTCTTTCAACAAGTAAGCACAATTCCAAAAATAAAGTTTTCAATTACAAAAACGAGAATCGAGACAAAAAAATTCATACGTTTTTTTCAATAATATATATATATATTAATATATATGAACAACACATTTTTTAGTTAAAAAGGATACAATGGAAGGACCACAAGACCACAAGTTCTCAAAGCAAAGAACTAATGACAAACAAAACAACAAGAGATGAAACTCTAAGCACCAAAAACTAACAAAAAATATAATGGCCAATAAGGCGAAATAAAACACTATCAATGGGGTAGAAATGTCCTATAAAAGTATGTACTTTGGAGGCTTCTTTTTTGGCAAGAAAATCGACCTCCCCATTAGTAGATCTATGAACCCAAGAAACAGCCACTTCGATCACTCTCACAATATCCGAAATCTCTCTCATAAGATGCCTCCATATCCCTTATGCCATATCCTTGGCCCAAGTGATGATCATAGAAGAGACTCTCTCAACCAAGATATCCCTAGGGTCCCCACTCTTAGTGTGTCTCAACCATACTAAAAGAGCTCTAGTCTTTGCTTTAGTGGCTAATTGTCACGACCCAAAATTATTAGGCCAAGATCAAGTTAATTAGATAAGGTTTAATTTAATAAATTTTTTTGATAAACGTTGGATGACATGTAACAGGCCCATAATTTTGTAAAAGTTTGGGCATGACTCATTTGTAAATGAGACACACAATGATAAAACCTGAAATATGTTTTAAGACATTTCATAAAATGATCCCTGTCATCCATCCATCCATCCATCCATCCTATCATCAGATGCATCATAATCCACATGAAACAATATCCTACTTGATTTAGTTATTATAGTCATCTATAATTAAGTACATGTCCATTGCCCATTGGCCGAATAAAATTCATAATTAATACATCCCAAATACTAAATTGTTCCAACATTAACATAAACTAGCAAGGTCCAATCATAGCATAGCATAGTAACAGTCCATATATGACGGTGAAGTTTCTCCAGCTCTAGTACTATCTAAAAACTGTTAGTTAAATAGGCATGAGTGATGCTTAGTAGATATAATTTTCACAGCAATAAACCATAACATGATAATATATATATATAACCTAATTATCTATGCTAATTAAAAATAGAATAAATTCATGAATGCTGTCATGAAATGCACAATGGGACTTCATGCCCATTTTACATAATTCCATGAATTACCTAGCTTACCCCAAAGGGGCCATCACACATGGCATAGGGGACAACCACCCCACGAGGACAACACTGCAGTTGCCTCAAATTCAGGAGAACACTGCAGTATCCCAAGACTATTGGAGGGAAAAACACAGCAAGATAATGGAAGGCCACAAGTAGTCGATGCTCCAATAGCCCTTTTATCAAGAATTTATTTAATTTATTTTCAGTTCATTATTATGCCAATAATGAGATACCGTGGGAAAATAATTATGACAATCATGATAATGTACTCATAACTAATAACCAATCTTCAGCGTGTTTACATTTATTTCTCAAGTAAACATTATACCCTACATCCCTACATCACATAATTATTTCAACAATTATACAATACAAAGAAGAAATAACCATACAAATATATATTCATGATTTCTTCACCACAAATAATAAGGATAACCCACATTTCATCATGTGAATCTAATCCCATTACATGTCACCCATATAAATATCCATACCCAATTACCCATATATCAATATTTCAAGATTTATATCCATGAACACAAAATACCTGCTTACAACCCACATGCAAAGAGATACACATAACTCTATTATCATGACAAGGATTGAAAACCATGAAAATTATACCTACCTCAAGGTTAATGCAAGAAAATGTAAGAATGAAGGTGTAGGAGATGAAACCCAAGCCAAAAGTCCACCTTTAGCTCCCAAGTCCACAAACCAAGCTTCAATCTACACAAGATGGTGGAGAAGATTAATCCGCCCCTCATAATGCATCCACAAGCATTACAAGATAAGATCTTAGCTCCAAGATGGACATGCAAGAGCAATGGAGGTGTAGAACTCCTCCCTAACCCACTTTCTCTCTCTAGCTTCTTCTCCCTCTCTTTGACTTTCTCTCCGTATTCTTTCTTGTGTTCAGCCAAAAATGGGAGCAAACACACGTACTAGGGTGTATAAGGGGGTTTAGAAAAGGACACACGTGTCATTTCATGAGATTTTAAGAAAAACAACCTGGTTTTTTGAGTCCCAATCGATTGTGGTTTGATGGCCTAATTGATTGGGATCAGGCGGAGAATCTGAGATAGGTTTTGTCTGACTCCCAATCAATTGGAATTCCCCATCCCAATTGATCCTAATTGATTGGGCTTGAGGCATATACGCCCATTTCATGCAACCTTATGGTAAATCCATGTCCACAACCAAGTTGTAACCATGCTAAGTCCTTGCATAAAAGTAAATAACAAAACACTTAAATACGATTCGGACCATGCACGATGAAGTTAACTACTATACTAAGCAACTAATGTCCTTATACTAACCCTAAACCGAATGGCAAAGAGATATTGTAGATAACCATACGTTCATGATCTCTAAAGAGACCCATCACACCAATGGACTTTGGATTCCCCAACAAGCATTCATCAAAGTTGAACTTGATCCTTCCAAGAATAGGAAGTTGCCACTTCCTCCTCTTGCAAATAGTAAGAGATTTAGAAGAATACACTATGTTTAAATCCCTCATAACAAAGGAAGGAGGAACACTACTGCATGCTTTAGGAGTGAAAGCCCAAATCTCACTTGAACATTCAATATTCGTATTTACACAAATTTCATGTCTACGAATCAGAGACAAGAAAAATATAAGCAAATTAAATTTCTATTGATTTTTGAAAGAAATGGGATATAATCTCTAAGAATATTCTTTGACAAGGAAATCCTATGATTCTCTTCTTCATGGAGCTTCGATCCGAGGGCTTCCAGAAGCATGTTTCTCAGACTGATTAGGGAATATGTGGTGGACTTGAAGAGTTTTTTATGGCTAGCACTTGCCTCAGCTTGATGAAATGGGTGAAACTGTGAAAGTTCTCCAAGGCCTTTGGGCTTCAATCTGGAAGAGCTTCTTCTTCTGTTGTTCTTTGTCATTTTTGACCTCCATATTTATAGATGTGGATCCCTTGATGATAAGAATAGCTTCATGATAATTATCCTCATTGATGTGGACCCCATGTGACAAGTGTCGTATTTTGATTTGTAGAAAGTTTTCTTTCTTGAATGCTACCTTCATGACACATGGCATCCATATTTAAATGGGTAGAAATCCATTTTTCTTGTATAAAAAATGTTTCTTTTGTGACACATGGCTACTTTGTAGATGGTGAAAATTTCTGTCAACATTTCCATAAAATTTCAATAATCCTTCTCTCTTAAAAATTTATAGCATTTATTTCCATCCTAGTGCAACAAATATAGCCATAATCTCACACTTACACAGCATACTAACTCTCTCCTAACTAAAGCTTGGAAAAGAGGCCTCCATCAACTAGTAAATATGTTGAGGAAGATTCCAGCTAGTGCTCGCCAAGAAAAAAAGTTTAGACCCCAACTAAGGTAAATAAGTAATACAAGAAACATAAAGTTAGGGGAAAGCGTTTTGTAAGAACGCATCTTTTATAGCATGTCAAGAGTGTTAACCTCAGCATAACCACTAACCAAGACAGAGCTTTTACCTTTGGGGGCCTTTGAGTACCAAATGGTTTTGGAGGAAAATGATAAGCTTCACATTGGAGTTGGAGATCAAGGCTTGGAAAGACAAGAGAACTGGCCATTACACTCCAATTTGTCTTTATAGGAAGAAAAGATGTAGAAATCTCTAAGAAGTAAAAGGTGGGAAAGCTCACCAATTTCATGATCATTAAGGGTATGGAGAAAATAAAATTCCATGAATTCCCAGAAGGGGAATAATTCCAGCGGTTTGCAATTGTGATAGAATTCCCCTCTTTCAGTACACAAAGAAGCCAAGGGAAAGAAATTTGTGCAAGAAATGAGTGTGTTCTCATGAAAAGCTACACTAATTTAGAGAAAGAGAGAAGGCATCATATATTCTTATATATATATATATATATATAAAGAAAACTATTGAGTATGTAAATAGGGATACTAATATAATTTCCTTCTATAATTTGGAAACATAATTTGGGAATTTGAATAAATTTAAAAGGGCCCACTGTACAAAAAAATTCATTAATTTAATTCATCAAAAATATTTTACCTTTCGTATAATTAGCAATTCCTAAAATTTTAGAGGTCATGGCCGTCGTCCCTTTCCTCATGAGGTTTTGTCTTAGTTACTAGCATGATTCTCTCAAGAGAATTGCGATTCTTACAAGATTCTATTGAGAAGCACAGAATAGTGGTTCCAAAGCATGATTGACACCCTTGGTGGAAGGTTCTTGCTTCTAAGCATTTTCCACAAGGTTTAAGAAATCCAATAAGCAGAGTGATGAATTTTTATGGTGAGCGATGAGTTTCACTGGTTGCAACTTTTGCATCCCAATTGTGGTGATTCAAGCTAGACTTGGTTAGAAGTTAGAGTCACTGAGTTCTTGAGGGAACCTTGCTTCTTCAAGAATCTCTGCAACCACTTACTCATGAGTATTTTTTTTTTTTTTTTTGAAATTGCTAAACCCAAACAAGCATGTTCCTTGATCAACAAATGGTAGCCCAAACCACTAAACGATCTTTCTTGCTCCACCCAATTTGAACAACGAAATTTTCCAATGAAGACGAAATTTAGAAAGTTTACAGACGCTATGTGGGCCCCACCAATGCAACAATCGCCTTACCATAGGCGCGGCATGAAGATGAGTGTGTTTGGTGGGGTATGGTTGAACCTACATGATTCAAGCTCCTTAGATTTGAAGAAATATGGAAGTTTTATGATTAGGGGTATTTTGATAATTTTATAGATTGGGGTGGGTTTGCTTGGAGTGAAAGTTTGTAGATGTTTAGTTATGAGTTAGTTCATTCTTAATCTTGTTCGAATTATTTTGAATCTTATTTAGTTATTAAGAAGTCTTTTACTTGTTTATAGTAGCCTAGTAGGTTTCCTAATTTGACTGGGAGTAGAATTAAGTAACCCAGCCTTATGAGATATAGGTATGGCTTGTAGAGACAATTAAACACAACTGATAATGAAATTTTCTGCAGCTTTTGCGTTCAATTAATGGTGGGATTCCATTGATTAACTAGAGGTGGGATTCCTAGAAACCCTTATTGAGATTTCTAGGTTTATCTTATCTCTCTTCTTCTTTTCCTTCTTTATTTTAATCTGTTGCACTTCTGTGCACTTTGTTTTTTTTTTAACTCACAAGTAGCCCTGTCTTTACCCTCAATTTTAACCCTAAAGTCTTACTTTTGATCATAAACCCTAACCTTACCTGCCTATAAAATCTACTAATCTAGCCTTGAAAAACCTAAAATTTCCTTTGCTGTATAGAAATTATTTTTGATTTCTTATGATATTCTTCCTTACACTATCAACAAATTAACTCTTGTTCCATTGGTAGATCCTAATACCACCATCCCTACCACAAATGCTTCCAGCCACCTATACCACCTATACTTGATTGCTGGCAAGCCTTATTCTCTAAGTTAAGTTTGTTCTACTTCAGTTCATTTGTAACCTCACAATCTCATTAGCCACTTCAATCAGGACCCTAAAGAGAGAAAGAGATAACTGGGAATATTAGCAAGAGGCCAAGAGCAGCTTGAATGAGAGTGATCCTGCCTCCTAAAGAAATAAAGTCCTTCTGGGTTGTTAATTTCTTGCCATTTTCTAAGTCATTGAATTCCAAAAGTCCAAGTCTTTTAGAATACTACCGAAAGGGATCCCTAACTACTCCATGGCCCACCCTCGTACCATTGTTAACATTAGAGACGAAATTAGGATTTCTTCTTTTTTTATTTATTTATTTATTTTTTTTGGGGGGGGGGGGGTGGGGTGGGGTGGGGGTGCAAAGCATGAACTAAAAAATTTTCACTATTCAAGAATGAGAAATATAATACGATTCAAAAATAAATTAATGCATGGAAAATAAAACTAGCATTTATTCAATCTTAATAAAATATAAAAAAAGAAAAGACACAAAATAATTATTTAATACATTTCTAAAGCCCTAATTCAAATGGAGAAAGGAGGAAAATCGAATGTGGCTTCTGGTTTAGTTGTGTTTTGTTTGGCATAGTAAAGGTTTTGGTTGTGCTTTTGGGAGGGGGTCAGGTGTAATTTTTGGGCCCAATTATATACCTATATAGCTATATGCACATAATTTATTTATTTATTTATTTTTTCTGTGGTGGGGGGAGCATGGTCCCACTTACCGTAATGTAGTTAGGGACTTGTTAAGTTTCCAACTAATGTCTAAGTTTATAATTAACCAATGTGGGATGTGATATTTTTTTTTCAACAGTACTTTTTTGGTTAACATTATTGCCTGCTATGACACTTTTTCGAAAATTGATCTGAAGACTTGAAATAACCCAAAAGACTTCAAAATGAGTTAAAGATTGCCCAACCTTTATTTTGTTTTGAACAAAGAAATTGGTATCATATGTGAATTGAAGATGTGAAAGAAAATTGTATCGCATCTCATTTGAAAGACTTCAGTTAGATTTCTTGTAATCATTCTACTCAAAACATCTACCACAATGGTGAAGAGAAAAGGGGAGAGGGAATCTCCTTGTCTAATACCTCTAACATGAATCCTCCCTCTCGGTTCACCATTGATAAAGATTAAAAAATTTAGAAGGTTTTAGAGAACCCCTCAACTACAATAGTGCAACCCAAAACCTTTTTTTATACATCACATGGTCTAGAATCTCCAATCCATAAAGTCATAAGCAGTGTCAAAATTAATTTTGAAACTTATTCCATGTTTTCTACAATCCTCGACCACTTCATTGTCCCACCAACACTGCATTTATCTACCTCTCACAAAGGCTTCTTGGGATATAGAAATAGGGTCTTGTAACACTGCCTTCAGTCTCTTAGAGCATCTCCAATGGTGAAGGCATTTGAGGAGGCAAAGCTAAATTTTAGCTCCTCCAACCAAAAGAGGTGCTCCAACAGAGGCATTTGAGGAGCCAAATTTGGCTTTGAACGATATCTGGAGCCAAATTGGCTCAAGATTTATTTCTGAAGAATTTTTTCAATGGAGATGCACTCCACTTGTACATTTAGGATCAAGCAATAGCTCTCACCATTGGAACCAAAAGATGGCTTTGCATCATTGGAGCTGCTTGTGGCAACCTTTAGCTTTTTGGCACTGTAGGGAGCTATAAAATGCCTTTGCCTCCGCCAAACTAGCTTTGACCACTGGATATGCTCTTAGGAAGCCCTTTAGGGATAATAGATTAAATTCTTCTTCCTCATCCCATTGGCAATAGCATGCAAAAAACTAGTCATCCTATCTCCTTCTTTAATCCATTTGAATTTGTTTTGTTTTGTTTTGTTTTTTGTTTTTTTGTTTTTTCTGCCTCCAACTAGTCTTTCCCCTAGTGAGCACCTCTTCCAGTTCACTTTTCAATCTCAATCTCTTCCCTAAATGACCACCCTATACTTGACCCTCCTCCTTAAGCTTATTTAATGAATCAATCTGACCCAACAAATCCTCCATCTTCTTTTCAAACATCACCAAATTTCTCTTTTTCAAACTTTTAACTTATTCATAACAATAAACTTAATAATATTTTTGATTTGTTTATAGTAATATTTTTTTGGTCTTTGTTTTTGTTTTTGTTTTTGATACATGAAGAGTTTTGAGAAGGAATCACATAAATGATTACATTACAATTGAAGGAATTTGGAGTCATGGGCTGACAGTATGAAATTCTGGACTTCTTTGCTACTGTTTGTTAGAATCTAAACATACTTTATGATCTGATGATTGAATCTGACCAATCCTTGTGTCATTATCCCTGAGCAAATTTGTACTGAAGATCCTTTATCAAATCAAGATTGTCAATGAAATGTTAAAGAAACTATTGGTTCAAAAGACAAATTACTATAAGATTTGGGAATGAGATGAACAGGGAGGGTTTATGATTTAACTTGTCTTCTGTATAAATCTTTCTTTATTTCTAGTGATTTTATAATTTTAAATTGTTCTTCTTTCGCCTTATGCCATAAACCTTTATGCTTTCTTTGTGTATGCGTTGCTTCTGCAACGTGCCTTTGATATTTTCTTTAGATGCTGGAAGAACCCATTAGTAATATTTTCATTTTAATTTTAATTTTTTCTGTAATGAGGTTTGTCATCTTCAGTCATACTGTTATGGTAACCAGTTATTTGTCATTCTAAAGTGTGCAACTGATGAGCTATTTGATATACATGGGGTTTGGGGCTATGGTCTAAAATTAACCAATTGGCTTGATAGCCTGTCGCATGCTTTTTGTTGTCATTGATAAACTTTGTAGGTGTTTTCTAACTAAAATTCTCTTAATTTTTTTTCCTATAACCACCACTGGGTCTGAATATTTTCTATTTTCCTTTTTGCTTTCTTGACTTATATGTGGTTTCTGATTTTTTTTCCCATCTGATTTTCTTGAAATAGGTTGGTGGTGTGACTCCAAAGAAAGGTGGAACGGAACACTTGGGACTTCCTGTTTTCAACACAGTTACAGATGCAAAGGCCGAAACAAAGGCTAATGCTTCGGTCATTTATGTCCCCCCACCTTTTGCTGCAGCAGCTATTATGGAGGCAATGGAAGCTGAGTTGGATCTTGTTGTGTGCATTACAGAGGGAATCCCTCAGCATGATATGGTAAACTAAATTATATATTGGTAAATTCTGCAATGAAAAAGGATTTGTGCTTCCAAATACAGTTTGGATAAATATTAATAATAGAATTATTATTATTATAGAGTAAAGTTGCATTCAGTATCAACTGATTATAGGTACTTCTTGATATGATTATTGAAGTACAGCTGTATAGGTATATGTGAATTTGTTCTATTAAGATTTTTGGATTCCAATTGTATTCATATATCCATTGGGTATTGGTTATAAAATGTTTCTTAGATCTGGATGGTTCAGACTCAGACTGGATTTATATACAGGTGAGCATGTGCTAATATAACTTATATCAACATCCTGCATTGAGGGTTGTACTTCGTGCATTAGACCCCCAATGAGTGGTGTTGATATAACGTATATCTACACGTGTTGATCTGATCAGGACTATATTTATATATATATATATATATACATATATGATGATGGTCAAGTTAGGACGTGCTGATATAACTTATATTAGCACTTGCATTGGGGGTTGTACCCTGTGCATTGGTGGGTTACAGAGTGCATTGGTGGGTTATGGAGTACACTAGGCCAATGCACGGGGTATTACCCCTAATGCATGGTGCTGATATAACTTATATCAGCATGTGCTGACCTGACGGGGACTGTATATATGTATGTTTGTATGTATGTATCTCAATGCGCATACATATTTTTATTAGATTAGGATTTATCCAAAGTTGATATGTAATTATCAGCTTTATCATTTTGGGATAATTATCTGATATAGTATAACAAATACCATTCTGATTTTCCAATGAAATTTCATGCTTTTTGAATTCAATTGATGATTAAGATAAAGAGGCAATTCGTTGACAGGCGTAGTTATTGCATTTGACTATTGACTTTTCATGGGTGGATTGAAAGTGATCTTGAAGCTAATAGTTGCAAATTTCAGGTACGAGTGAAGGCTGCTCTTAACAAGCAATCCAAAACTCGGTTGATTGGGCCAAACTGCCCTGGTATTATCAAGCCTGGAGAATGTAAGATTGGGATTATGCCTGGCTACATTCACAAACCTGGCCGGATAGGGATTGTTTCACGATCTGGTACCTTGACATATGAAGCGGTAAGTCCTATTTAGAGGCTATTGAGGGTAGAAATTAATGACTACGAGACATTTCTGCAAGTTTCTTGGGGTTAATTTAAGTGTGTCCATGTTCTCATGAAATTCTGATGAGACTTAGGTGAAGTGGCAACATTTGTAATGTGAAATTTGCACCTGCTATTGCGGCGCTCATGCTTTCGTCGTGTCTGATTTTTTCAATCCATTGGAATGTGGATTTGCTGGTTGTGCTGTTTCCCTTGTTACACTTTTGTACTTTGATGGCACTCCCATGGAAAAGCGATTCAGTTGGCTAATATACAAAGGGTTTTCTTGACGTGTGCCCTAAGGGCACATGTTAAGCTGCAATTAATGAGGCAATCAGTCCATGGAAAATAGTGAAAATGCATAGAGAATTCTGCAAATTGCTTAGAAAAATGTGAAAATGCTTAGAAAACTGTGCAAATACATTTCCCTATGTGATGATTGCCTCATTAAATGCTTCTTAACACGTGCCCTAAGGGCACATGTTAAGAAAATCCATATTACTAAACCATCCTCCCTTTTGTTTACTTTTTCTTTTACCTCTTTACCCTATTACCTGTCACAAAATAAGATATTTTATGTTGTGGGGTTATGTGAGTGCTAACTTTTATGTTATAAATTTTTTATAGATTTGATTTTATTTGTTGTTTAATTTGCAGGTTTTCCAGACAACTGTTGTGGGCCTTGGACAATCCACCTGTGTAGGTATAGGGGGAGATCCTTTTAATGGAACAAACTTTGTTGATTGCATTGAGAAGTTCCTAGTGGATCCTCAAACAGAAGGTAATCTTTTCTATGAGTTAGCTGTTATTTATTTTCATGGTTTATGTTCTTCATAATCAATGTCCTTTCAAAGGAAGTTGAAGAAGGAAGGGGTTATTTTCAATGTGGATTTTGAGAAATTTTATGATCATGTAGACTGAGATTTCTTAGATTTTGTGCTTCTCAATAAAGGTTTTGGTTTTAGATTGAGGTCTTGGATGAGGGGTTGTTTGGAGTCTACCTACTTCGCTATCCTTTTTAATGGGGACGTGGAAGGATAGTCTCCTACTTCCAGGGGTTTTAGGTAAGGAGATCCCTTGTTACCTTTGTTGGCCTAGACTGCGGGGATGTAGGGATAGGGTTAGCGTTATGCCAGTTGAGACTACTTGAACTGTGGTGCTTGGCTACTGCACTGCCCTTTAAAAGATTTGAGGGCGCCTTCCCTAACACCAGCTGGTTTTAGGCGAAACGGTTAGCACTCGGTCCTACAATTGATATTAGAGCAAGGTCACAAGTTCAAGTCCTTGGGAGAGCGCGGGCATGCTCTGGGATGCAGGGCTAGGGTCAATGTCATGCCGACTGAGACTACTCGAACCGTGGTGCTTGGCTGTTGTGCTGCCCTTTAAAAGATTTGAGGGCGCCTTCCCTACAGGGTTCAAAGTTTCGGTTGTCTTGGCCGAGATCTTGCTGAGACAATCCGGTCTCGCCGCCCTCCGATACGGGATTTGGGGCCGTTACAAGCATATATGTGGGATGAGCATTTCTTGGCTGAGAATGTCGAGATTTCGGACGAGATGAAACAAGACGGGCGAGAAATCGACATCTCGGATGAATTGAAAGAGATTTCGTCTAATTCGTACGAGAGCATCTTTTTGCCCATGTGATCTAGCAGAAAGCTGCCTGAAATGGAGAAAAATTCTCACCTATGCCTAAGAAGAAAGCATACGGCCTACCTGAAGGAAAAAAAGCTCTATCTTCCCCACTTTCTCCCTCTTGTTTCTCCATTCTCAGATTTGGTAATCAGTATCGTGGGCTTCGTCGCTCCATTCCAAATCGCGTGGTGTTGCTGTGGTTGTCTCCGGTGGTCGGCAGGGAGAAATTTGTCTTCTCATGTGGGCGGTAGCAGCTGGTGGTTGAGGTCAGCGATAGCTGCAGCGGTGTCTGAGGACGGCGATATTGGCAGCGGCTGCGGTGGCCGAGAGAAGCAGTGGATCACGTCGGCGGTTGGCGGTCGAGCTCTAGTTCTCCATCGCCGAGACTCTTTTCTCTTCTCTCTTGCCCTTGCGAAGGTTATAGGTTGTGGGTGTCGACTCTTCATTGATCGAGATCCACCGACTTTATAAAGGTAAGGGTTATTTTTCATTTTTTGTTTGTTTTTGTTCCTTTTTTTTTTTTTTTTTAAGTGTTGGTGAGACAATATTTTAAGTGCTTTGAGAATTTTTTTGGTTTCTTTTTTTCATTTGTTTTTTTCAAATGCTATTGAATACCTATGGTTTGAACATTTTTTTTCCCATATCATGTATCATATATTTATAAGTCTGAGTTTTTTATTAATAAATGATAAATCTTTTTGATAAATGATTAAAAATTACGAAAATCTTAATTTTTAAATTTAAAAAATTGTTATACATTTTTTTAATCATCATAAACTCATAATTAAGCATAAATTATTTGGAACTTATAAATTTGAATTTTTTTTGTAAATGCTAAATCTTTTTGATAAAATACAGATTTTTTTAAAAAAATTTACAAAAATTTGAATTTTTAAATTTTGAAAATTGTTACACATTTTTTTAAGCATCATGAACTTATAAATATGCTTAAATAATTTTGAACTTATAAGTTTGAATTTTTTTTTTTAAATTTTATAAATGCTAAATATTTTTTTATAAAATACAGATTTTTTTTTTTTTAAAACAAAATATCTAAAATCTGTATTTTTAAATTTAGAAAATTGTTACACATTTTTTTATAATCATAATGAACTTATAAATATGCATAAATAATTATAGTAATCATATAGAGAATTGTAATACAAAATAAACCAAATGTATATATATATATATATATATATATATATTTTTAATAAAAAGATTAACATGATTTTTTGAATGCACATGAATCTAATATATGGGATGCACTAGTGCTTGAGTTGTCAGGACAATGTATAGTTTATACGGATAATTGTTTTTTTTTATACACATTCATTTGATTATTATTTATTTATTTAATTTTTTAAAGGATGGCGAACAAGCCAATGGATATTGGTTGGGAACACGGTAAAGCCATGAGTGCAGATAGAAGGAAAGTCCAATGTAAATATTGTGGTAAAGTTGTTAGTTCTGGGATCACACGATTGAAACTACACATTGCAGGGTTTCAGGGGAGGTTGCCGCGTGCACTAAATGCCCAAAGGATATTGTTCAAATGATGAAGAATCATCTTGCTTAATGTGTAAAAGAAAGGGCTGATATGAAAAGGAAGAACAACTACTTGCATCCCTACAATAAGATGCAGAATATGGGCATGTTCATATGCATGGTCTTTTTGATTATGATGAGGATGATGATGAAGCTTATCCTCACACGAACATTTCAAGGCAGGAGGAGATGCAACAAATGAGATGGGCTATGAAGGAGAGTCGTAGGACTGCCCAAATGGAGGCAGATAATCGCAGGTTTTCCACACAGCTAGTGGGAGGTCGTCCATATAGACCTTCCCAAGATGGTTTTGGTCCTTCTACAGCTGGTGAGCCTCTTAAGAGGAACTTGTCTACATCACGTGATCCTCATAGGTCTGCTACTGATCAGTTGAGGGGGATTGATCCCTTTATGTACCGGCTTGAGCCAGCCAAACAGAAAAGATTAAAAGATTTGTTTGGAAAAGAAAATGTTAAGAAGGTGGGAAAGGCGATTTCAAAATTTTTTTGTTTAATGCAATCCCGTTTAATGCAGCAGATAGTGGCCCATACTACCAAACAATGATTGATACAGCTGCAGCATGTGGGCCAGGTGTGAAAGGTCCCTCTAGTTATCAGATAGGAGGAACATACTTAAAACAAGAGAGGGCAGAACTAGATAATTACCTTGGCATGCTAAGGAAAAAATGGCCAGAATATGGTTGCACAATCATGTGTGATGGGTAGTCGGCACGTAACAAATAGCTCATCACCAACTTCATGGTGTATTATGATCGGGAAATAATATTCCACAAGTCAATGGATAGCACCAGTGTTAGGTCTAGAACGGCTGAGTACTTGTTTACATTGATGGATAAGGTTGTAGATGAGGTAGGAGAGGAAAATATGATTCAGATTGTTACAGATAATGAGGCTTCCTACAAGGCAGCTGGGAGACTTCTTATGAATAAAAGAAAAGGGTTGTTTTGGTCTTCTTGTGCTGTCCGCTGTATTGATTTGATTCTTGAGGACATTGGTAAGTTGCCAAGTGTCAAATCTGTGATTGACGATGCTCGTAAGATCACAAGCTTTGTTTACAATAGTGACCAACTTATGAATCTAATGAGGACGTACACTGATGGTAGAGATCTCTTTAGGCCAGGTATCACTCAGTTTGCCACAGAATTCATTTCCATTGACAACCTATTAAGATATCAAGCAAATCTGAAGAGAATGTTTTCATCTGAGGATTGGCAACAACTTTCATACATCCCGGCAAGGTTCTCAATCGAGAAAAGGGTTGGCTAGGGAAGTATCCGATCTTATTCTTATGGATCAGTTTTGGCCTAGAGCAGAGGAGGTCCGCTCTTTAATGGAACCGCTGGTGCTAGTGTTAAAGATTGTGGACTAAGACCAAAAACCAACTTTGGTTGTAATATACGACTGTATGGATAGAGCTAAATTAAAAATCAAATCATCCTACAGGTCATGGAAGAAGATTTGGAAAATTATCGATCAAAGATGGGATAATCAACTCCATGGCCACTTGCATACGGCAGGTAAGCATAATTAAATTTCAATTTTTTTTATATGAACTATTTTGTACTTAATTTCTTCTAAAATTTTTACATGTATTACATAACAGCTTACTTTCTAAACTCGGCATGCCAATATAGCCAAGAGTTCAGTGATGTTGAGGAGGTGTGGGTAGGTTTGAAAGAAGTAATTAAATGCCTGGAGCCAAATGTGGAGAGACAAGCAAGGGCAATTAATGAAGTAAGTATATTAAGAATTCTATGACTAATTATTAAAACCAATTATAGTGTTTAGATTTTATTAATGTTAATAATATTTTAATTAAATCAATTTTTTATGTAAATGTAGATAAAGATATTCAAGGAAAGGAAATGAGTTTTTGGAGAACGACTCACAATTGTATCAATAAAAAATACTCAGCCAGGTTAGAAAGAATGCAATGTTATAATTGATTGTGTATACAAATTTATATACGTAAAAGAAATATATAATCATTAAAAATATTTTAAACTTTGCTTTTGTAGCTCAATGGTGGTATAATTATGGAGAATTTGCTCCAAACCTTCGGAGGATTGCTATAAAGGTTCTCACTCACCCAGACATGTTCTTCCTAAGGATGTGAAAGAAATTGGAGCACGTTTGCGTTGATTCATACAAAACTTCGCAATCGTCTTGCTATGTCAAAGTTGGAGGAACTTGTCTATGTGCATTACAATTTAAGGCTGCGGACTCGTAATTTAATGAATAGATCTTTGATGATGAGGACATCTTAGATGATTGGATTCGGGAGACAGAGCAGCCTATAATGGATGAGAACGCACTAGAGCAAGGTGTTAATGCATTGGCCAATGATGAAGATCAAACAACTGAGCCTTACTATGGCAAGTAGCAGTCATTCACAAGGGGGTGATGCATATACTAATGTAGGCAGTAGTAGTCGTTCACGGGGTGAGAGAAGAAGCCATTGTAGTGAGAAAAATGTGGTACATGATGTCACAGACACATACACATCCAATGGTGCTAATAGCTTTTTTGGTACGGGTACTGGTGGTGATGTCACAGACACAAACACATCCAGTGGTGCTAATAGCATTTTTGGTATGGGTACTGGTGGTGGTGGTGGTTACAATTATAGTGACCAATCGCCAAGCCAAGAACAACAATGGGCTGAGAGCATTGAAAGACATTATGGTACACATGGTGATTATGGTAGGCCTCAACTAGGACATGAGCAATGAACAGATGAGGCACTCGAGACGGCATGGTGAGTTTTCGAGTCAACAAGATTATGGTGTTCACGTAAGCGACCTGGCAACAATGCTTAATATTCATATGCGTGGCATGCAATTAGGAGGTGGTGATGCATACAGTCCACCACCATCACACCCACTCCAGAAATCTGTTAGCACTAGTGGTTGTGTTCATAGTCGTAGGGGCCATCGAGTGCCTACTGTGCCAGAGGCTGATAGTTATGCACCACCATCACGCGGTCCACTAGTCTTTGATACATCTACAAGCACTAGTACCGGTGGTTACTATGATCGGGGTGATCATGGACAAGGGCATGGGTATGGAACATCTGTGAGTACTAGCACTGGTGCTGGCTATGGATATCTCGATTGGGGATCCAGCATTTCTAGTGGTCCTACTGGTTATTTCAATGATGCATCAAGTAACAGTAGTGGGACATAGATCCCCTATGCCCCACCCCAACCATATTATGGTGATCATGGGCAAGGTTCAAGTGGAGATTCTTCTCATGATCCAATTGTTGCACTAACGTTCAATATATTATACACCCCCCCTTCATATTACCCACAAGAAGGTGATCAACACTTTCAGCCACATCGCCACTCTACATGGGAGTAACTTTTATATCGGTATGTTACTTACCAAAAAATTATTTGTCAATTTCTTTATAATATATAATGTTATTTACCCATCATTGATATATGATATTTATTTATGTTTTTGGGTGTATATTCTAATCTAAAACAGAAATATAGTGTTATTTCATTATATATTAGTGTGCTAGCGCCTATTTTTATGTTTTTTTTTTTACCATATTATGTGTATTGAGTTCATTATTTTGCTTATTTGATGGTTCCAATGTAATCATCATATTTTTTAGGAATTTTCTATGATTTTTTTGAATTTTTTCAAACTATTTTTCTTGCGTAAAGTTGCATCTCGCCCAAGACAAGACGTGTTGGGCAAGACCAAGATGAACGAGACCAAAACGAGACGGGGACTGAGACCGAGACTCTGAACCATGCTTCCCTAACACTAGCTGGTTTTAGGTGAAATGGTTAGTACTTGGTCCTACAACCTTCATGACCCTCTAGAAGGACTATAAACCTTTCCTTTCTACTATTGTTAATCTCCGTCAGACAAACAAATCTCCCACTCCTGTTCTACAAAAGCTACAGAAACAAAGTAGTCTTATTACCTCTGAAATTTTTAATCCACCCTCCCTTGCCCTTCCATGAACTCAACTTTGAAACACTCCTCTGTAGCCACACTGCCCCCCTCCTCAAAAAGAATCAAAATCCTCCACCCATCCCATTCTCTGAGATAAAATCAGATCCAGTACCAACTAGTTGAAAATCAAAAGACCTATGCTCAATTCTAAAAAATTTCCTAGCCATGGTGGAAACTTCGAACCCTCCCGTGCCCTTTTATGAACCAACTTTGAAACACTCCTCTGTAGCCACACTGCCCTCCTCAAAGAGAATCAAAATCCTCCACCCCCTCCCATTCTCTGAGATAAAATCAGATCCAATACCAACTAGTTGAAAATCAAAAGACCTATGCTCAATTCTAAAAAATTTCCTGGCCATGGTGGAAACCTCAAACCCAGAGAGGAGGATGGACTAAGAGCATGTCAAAGGCTAGGAAAAAGACAAGAAGAGTATTAGCAAAAAGAGACGAGAAAGGAGGAGGAAAGAAAGAGAAGAAGGAAAATTGGAAGGAAAAGGAGAATAAAATCAGTAGATGATCAGCCAAAGGAGGGGACTAGAAGAAGAAGAGGAATAAGAAGATGGATGACGAGAAGGAGCGCCATGGCATGCTGCCCACTCATCTTTCTCTCTCTCTCTCTCTCTCTCTCTCTCGCTCTGTATTCATGGCATACTACCTCTTCCTTATTGCTTTTCCTGTTGTTTAAGTTATGCCGAACTGCTGAACTTTTATCTCTTTGGAAATAAATTTCCTTACTTCTGTACAGTAACAAAAATTTAATATTGTACTAGTATATATTCAACACCCAAGTGACTGCATCTGTGGATGTCACCTGTTTCTTTAAAAGAAATTGCATACTGCACATGTTTAAGTGAAGTAAATAATAACAAATTAGTATTGCCATAACAAAATATATATTTAAAAAAAAAAAAAAAAAAAACAAAATTTATATAGCCATGGTGACATCTGCAAGGAGATTTTTGATAATCCATATAAAAATTTATCATTCAATGCATTGCATCACATACTGCGACTTTTTATCCTGGCATTTTAATTTAATACTGGATTGTTAAAACCTTCCCAAGGAATATCCTCACCCTGCACACCCACCCCTCTATCCACACACAAAAAAATAATAAATAAATGTTTGCATTGTCTAGGTTTAACCTCAAGCTTTTCCAAAATATATATATATATATATATTTTTTTTGGGTACAAGGGGGTGAGCAAAGCCCACAACAAAGCACCACTAAGAAGAAAAATGGGGTGTAGTCACCCCCATGAAACATTCTGAACAATCAATGCAAGCTCTTGAGGAAGCTGTCGAAAAATAGTAAAACTACGTTGTCCCTTATGACTGAATTTAGCAATCCAGTCTGCTGCCCCGTCACCTTTTCTTACGTGTGTTCCACACTTCCACCCTACACTCCCAATCTCTGGTAAGCATTTCTCTACATGCCCGAATAAGAGGCCCATGAGGACTAAACTTATCAGCTTCCTTACCAATAAGAGTGAGTATAGCAGGGGAATCTATGGCCACCAATACTTTCCTGAAGCCTTCATCCCATGCTAAGGTAAGTCCATGCAAGAGAGCCCATGGTTCAGTTGCAGCTATAGAGCATATCCCTATATTGACACCAAATCCTACCAACCACCTCCCATTATCATCACTAATCGAACCCCACCAGAAGCGTTACCTGGGTTACCATAAACACTCCCATCAGTGTTCAGCTTAACCCATCCTGTAGGAGGAAACAACCAAGCAATAAACCTTCTTTTCTTGATCATAGTGAGGTTATTCATCTGTAGACACTCAGCACCTCTTTGGATTTTAGCAAGATACTACTCACTTGATCCCTAGGTAACTGAAAATTCTGATAAAACAGAAACTCGTTTCTCCAAACCCATAGGCCCAAATATCTTGCTCAAACACCCTCTGCCATGACAGCTCAGCTATCATTTACTCCCTATCCCAAGAGACATTATAATCCACCCGTTCTTTTTAAGTCAAGTTGAAAACACAGAAGCTGATACTGGGAGGCTGGGAGCTAAGACAACCTAGATATCCTTAGCAGCTGGACAATCTATGAGAACATGTGTACAATCTTCAAGAACATGGCCACATCTCTCACAATGTCCCTGCCGAGTCATATTTCTTGCCAGTCGAATCTTATTAGTAAGTAGTCTATCCTGCTGTAATCTGGGTTTTATCAAGATTTTCCGGTTTGATATTCATGATAAAGCAACAAGAATGCTCCCATAGTAGCCGTTTTGCCACAAACACCGGTTTTAGGCACCAAAACTTGTATTGCAAGTCATTGTATTTTGAGGTGACCGTGTCAAACAATGCATACCACTATCAAAAACCAACACATCTGAATGACTACATTATCTAGATTCTTGAAAAGACCTAATTAGAGAGAAATTAACTTGTTAGGAAGAACTGGTAGCATTGGTAGAGGACAGGATGACCATATTGTGCTCAAACTTTCATTCCCAGAATGCCCCTTAATATTTTCACATCATCCAACAGTTATTGTGGTGAAATAAGAAATTTTGGATATTGATGATTCATTCTCCCTTTTTCTGCATGAGAGCCACTATCCATTCTTTACAATAATCTTTTTAAACTACCCAATAGATAACTGAACAGAAAAGATAGACTGTGGTAAAATGCATGCGCATAGTGTGTGGCACCCCATCTAGCCTATCAAGTTACAGGTGCTAAAAGAATGGGCAGAAGACCAAAGCTAGATTCTTGAGATTGTCTTCATAATCCTTTTCTAGTTCACAGAATCCAAAGGCATTAATGGTAGATGCTACTTGTAGATTGTTTGATTAAGAACCATTAATCTATTTAATTAGGAGTAGGAAACTCGTAAGCTCTTCTAACCCAGGTAAAAATATGTGCCAATGGAGTGATGGTATATGAAGTTCAAGGTGGAATTCAAGTAAAAGAAACAGGAACACTCCCCAAAATCAGTGATGATATCATTAAGATATGTTTTCCATAATAAAAAATACATAAGGATACCTTTCTAAGCCATGAACTCATTAAGCCTTGAAAGCATATTTAGAAAACAATAAGTAGGCAGGTTAGGAACATTGACGTTACACATGTCCAATAGTAAAGGCAGAAAACAAGTTGATACAAGAAATCTTAGTGCCAAAGACAATGGTATAAATATCTTAAAGGTCTTCGTCAGTACACAACACAATTTGAACTAATCACTGGTCTCAATTCAAATAAACTTCCCCCCACATTCTACCCCACAAACTCCAAGTGTTGAAGTGCCAGGCTTAAGTATACATGAAATTCATCATAGTAGCTGATCCTACATACCAAATATCTTGAATATGAAATTCCACAGTTCAAAGAAACAAGATATGCTCCTTTTCAGATGAAAAAGAAAAGGGAGGGGGATCAAGCAATATATGTAAGAAATTGAGGTAAAGAAAACTACAATGCAGAACATCATGAATAACAAAAAGTTTGAATCAATTCCTTATAGCCCATGAATCTGATTTTGGTTCATTACAAAACTAAAACCTTAACTAAAAGAAGAGGGTAATTACTTACAAGAGGTCCTTAAGATGAGTGATTGAATAAAGAATGAGCAGCACAAGTGTTTTGTCTCCACGGTATTTACACCAAGCAAAGCTATCAGTTGTTTTTCTTATTCTCCTTAGGGTTTGCTAGAAGAGGAGAAGAAGGAGAGAGAGAGAGAGAGAGAGAGAGAGAGAGAGAGAGAGACCACTAAGATAGGGCCGACCAAGGGGGGAATCCACTCGTTGTGGGTTTATGCAATTTCTCCTATATTGCACTTTAACCTCTATAACTTCCATCTAATGCAAGTGTGGCCCAAAAGAACAATTCTAAATACACTTAAGCCCTTTCTTTCACAACATAAAGTCCCACTTTGCTTATGGGTGTGTGACCCATTGGGTTTGCATCATCTCATAGTAGGTAGTAGCACAAAGAGTGCTGAATGGAACACTTTCCATTAAGAGTCTAATTGAAACTTCTTTCCAATTCTTTAATTGATGATAACCATAGTCTTAAATATCGCGATATATCGCGGTATCGTTGGGTGACGATACGATATTTCATTGCGAAATTGGAAAAAATGAAAAAAAACAAAATATCGACGATATATCGCGATATATTGTCGATATCTCGATATTTCCATATATCGCCAGATTTAGGAGAGAAATTGTGGATATATCGTCGATATATCGTCAGTGCCAACACCTTTCACTGTATCGTCCACTGAACTGCAATTCTGGGACTTGTTTTCTGCTGTTTGCTGCTGCTTTTTTCCAGTTTTTGTCCAGCTGGTTCCATTATTTTGCTGCTTTTTCAGCTCTTTTGTCCAAAATCAAGAGCTTTTCCATTATTTTCAAACATTCGCGTGAAAGTGATTGTTTGAATTGCTTTATGAGTGTTTTATTTGGCAGTTTTCTGCCCTCTTTTTCAGTGTATTGTGCATTTGTGCTGCATTTTCAGGTGTTTTGTCCAAAATGAAGAGCTATTCCACTACTTTCACACTTTCACGTGAAAATGATTAAGTGGGGTGAGCAGCCTTTCACAGTTTCACGTGAAAGACTCCTTCAGTCCTTCACTCCTTCCAGCTTTCATCCATTAGCATTCCTTCCTTCCAGTATAAAAAACCAAACACAACCTCCTTCAAGTGTATAAGCTTCCTTCCAGTTAGTTTAGACTTTAGAAATCAAAACTTCACTATAAGCTGAGAAGGTGAGAAGACTTGAAGAAAGCAAAGGAATTAGCAGTAGTCAGCAGACAGGAGTAGTGCATTAGTTGAAGACTTGAAGACTTGAAGGTTATAAACTTAAAAGGTTATAAGCCTATTTTTCATATTTTTTGCCTCACACAAAATTTTCATTATTATTAGTGCTGCTTTAGGTAGTATAGGTCAGTCAATAATTTTTTCTTTTAAAATTTATTTTAAAAAATGTGACCCAGCATGGCTTTTGTTAAAACAAACTTAAAGTAGCCACCAATTTCTCCATTTCACTAATTTGTCATTCATTCTCTCATTATTAGTGCTGCTTTAGGTAGTATAGGTAGTGAATTTATGACAATGTCAGATTTTTTGTTTTTTTTTTTGTTTTTTGGTTGTTGTGTTGTTTAGTAGTGCCGTAGTGGTCATTATGTGTCAAAATTCATTAAAGTCTATTGTAAATTTGTAGTCTGAACTCTTTTATCATATTAAAGACACCATTTTTTTATTGACTGGTAAGTGGTAACTACTTATTCAACGAGGAAAAACAAAAAAGAAAATAAAACACTTCTTATAGTAATAATTAAGTATTAGCACAATGACTTTTGCTGCATCATCACATCCAATGTCAAAGCGTATAGAGTTTATATTTTTGAAAGTAGAATGGAAAAATATATTAGAAATTTAGAAATTTGTTGTAAATCAAACTAACATAGTAGCATTCAAAATTATTTATAAAGGGGAAAAAAATAAAGGAAAAATATATTAGAAAGTTAAAAATTTTCTGATTTTAACAATAAATACATATAAAAGTACATATTAGTTAAATCAATAAACTCTCACAAATCAAAATATTTATAAAGGGGAAAAAAGAAAGGAAAAATATATTAGAAAGTTAGAAATTTTCTGATTTTAACAATAAATGCATATAAAAGCACATACTAGTTAAATAAATAAACTCTCACAAATCACAATATTTATAAAGGGGAAAAAAGAAAGAAAAAATATATTAGAAATTTATAAATTTTCTGATTTTAACAATAAATGCATATAAAAGCACATACTAGTTAAATAAATAAACTCTCACAAATCAAAATATTTATAAAGGGGAAAAAAGAAAGAAAAAATATATTAGAAATTTATAAATTTTCTGATTTTAACAATAAATGCATATAAAAGCACATACTAGTTAAATCAATAAACTCTCACAAATCAAAATATTTATAAAGGGGAAAAAAGAAAGAAAAAATATATTAGAAATTTATAAATTTTCTGATTTTAACAATAAATGCATATAAAAGCACATACTAGTTAAATCAACAAACTCTCACAAATTACAATATTTATAAAGGGGAAAAAAGAAAGGAAAAATATATTAGAAAGTTATAAATTTTCTGATTTTAACAATAAATGCATATAAAAGCACATACTAGTTAAATCAATAAACTCTTACAAATCACAATATATTGTTGTAAATTTTAGTGATGTTTAATTGTTTATGAAAAGTAATATTTATATTAGAAATTTGTTCATTTTAACAATAAATGCATAAAAGCACATAATAGTTAAATCAAGGTCAATTGTCAATTGTCAAAATTATTTATTCATTTCAAACTAACATAGTAATCTCTAACGTAAAGTCCTACAAAAATTTAGAATAAATAAAGAAATAAATAAAGTATACACAATCACATATGCATATTTAAATTCATATATCCAGTAAGGAAGTAAATAGTAAATTAGTAATATTATTATATATTTATATGTTCTACACGTATACAAATTATACTTGTATAGTTGTATATTATCACGAAATTTGCAGTTGTATTCTTTTAGTAAAAGATGGCAGGAGCGAAGAATGTTGATCCTGTATGGGAACATGGGAGTCGTATAGAGGGTACAGTAGGTGGTATCCAATGTAGGTATTGTCAGAAGACATGGAAGAATGGTGGGGCGACGCGGCTTAAGTACCATTTACTGGGGTCAGATCCAAAAAATAATATAGCACCTTGCAATAATGTGCTTCCAGAGGTGAAAGATGAGATGCGTCAACCTTTGATGGGGAAAGCCACAGCAAAGGCAGCAAAGACAAGGAGAGATTCAAATGTTAGACAAATGTTAAGGGGTGGTATATTGGAATCCCAATCAGATGATACTGATGAAGATGATGATGAGGACATCCTGATGTACCCAGCAAATTTGGATGCGCAGGAAAGAAGGAACTATAAGAAAGCCTACCATGCTTCAAAGGCTAGTGAATGGGAGGAAGAGCAAAAGAGACAATTCCAATCAGATGCTCGTTTTGGAAGTTCTGGTGCTGGTGGCTTAGGTTCTGGTAGAAGTAAAAACAAAGGACCAATGCCTCCACTTAAACGTAGTCAAAGTGTTCGGGTGCCAGACACTCATACCCCCCCTCTTCCTTCTCTGTATAAATCATCACAATCAAAGCAAAGGACTATTAAGGATGCTTTTAGTAAAGGCAAGATAAAGGAGGGTTTAGGTAGATTAGTTGCAAAATTCTTTATACATGAGAATGTCCCGCCTGAGAAGGCCACCTCCCATCACTTCAAAAATATGATTGCTGGAGCTCAGTCTTCTGGAACAGGCGTTAATCCTCCTTCCCCGTATGAGATTAGAACTAAATATCTTGATATGGAGGTAATTACTAATTTAATTCAAAATATTAGTATTTATTCATTATTAGGTTTTATTTATGATCTTTTAATTTTTTTTATGTTATTTTACTTAAATTCTATTTCATCTCACAGGTGGAAGAGATGAATAAATACGTTGCACAGATAAAACCAATGTGGAAGACATATGGCTGCACCATTATGTGTGATGGATGGACAGGTCCAACAAAATTGTCCATCATCAACTTTATGGTATATTGTAAAGGAAAGACAGTTTTTTTGAAATCGGTGGATGCTTCAGATAAAATTAAGGACCATAAGTATATTTATACTTTGATGAGAAATGTCGTGCAATCAACTAGTAGCAAAAATGTTGTCCAACTAGTGATTGATAATGGCAGCAATTATAAAAAAGCGGGGCAGCTGTTAATGGAAAAGTATAATTTATACTGGACACCCTGCGCTACTCATTGTATCGACCTCATATTTGAGAGGATTGCTGATAAAAAAGGTGTTAAAGAGGTGATCACTGAAGGGAGGATGATCACAAACTTTATATACAACCACAGTTGGTTGTTGGCACAAATGAGAGCATGTTGTGGAGGAGATATTGTGCGACCGGGTGCCACTCGGTTTGCCACAAATTATATTGCACTCGACAGCCTATTAAAGAAAAAGGCGGGCTTGAAAACCTTATTCACCTCTGATGAATGGAATAAACATCCACTGAATAGAACGCAAATAGGCCGTCATGTTGAATCACTTATTCTAAACTACACTTTTTGGGCTAGGGTTACAAAAGTATGTGGTATTTATGAGCCTCTTTACCGATTGTTGCGCATTGTTGATAGTGAGGTATACCCAACCTTAGGTGTAGTATATCAAGCGTTCCAAGTAATGAAAGAGACCCTTCTATCATCTAATCGGAATGTGGAATGGGTCTTAAAAGCTATAAAGGAGCGCTGGGACAAATCAATCGATCATCCTTTATTGTCAGCAGGTATAATTTATACATTATAAATTTCTATGTTAAATTCCTATATCTAAAATTATAGATAATAATTTATATATCTTATTTGATATTTTTTATTTGTTAGTTTGTTACACACTTACACCACACAAAGTGAAACTAATTAAATCGTATATTTGTGTTTGACATGAATGCTAGCATACTACCTAAACCCAAAGTACCAATACAAGAATAACATTAGTCACAACCAAGACTTGACTAATGCAGTGCTTGAGGTCTTCCAAAAGTTGGAACCAAACTCTGACAAGGGTGGAGAGATTGGAAATGAGGTAACACAACAACAATAACTATCAAAGTTTATATTTTAATATTTATTCTATTTAATCACTGATGAAAAGGTTGCACTTGTAGATTATAATGTTTCGAGAAGCGAGGGGTAAATTTGGAGAGAGATTCGCAATTGCATCAAGAGAAAGCATGACAGCTGGTGTGTATAGAACTATATAGACTACTAACAAATTTGTTAACTTATAAATTTTAAAGTTGTAAATATAAAATTAATAGTTTCATTCTATTATGGGCAGCTGACTGGTGGGATATGTATGGGGTTTCTGCTCCAACATTGAGGGGATTGGCAATGAAGATATTGTCACAAACATGCTCCTCTTCAGCTTGTGAAAGGAACTGGAGCACGTTTTCCCTAATACATACAAAGCAGCGCAATCGACTAGCGTACGAAAGGCTCGAAAAGCTAGTCTTTTGTTATTACAACATGAGGTTGAGGGTCAGAGATATGGAAGCTGAGATGGACAATGCAGCAGAGTTAGAGCCTCTAAATCTGCTTGATATATCAGTCGAATTAGGAGAGGAGAATGAGAATCCTCTTTACGAGTGGATTAGGCCCTCACATATGGATGGGCCAGATGGTGAACCTGATCCAAAGGTGGCAGAAGAAGCTCAAAACCTAGGGATTGACGTCGACAGAGTTATATCTGAGGAGGTTTTATCAAGCGAGGATGCAATGAGAACAGACTCGGTGCATTCTAAGTCTTCTGACTCTTTTGACACCAATACTGGAGGTGGGGATAGTGATGGAGATGATGATGGGGACGATGGAAGAGGGGGTGGAAATTATGGAGCTGGAGCTAGTTCGAGGCCATTATTGAGTCCTTTTACTTGTGAAGCGGATTTCACACATGCGACACAGGATGAGGACCATGGCTCTAGGAGAGCAGGGCCAGGTATCGGGGCAATAGGCAAACATTATTCGAGAAAAAAACGGGGACAAAACACAAGCAGCCAACAAGATGTAGATTCCCTTTCCTCGAACTTCGAGTCTATGAGTATGGGATCACAACAAAGTCATTTTGGGTATGGAATAGACTCGAGCCAAGATACCTATCCCCATCAACAAGTCCAACCTGTGCCATATCAGTCATACAACCCATATGGGATGGGCCACTATAACACTGATCCTTCAGGGGCATATATCTATGCACAACAATATCCATATCAACAACCAATTGATTATATGCCCAATCCATACTCAATGTATCCATCAGTCCCATCACAAACAAATGAAGGAGCTCCTGAGACTGAAAGATTTGCCACCAATGGGAATCCTATGGCATTGTTCTGCTGATGAATATGATCGCCATCTACAGAATTATTTGCTCAATTATGCTAATTATATGAAATGGCCAACCTACTGTCGTAATATTACCAATATGGAAAGGCAGAATAGGGATAGAAATGATGATTTTGAACCACCAAGGAACTCCATGTGGTATTAAACTACTAATGTAAGTATGTAAGTATGTAAGTGTTTATTGTGTAAATGATAAATATTTACAAATTTTAATCTCATATGACATTTGGATGTTATATTTGCATGAATTTCTATTATTTATTTTCTCATCGTATCACACTATTTATACCCTACATAACACATACTTGTTTTATGCACATTTAAATTGCAATTTTTTGATGCTAAAGTGTGTATTATAGTCTAAATCATTGTTTCCCAGAGTTTCAATAAAAAATTCCGCGTTTAACACATAATATCCACCATATCTTTAGAACGATATCGATATTGTCGATATATCCAACGATATATCGGATATATCCAACGATATATCCGATATATCCACATTTTTGGATCCTCGATATACCCAGCGATATCGATATTAAAGACCTTGATGATAACTAACTTATATCAATTAGAATTTCTACTAACCATGAGTAACATCTAGCAATGGCTCATGATGTAGTCCTAAATGAAGTGAAGATAAATCAAACCCTTCAGTTACAGTTAAGGTTATAATTACAGCCTTCCATCAATGTTTCTGATTAAATTAATAGGATATGAAAGCTTGTCAAGTCCCTAGTTTAATACTTTTATGAATATTCTCAAATATCAACTCAATGGATGCACTATGAAAACTCCCTTTCTATAGTCATCCTGTTATGGCTATAGATTTACATGAGTTATACTTGTGAATGTTATGTATGACATTTTCTCCCTTTTACTAAGAGTGATAGATCCCTTGTTGATCACTCATATGCTTTCACACATAAAACAATAGTCAATGAACATCCTTGTAAGTTCCCTATGGAACATACAGTTAGTGCTATCAAACTTCTAAATCTCTATGCATGAGACAACCATAGTGTCTCAGGTGTAAAGATTACTTGTACTACTGTAACTATGACATACTAATTGACAAGCAAGTAAAACTCCATTAAGTAATCTGAAAGTAAGATGGTCACATTTAGTGTACTTATTCTTCTTGTGAAACGAAGTCCCACATCACTTGGGAGTTGAAGTAATGTGCAATATATAAGTGTAAGGGCACCATTTCCTCAACAGCTAGCTTTTGGGGTGAGTTCTACCCAAGCCTTCTAACATATTCTCTCTCAAGTTCCTCCTCATCCTCATCTTCATCTTCACTAGTAGCCAGCTTTCCTTCCATATCAAGTACTTTATTGCATTCTTTAACAGGATAATTGCATATGTCACCATAAACACCTCTCTTAAGATGTTCTAGCAACTCCTTTTCAATACTCTTATCCAAAACTGCTGCTTTTTTAGCCTTTTCCTCTCTCCTAGCCTCTCTTTTTTTCTCTTTCCTAGGCGTTGTCATTATCTTCTCTCTTGTTTTCAAAGCAAGCTTCCGCATGTGTATCCGCATTTGAGTCATTTTCGTCAATCTTTGCTTTGTTTTGTGTAGAAGAAGCTTAGGCCAATACATTAGATATTTGTCGATGATTTCAAGTGCCTTTTCATAATTTCTAGGCAATTTGATTCTTTCCCACAATTCATTTGGTTTATGAGCCCTTTCTATTGTTATAAATAGAAGACTCCATCGTGGTCTCGAATGGTGGCATAGCGACTGTTGGCTAGAGGGCAAGAGATTTGATTACATATCTTGGTCACGTTATATGGGTTTCTACAGAAAATCCCCACTGTGATTTTGGCCCTGAAATTGCAGTGGTTGTGTTTGATAACCTGCCATATAACCTCACCGTGCTGCATCTCTAACTCCTACTATTGCATCTTCTTCTTCTTCTTCTTCTTTAGTTGGTGTTTGTTTCAATCTCGAGGTTTAGGGTTTAGGTTTTCTTCCCATATAGCTTGGGAGTTGAAGTAATGTGCAATATATAAGTGTAAGGGCACCCTTTCCTCAATAGCTAGCTTTTGGGGTGAGTTCTACCTAAGCCTTCTAACATGGTATCAGAGTGGGGACTCCTAGCGAGGGGTAGGGTGCGTGTCCCTGGCTGCACGTGGCAGGTGCTGCCGAGTGAGCATGCTGGGTGTAGGGAGGGTGTGAAGCAAAGTCCCACACTGCTTGGGAGTTGAAGTAATGTGCGATATATAAGTGTAAGGGCACCCTTTCCTCAGTAGCTAGCTTTTGGGGTGAGTTCTACCCAAGCCTTCTAACACCTCTAACAAGCACTTGCATGCTTAGTCTTAGTGTCTCCACACAAATAGCTCGAGACTAACTGTCCTTCTATAGAGCCAGTATAACATGTGCTAATCCTATGGTTTATTATTGTCTATTATAGTGAACCTTCAACTAGGAATGATTTAAGAGTTTAATACAGAGATATATATATGGTCTCCTAATCACTACACTTTGTGATTTCATATTCTCAACTTTAACTCCATGGATATATCATGCAAATATAAAATAATAAAATTAACATGATAGAATAATGCCCTTTATTAAATATTAATAAACGTGACATACAATAAAAGAAATCTATGATTGTTCTTGGGAGTTTGAACACCATCCCATTTCAACCAAAAATATCCCTAAAGTATCATCTTTATGAGTGGCTGTAGGGCATACTACTAACAACATATGAACTAACAATATATGTGTACAGGTAAACTAGAAAAACAATCATCGCATGGAGATCAACATAGTAAAAATATTTGCATTAGACAATATCAAATAGACAATAACATAATGCACCTCCAAGTTAATATGAACTGTCAATATTCCCAGGTATGAAATATTTGAGCATAGCCCCCAAAATGTCTATAAAGAGACAACATATCAAACACAAACCTAATAATCTAATAAGTAGTAGCCCAAAGTACTAGTTAGACCATGGCCTACTGTAATAAGTGAACTAATCATAAAATTTCCAACAAAAATTCATGTTTTGGATGGGAGTTTCATGAAATTTCTCTATTGGAGAGATATTTCTATGTTGAAACAGTGAAATTACTAAATAAATTTCATGATTTGGATGGGAATTTCATAAAATTTGTTTGCCAGTGAAATTTCTCTGTTCGATAGTGAAGTTTCGCTATTGGATAGAGAAACTTAGTGATTTGGATGGGATTTTCATGAAATTTCTCTATTGTGTGGAGAAATTCTCAGTTGAAACAGTGAAATTTCTCAATTAGTTCATTTGTTGAAATGGTGAAATTTCTTAGTTGGATAGAGAAATTTCGTGATCTGGATGGGAATTTCATAAAATTTCCCTAAGAGGGAGAAATTTCTCTCATTCCCACAGAAATTTCTTTGGTGAAAAAACTTTGAATTCTTGAAATTTCTGTAAAATATTTTGTTAATTTAAACAGTGACCTTGACTTTCAAACATTTAAAAGTCATGGACTTTCGAGTTAAAAAACTTATTAAGGTCTTGTACTGAACCATAATGAGGGATTTTTAGTTAATTATACCCCCTTATTGTTGGCCTCCCTCTTTGTGCATGTGGTACATCACTCTTTATTTGTCAGTGAAGTTGCCGTTATTAACAGAAAGAAAGTTTTAAAGGAGTCTAGCAGTAGGGTAAATTTGTGTAGGGAAATGTGGCTTACTTTAGAGAAGTCTGGAATGCACTCGAGTGAAGTGAGAACTGTAGAGACAGTTTTATGTTCTAGAGTATCCTACGTGATGTAGTTTGGGGAACTAACTCTCGAATTTGCATTACTTTCTTTTGGAGCAAGGAAGCATCAAATTTAATGGCCATGACACCCAAATAGTTTCTGGTCTGCCCACTTTTCATATGAAGCATCTGAAGGATCTGGTTCTTCCTCACAATTATTTAAATATCCCATCTGAGAGTAACTAGCCTCACGGGCTCTGAACAGTGCACACTCAAGCAGTTACCAACATCCAGTTTGACTGTAGTTATCTGTAAACCTGGATTCTTTAATGATATGATAGGAATATTACCATTTCTCAGTTTGACCAGAATAGGTAGATCAGACATCCATATTGGTGGTAGCTGACATATTGGATTATCAGGTCAGTCAACTAACTGAACAGACTTGAGAAAAAATCAACAATAAATGTTTTTTCTTCCAAGAACTGCCCTTAGCAGCTCTTCTGACGAAAAAATACCATCAAGTGCTCTGTTGATATACACTAGTGGCCTTCGCATGCTTTTACTTCTTTCACTATGTGCATACTGAGTTAAAAGCAAAAGCCAAAACAGCAAGTTGGAAGTACCTGAAAGGGAAAGGCGTTCAAATCCTTACGATCTTGATCCCCAGAAGAAAAGCCATCATAGGAGGCTGAGATACTCTAAATCTTCAACTTGGTGTGGATAAGTGCTACTACAGCAGCATTAAAATATCCTATCAAGCCAGAACAATTTTTTTTTTTTTCTTTAATCGAATTTGAGGAATTTTATCCTACTTCAAGATGAGGTTTTGAACTGAGGGGGTGTAAAAGAAAATTTTTTTTTGACCACTCACAAATACCGAAAGCCTAATATTGCCCAAATTGTTTGCAAATAAAAGTTGCTATATGTTCCACAATGGGCACACTCAGATACTGAGATACATTTAAAGGTAGATTAGAAATTACCATGTGTCCTATATTGTACTTGTTCGGCATATTAAAAGCTCACCATGTGTGACATGAATAATGCTCATGAGGACAAGCATTAGGAAAACAAATATTGACATTTGCTAAGTGGGGTCCACGTGGTAGGAAGAAAATAATTCCTTCCATCAAATATTGGCAATGTGGTCTTGATAAGGATAGCTTTTGCTGTTATAGTGTTTATTGTGCTCTTTTGATTGCTCAAAATTACTCTATTAAATGAATGAAGAAATAAAAATAGCAGAACCCACTTCTTTGTCTGATATATAATGTTCTATCATAGAACTTCTATGTAGATGTATTTTGCTGTCTTATCACCTATGTATCTTTTCCAAAGCCCTTTTTCTCTACCCTCTTTAATTTGTGCTTGGATGTCATCATTTTGGTGAAATAGAAAATGAAAGTATAATGCAGATTATCTAATATGTTGGCATATCATTTTCAGGTATCATTCTTATAGGAGAAATTGGCGGGACTGCAGAAGAGGATGCTGCCGCATTAATAAAGGTGGTAAACTGTTACTTCTTATAATTTATGTGGAATATAAAGTGTATTTCTAGGACAATCTAGTAACAGATACTAGTTAGTTGTAACCCAAAGTGATGATATATATAAGACCCTTCATGGCGTAATGCTGTGTAGAAAGTTGTCTTGGCTGAGAATCACACTGTCAGACAATCTTAATGTTATGGTTTGTAAACTTCTATTTTATTCAAGCATGTGCTGTGTTTAATTTTGAACATTAAAAAAATCTTGCTTTTTGAGTTTATATGAAACTATATTAATAGTGCAATTGTGAAGAAAGTATAGGATAGAACTAGCTAATCTCATGTTTTTTTTTTTTTTTGGGTTGGGGGGGGGGGCGGGTTCCTTATCCAGGAGTCTTCTAATCAAATGGTTCAAAAATCAATTAATTTTTTTCATTGATAATCAGTTGAGAGTCTTAACACCATTGAATTATGAGTCCTCTGATGTAGAAAAATATTCAAACATGTCTTTTTATGTTTCTTTATACTAGTACTAATTTTTCTGTTTGGTTTGTTACTTAAAGTGAGAAGAAATGTGAAAATATTACAAAAGGACCTAAACAACAACCATGGGCGCATCTTTTTCGACCAAAATTCATCTCAAATGTCATGGGTCCACAAACTTACTTTTAGGCTTCTACAGTGGGTATTTTTTTCTCTAACCAGTTGAAAGCTATGCCATAAGTTCTCCTAAAAAAAATATAGAACTTTGTCAAGTTCGGACATTGAAGTAGTTTTCCATCAATACAAGAACACATGCATTGCATTAGGAAGCAGTTACTTTGTAATCGGAAGTTTTTTTTGTTGGCATAAGCTTGGTTGTTAAGGACCTAATATGAAATAATATGTATTTTGGTAGGCACCATAGTGCACCTTCTTCTGACCCCCAAAAGAATGTGATACACTTTGAGAGGGTGGACGTCACACTATACAGATAGAATAGGTAAGTAAAAGCCTCTCATGAATTTTCAAATTAGTGTTGTTTTCAGCTAAGCTACTTTATATCGGTTTAGGTGGGGTATTGTTGCCACTATTAGTTCTTTCACTGGCATCCTTAGATACCACATTTATTAACTACGATGATCAATCACCATTGTACATAGTTTCCTGTTGCACACTTGCACCTACCTCTAGGTTGGGAAATATTGGTACACCCAATTTTATTTCTTGTCAACATTATAAGTTAAAAGTAAAGGCCGAAGAACTAGACAAGGGCCCATGGACTAAAATATCCATGATATCTTCGATATATCCGTGTATCCGGACCCCTCAATATGATATCTAATTGACATATTTTTCGCAAAATATCTTTATGATATTGTCGATATTTTTAGTACTATTGATAAAATCTCGATATATCTCGATATATCCATAACATCTTCTTCCCTTCTTTTTTTTTTTTTTTTTTTTTTTTCACGTAGTATCACTGCTATATCAAATTTATCGAGATATATCAACAGTCAACTATATCGAGGATATATATCGACAATATCAAGATATTCATTTTCTTGATATCGCATCAAAATTATCACCTTACTCTTTTAGTATGGATTTATGTAAATATTTCAATTATATTAATGGCTTAAATTAGTGTTTTGAAGTAATATTCTTCATTTACTTTCTTAAAATAAACATTCTTTCGCGCTCAACGTGGTATACTTTTTATACCTTATACAATGCTTACTTGTCTCATACACATTTAAATTGCTATATATCTTGATTATAAACTATTTATTAGAGTCTAATCATTGTTTCCCAGAGTTTCAATGAAAATATATGTGTTTAACTAACAATATGTCATATCTCTAAATCGATATCGAAAATTTTGATATATCCATCGATATATCTGATATATCCATGTTTTTAGAACCTTGATATATCCATCGATATCCATATTTAAGTCCTTCACAAGGCGACTCTTCATTGCTAACGTATTCCTCTTCCTATACTTGCTTTGCCTCACAAATAAATAATTTTTTTACAACTCAATCTATTTTTTTGATAAAAAAAAAAAAAAGTTATATTAATCAAGAAGAAGAATACAAAATGGACAAGAAGTCCAACAAGAAACAAAAAAGAAAACAACAAAGGCCAACCCAACACCCCAACATGCATAAAAGGCACAACAAAAGAAACACAAAAACCCCTCCCATCCAAAACGAGAGCCAAAACAAATAGAAGGAACACAGCAGCTCAAGGAGGGTAGAAGTGGCTCCCAACAGCTCTACTCTTAACAGCCTTTGAAGCACAAATCTCTATCCAATTTCTCACAATAAAAAAGAGGGGAATTCCTTCAAAAGATTTGTCCACTAAAGTGCACTAGGAAGCAAGAAAGCACACACTATCCCAAATGCTATCCATCTCCTCATGCACATCATTAAAAATCCTAGCATTCCGTTTGATCCAAATCACCTATAAAATAGCCAAGACAACACTACTCCCCAAGACCTTAGCCCTCTTGGAGCAACCAAAACCTTTGAAGTCCACTTCAAGCATGTTAGCAATATGCTCCATTCTGACCCAACTAAGATCAGCGAGGACAAAAAGACAGCCAAATCTCAACTATAATCTCACAGCGAAGAAACAAATGATCAACAGTTTCCCTTTCCTTCTTGCAAAGAGCACACCATTGTGGGGAAAGACACAAAGACGGTTTTTTCCCCTGAACTCAATTATTAGTGTTGGTCCTCTAATGGGCAGCCAACCAAGCCAACTACTTAACCTTCAAAGGGGCAGACACTTTTCAAATCATTCTGGTAGGAATGAAAATCGAAACCAAGGAGTCTTCTCTCAAAGAATCAAAATATGATTTAGAAGAAAACAAACTAGAAGAGTGGCTAGTCCACAATCTTCTATCGGAAATAGAAGGAGCAAGCAAAACATTTTGAATAGTGGCTAAAAGATACACCATCTCCTCAGACTCTCTATCATTAAGATTGTAGGAAAATAAAAATTTCCAATTCAAAGAACTAGAATCCACAAAATCCATATCAGCAATGACAACATCTTTGGCCTGAGAAAGGTGATATAATCGAGGATACAAGGTAGACAAGGGACTCTCTCCAACCCACACGTCCTCCCAGAAGTGAATATGGGCACCATTGCGAACAAGAACATTGATATGGTTCAAAAAGCAAAGAAGACATTGAGAGATAAATTTTTAAGGACAACAAAAGCTCTCCCTTTCCACAATATTAGATTCCCATCTATTATTTTGAATAACATACTTGCTTTTGATGATGAAATGCCAATGAGAATTTTATTCAACGAGAAACCTCCACAACCACTTCCCAGTAAGAGCGACATTACTAAGGACAATATTATCTAAACTAAGCCCACCCTTATCCTTAAACTTAGTCACCACATCCCATTTAACCAAATGATCTTTGTTGCCCTTCCCACTTCCTTCCCATAAAAAGTCTCTTTGCGTTTTCTCAATTATAAGGGCCATTTTCTTAGGGATTTTTTAAAAAGAGAAAGATAATTAGTCAAAATGCTTTTGAAGACAGAACTAACTAGAGTAGGTCTACCCCTTCTAGAAATATAGGCTTTCTTCCAACCATCCTATCTCTTGCCAATCTTTTCCAAACCCCTATCCCAAAAGCTTACAGTCATGGGGTTGCCTCCTAGAGGCATACCTAAGTATTTCATGGGCTACTTACTAATCAAACAACTAATCTCATCCGCTATTCTCTTCACCTTAGTAGATTACACATTGATACCTCCTAAAGAACTTTTGGAATGATTGATCTTCAAACCAAAAAGCAATTCAAAACCTCTCACCAAAATAGTCAAGTCCCTAATTTTCTCTTCATCAGCTTCAAGAAATAAAATGGTATCATCAACAAATTGAAGGTAAAAAATCTTGACTCTTTCCCTACCAACTTCAAAGCCTCTAATAATTTCCATCTCCTCAACCTTGCTCATTAATCTACTTAGAGTATCCACCACAATAGTAAATAAAGAGGGAGATAAAGGATCCCCCTATCTCAAACCTCTAGAAGCCTCAAACGACCTTCTAGGTCTACTATTAACCCAATGTTTAAAAGAAAGCATCCCGGATGCACCCCGGGCGCGTTTATGGGTGTTTTTAGGGGTGGAATGTCTCTGGGCGTTAAATTTTAGGCGTTACACCAATTAGGCGTATGCCCCGTAGCCGATACGTACGCCTAGGGTGTAAAATACGCGTATTTTTGCATTTTTTGGTTTGGGCGTACGCCCTTGAGTGGAACAAAACGAAGTCGTTTCGTTTAAGGTTCCTTTTTTCATTCTTTTGCTTGGGTATTTCTTAGCCCTAACCCGACAATAGAGAGAGAAAAGGAGAACGCCTTGCCTCGTGGGAGGAAAAATGCCTTGCCATGCTTCACGCCCATGCCTTTTAAAACATTGCATTAACCTTCACTGTAGAGTTCATAGACCTAAGACACCTTCCCATTCAACCTCTCCATCTCTCTCCAGAGCCTTTTCCTCTCAAAACCATAATCAACCAAGCTCCAATCAACATGATCCTAAGCCTTTTCAAAATCAAGTTTAAGGATAAGGCATTCCTTCTTTCTCTTTTTATAATCCTCCACCAACTCATTGGCTATAAGCATCTCATCTAGAATTTGCCTCCCTTTAATGAAAGTTCCTTAGGCTTTTGTAATAATCTCACTAAGAACATCCCTAAGTCTATGAGATAGGATCTTGGCAACAATCTTATAAAGGCTAGTGACAAGACTGATGGGCATAAAGTCCTTGATTTTAATGGATCTATATTTTTTTTTGGGAATGAGGCAAATGATAGAAGCATTAGTACAACTATTAATGACCTCATTCTCAAAAAAATCCTTAAAAACCTCTAACAAATCCTTCTTCATCACCCCCCTAACACTCCTGAAAAACGGCCATAGTAAAACGATCAGTCCCAGGAGACTTCTCCCTACTCATCTCAAAAACAACCCTTCTTATCTCTTCCTCCTAAAAGGGTTTTTAAAGCATATTCGCACTCACCTCATCAATAGGACTCCATTCCAAGCCCTTAGTTCTCCAATTATTGCTCCTAGAAGATGAGTACAACTAAGAAAAGAAATCAACCAGCTCCTTAATGACCTCCTCAAGATCCTCAACCACCTCACCTGAATTCAATTCAATACTTTTTATCGTATTCTTTTTCCTTCTCCCATTATCCACTCTATTAAAAAGTATGGTATTTGTTGTCTCCTTCTTTAATCCACTTAACCTTAGCCTTTTGTTTCCAACTTAATTCTTGCTTAAACATGAAACATCACCTCCTCCAATTGCTTTCCAAGCGCATTCCTCTTAAGTCTAAGATCCTCGGAGAGTTGACCTTGACACTCGATCTCATCCAAATAATTGATACGATTAGAAATAGAGTTCTTTATTTCTCTCATATCTCTAAAGACATTTTTCTTCCACTCTTTGATCTCTTTTTTCACATGTTGAAGCTTTTTCATGAATTTAAACCCTTTGCCAACCCTAAACAGTACATTCATTCCAAGACTTCTCAAATTTTTTTTCAAAGGAATGATGAGTAAGCCACATGTTCTCAAATCTAAAAGGGGTGGGCCCCCCACAAAATGGGATTGGACTCCAAAATGATCGACTTCTGATTTGAAGTCAATTGAGGCAAAGCCTTCTGCAAAACAATAGGGAAAATTTTCTTCCAACTAGGCAAAAAAAGGAATCTGTCCAATCTGTTGCAAACTACCCTCTCTTGGAGGTTTGACTAGGTAAAAAAAGCATTCTGGAGCAAATGATATCTTAAATTGTACTCACGGATAAAGGAATCAAAGTCTCTCATGCTCCTCGTACTCCTAGAATTATTTAGCTTCTCATTCATAAATCTAATAACATTGAAGTCACCACCCGGACACAAATTAGGGTTACATAACCCAAATAGTTCCACAAGCTCCTCCCCAAAAGCCTTTCTCATTCTAAGTCTATTCGGGCCATACACACAAGATAACCACCACTCATCCGCCACCAAGGGCCTCAACCTAACAGAAACTAAAAACAGCCCAATCACCACTTTATGCCATTAACAACTGCTCTAGAATCCTAGACGACAATAATTCTCCATGACTCTCCCTCTACACTTCTAATCAACCAATATCAACCTCCTCTAATATAGATTCTTGAAGCATCACAATCTCCGATTGAGATTTAAGTGGCATATTTTTTAACCCTCCTTTTCCTCAAAGAGCCCAAACCTTTGACATTTCAGCTCAAAATCTTCACATCTTGACTCCGCTACATCCCCCTGTTTTCCTAGACTCAGCAACATTATAGTTAACCTCCCATTGTAATTTCTTTAACTCCCTATCTTCTCTAGAAACCCTACCTCTCCTCTCCCTCTTCTATCGCCCCTTCCAAGGCTAGCCCTTTTACATCTACCTCCCATACTATCTCTAAATCTGTTGACCCTATCTTTAACTAATGAGAATCCTGACTTTCTAAATGGACCTCTTAAAGCCACCCAGTCCTCCCTTGACCAGAAAGGCTCCCCGTCCCCTTCTTCTTCCTCAACATCTTCTTCTAACACACAATCATTCACCCTAGACACTTTTTCCCACCACAGTGAGAAGTAGAGCAGCCCCCCATATACCTGTTTTCTTCTTGGCATTCCGTCGTTTGATTGGCCTTTTCCAAATTCAAAATAAAAGGGACATTCTCACACACTCTATTGACCTCGATCTAGGCTCCATCGACCACATGATTAGGGGAGACCATAGAATCTGGCACAAACAAATGAAGAGTTTCATCAATCAAATCCCTTTCCATGGCAATCTAGACCCCATCAATCATCTCTCTGGAATTAGATCTAATCCTCTGCAAATCGTTTCTATGATCTGCTTCTTCCTCCTCGCCTGCCATAGAAGACCCAGACCCCTCTGCCCTAATTGCTCAATTTGACCTTCGAGTGTCGTCAATTCGTCTGTTATGGTCTCCCTTTTCTGGGGCTCCATTAACAAATGGTGCACACTCACTTCAGTTTCTGGGCTGCTAATAACCTTCCCCCCATTTGAGTTGTCTTTGCCTTTGTCGTCGGAACCATTTGTCGGAGAACTAGAGGATCCATCTTCTGTGATTTCTTAGTTTCTACCATAGATGAAGCCTCGCTTCATTTTGCTGGATGGCAGAAATTTGTTCTCGAGCTTACTGATAACCTCACAATTGCTGCAACCCCCAAATTCTCTCAATAACGTTCTCTCGTCTCCTCCCCCGCCTTTCCTTTACTACTCAATGTTAGTGCTTGCAATTGTAGTCTACTTATCTGTAACTGAAATCACTCAATTATGGCATTGGGTTGAAAATTATCCAAATCCTTTGCAAGTAAAGCATTGGTTCTCTTTCTTCCCCTTTGAATTTGAACTTCTGTTTCCCTAAACATTTGAAGAGCTTAAAGAATAGTATGCTTTTTAAGGGAATGCTGTAGCCATTCTTGAACTTCTCTATTGACTTTTTTTGACCAAGGTCGATAAAATATTTATATCTTTTTTGTACTAGATATAAAAGATTAATAAACACTTCTACTACCTTGTACTTTAGTTTAAGTTCCAATTTAGTACCTCAAATATAAATAAATAAATAAATTAATTAATGTGAAACGCAAAGTACATGTGTACCAATTTGGTCCAAACATAAGTTTTAGCAAAAATGATATTTTGAAAATTTGCTCTAACCAGCCTGCTGTTATGAACATAGAGCCTGTGATGTTAGTAAATGCACTGAACTATTTAAATATCCCCCATATGTTATTTTTCTGTATCTTATTATCTATGTATAACTGTAGTATATGAAAGTTTTAGATGAGTCAAGACTTAGGCATAAGCCTGACTAGAGGACAAAATTCTTTGCATCCACCCTTCAAATAAAGAGGCAAGCTCCTAAATTTTTTTCAATTTGACAATTCTGAAAAGAGAAACAATCATTTGTTTCTTTTCTATGATCTTGAAAGTAAAAGTTATGATCTCTTCATAATCTATATCATACATCCTTTAAGGAATAATATCTTTATTTCTGCAACCTTTCTTCGTTATTTGTCGTGGGCACTCAAAACTGATTCTGTGACTTATCAAACAGGAAAGCGGGACTGAGAAGCCTATTGTCGCATTTATTGCTGGCTTGACTGCTCCACCTGGCCGTCGTATGGGTCATGCTGGAGGTATAATATTCTGATATAGCTTTAAATATGATGTGCATGATCTGAGTACTGTAGCATCTATGGTTATAATTTGGTGGGATATACATATTTTGGAAACTTGTGGTAATGTGTATGTATAATGATGCTCATACATATTTGGCATTTTAGTGAGTTTGTTTTTGTGATATGAAACAGTGTACTGCTAATTATGCTTTGTGTTATCTTGCAAGGTGCTTTATTGTTTGAAAATTTGAATCCTGTCAGTTCCATGCTACTCTATGATTCAGGTTACAATTTGTCTTCAAATTTTATTTTTATTAATATTTTAAAAATTTAGAAGCAGAATAAACTATAGCTTTTGAGGATCTAGGCACTATATCTCAATTGATCAGAGTTGCTTAAATTGCCTCAAATATTTCTGTCTGACTTGCAAGCCTTTCTGCTGTAAGTTGAAAGGGCCAAATCTATCTCTTTACCCCCCTGCCCCCACCAAACGGTAAGAAAAATTAAACATGGTTTGATCCATTTTGTTCCCATAGCTGTTGCCTGTCACTAATTGACGTATATAATCGAATGAACAACTCATAAATTATTATTATTATTATTTTTTTTTTTTGGGATAAGAGACAATTGTATTAATCACAAAAGGATGAATACAAGGTGGACGAGAAGTCCGAAGAAAAACAAAGAACAACACCACAAACCCCCTACACAACCACCGAGGGGCCTACAGCAAAAACAAGATTAAGGCTTGATTTTACTCTTCCAAGGAGACACTTTCCAAGCGAGAAGTTAGAATTGCAAGGACATCTAGTTGAGGAAATAGTACTCTGATCTATTATTAGATAGGTCATCTGAATTTCTTCAATCACGGAAGGAGAACTATAGTAAAGAAGATGTGATCACCCGGCTAAACTTAGAATTTTCCAAAATGTGTATGCAAGAAAAATGACTGAAAAGGGGGTGAATGAATTCACAATCCTACTTTCATATAATGGGTGTCATGGCGAGAAATTTAGTAGGTCTTCTCTCTCAAACATCACATTCTTGTTCACCTTTCTATTGGCAATTTGCCTGGCAAATGTTTTAATCTTTAAGTGGCACTTTTAAGGTTTAAATGAACTAGGTGGCTAAGTGGCTTGATCAGTTGAAGAGATCTGAAAACAGATTTGCTACAGAAATTCCCACTTGCTTCAAAAAAGATGCATCTTAAATTAAGCTACACCCAAACAATACTGATAATTCATAACGTTTTTTGTTTCACTAGAACATAAAGTCTGGCCACTCTATACTTTAACTTGAAAAGCTGAAATCATATCATTGTACTAATGTCAAACATGGCAAGGTAAATATTTCAAGCTATATAAATTGATTTATTCTATTTTTATTACTACTAATAATGTTTAAGATCACTCATTAAAAAGAAGGGTTTAATACACTTTGCCCCCCTAAACTTTAGGGAAAACAGTTTACTATAAACTTTTGCATCAATGTGCCCCCTTAACTTCTGATTTGTTTGAATGTGATCCTTGTGTGTTTCTGCCATTTCAAAAATGGATGGAATGCAATCACGTGATTGTCACGTGACATGTTTAATAGTATTTATTACCCGTTTTACCCTTACACAGTATTAAGTTACCTTTTTACCCATTGTGAGGTTTATATATATATTTTTTTATTTTTTATTTTTTTTGATCAACAACAAAATAAGAATATTATTAAAAATAAGAAAAAGAATACAAAGGAAGGAGGACCAGCATTCCACCTAGATATCAACCAAAAAATGACCACCAAAACAGAAAACTGCAGCCTAAACTAGGACAAACAGCCAACCAATCTGATTTGATAACAAACAAAGGTATTCCAGCAAAGTCCTTCAAAGATGTTGCCCAAAATGATGCTAAAAGGTGAATACAATCCCATAAATCGTAAATTGAGTACTCTTTATCTTCAAAAATCCTAGCATTCCTCTCCAACCACACCACCCAAAAAACCGCAAGAACCACATATTTCCATAGGGTGGCAGCCTTACATCCATGGCCAAAACTATAAAAATGAAGCTCAAACATAGTTATGGCTGATGCTGGAAGTACTCAGGACTCATTAGCCAATTGGAATTGCTTTTGCCACAACCAACCAGCCACTGAGCAATACAAGAACAAATGATCAATGCTATCCTCCTTCTTCCTTATAAAAAATACACCATTGAGGACAAAACGAAAAGAAGGCATTCTCTTTTGAATCAAATCATTTGTATTAATCCTCTTATGCGCTACACACCTATTTTATTTTTTTTTATTCCTGAATGTTGTATGCACTGTTCCTACTTCGTACTATCATCAATCTCACTGCTACAACCCACACCCATTTGCATCTTTGTCAAACTCCGTCCACAACCATCACACAGCCAAGCCTTGATTCTCACATTCCACACCAGACTAACACGACATAACCACCTCCATTTCCTCCACCTTCAACCTCAAATCCACATCCCATTTAACCCTATTGCACCTATCGTCTTCAATTGAAGAAACCGTACCAACCTTCTCACAATCCAACCACCCTTAAAAAAATTCTTGTAGCCGCTCACCATCCAAGCACACCATAACCTGCCACATATCTCTCTTATCAAACCCAACACACCCACATAATTTATTTATTTATTTTTAACTTTGTTGGAGATGGGGAGATCTCCAAAACATTTTCTCACAATACCCACATCTAGACGGTCTTCAATTTCTGGCGACTTCGCCATAGCTCCCACCTTGTTTTCCAGTGTATTATATATATATATATATATATACACACAAAACCGGTTTCTTGAGAACGTTATGATACAAGTTATATCAGCACCATGCATTGGGGGTTGTACCCCTCGCATTGGTGAGTACTGTCAACATGTCCTCAGGACCACATTTATATATATGTATGTATATATATGTATATATATATGTGTGTATTAGGTTTCATGGGTGGATCCAAAGGGCCCTGCCATGGGATGGTTCCCCCGACATAAAAAAAAAAAAAAATATATATATATATATATATATATATGTGTGTATGTATGTATGTATGTATGTATATGTATGTATGTATGCATGTATATGGCAAGAGAGAGAGAGAGAGAGAGAGAGAGAGAGAGAAAGAGATGAAGGTGGAAATTGAGGAATGAATCAAGTGCATACTTACAGACTACTTGTTGATACTTCAATTCAATTTCATTTGATCTTGTTGATACTTATATTCAATTTCATTTGATCTTGTTTTACTGCTTCTCCATCTAAGGTTAGCCATGAGCTAAATGTCGGTGATGCTGAGAGAGGTTTGGTTGGTGCCAAGCTAAAGAGTATGCTAAGGGGGGAAATCAAATGGATTTCATGCCCCAAATTTTGAATCATGATTAAAACGTAATATTAAAACAACTAAGTCATTCTTACAAAATATATATATATATATTTTTTTTAAACAATTGAAAATCATCTATGGTTTGGAAAATCATTAGTTTTTTTCACATAAGTTACTCTCATAAAATTTGTTTTTTCACAATTTCTAAATTTTTTAAAATTTAGTTGAGTTCTTGTTTAAAATATATGGACAATACAAATTGGCATCTTAAACATCAATCCATAACATGATCTCACATCCACAACCTCCAGAGACTTAGTATGATGCACAAATATACATAAGATACATTCAAGCTTTTAGAACATAAAAACAATACATATACACAAAGGCCTTGTTTGGATTAGTTGTAGCTTCAGCTGTTAGGCATAATCAGAAGAGAATTAGAAGCTGCTAATTGTTTTTGAGAAGAGAGCAATCGGCTTTGATTTGATCAACCTTACACTTGAAACATGCTTGAAGGTCTTGTTTGGTGGATGATTCTCTTTTGTTGAAGATTTTCTTGCTAGAATCATTCTGTGTTTCTTCTAGCTTGATTCCACCCTGAAAAGAATCTTTTAAATTTTTGGGAGATAAAGACTATCTTCATCATCTATCTCCTTCTATGGTCTTCGTGTGAACAAAAGGTCCATGGGTAATCAGCTTCCAAACATCATAGTTGGAGGCTTGGACAAAGATCCTCATTCTAGCTTTCCATGAGTTATATTGAGAGCCATCACCATTAAATAGTGGAGGTCTATTGGTCGCTTGTTCCTCAACAAGACCATTATAGTTTGTCATATCATTCCTCTTAAGTTGGTTAATTATTTTTTAAGAGGTAAGGCTTTCATACCAATTGTTGGCCTAAGATTTAACCCAAGAAGGGGGAGGGGGTGAATTGGGTTGAAGCAAATTATGGAAAATTTTTGCGTTTTGAAATATCTAAGATGCACAAGTATAAAGATTGTACAACAATACAATATAAAGTGCTAAAATTAAAGAGAGATTAAACACAATTGATATTTACGAGGTTTGGCTTCTTGCCTACGTCCATGCCTCAGGAGCTTCTCTTGAGGATTCTACAATCTACTTTCACAATCTCCTTACGAGTAAAGATCAAACCTTTTATAAAGAGATGCACTCTTCCAAGGCAAAACACCATTTGCCTTTTCTAGGTTTCACTCAGCCCTTTACAATACAAGATGAATTGATTTGAAGTAGCTTGTTGCAGGACAATATCTTTCAAAGAGTAATTACAACACTTCAAAGCTCAACTCACTTGTAATGATTGTATCAATAAGTGCTTACTTGAGAAATCTAGGTCTTTTTCTATAAGAACACTGAATGATCTTATTTGGTGAGCAATGGATAGTCATAAATGAGTTTTAAGTGATGTATTTATAGCCCTTGGGTCCATATGACTATTTCATAGCATTAAATTCCAGGAAAAGAGGTTTGGTAGGCATTAATTGCATTTTAGATTGTATGAAAAACTAGCCATTATGTGATTTCAACTTGGAAATTTGATTTTGCTCATATAATATAAGTCCAATGATTTGGGAACTTAGTCCCTTTCATTATTAGGGTACAAAGATCTTTCAATTTGGTCGATAATGATTAAAGCATGATATGCATGACCTAAAGCCCTTGATAAGTATGTGAGCCTTAATTGGAATTTAGCCTTACATGTTTGATCCTAGCACTCATCACAATTGACTTTGATATCTTCATTTAGTTCCTTTTGCATGTGGACTTGTGTTGGATGGCTTTGATGTCTATGAATGCTTCCATTGTTAGTAGTTGCATGTCTCATGAAGCTTGATTTGCATATCTGATTTTCATAGTCCTATCTTAATTAAAATTTCAATGTGAATTAGCAACTTAAATACATCATTGCATTGTTTTCATCAAAATCTTATAGTTTTGTAACCATGGGGCTAACACAGGACAAAGACACATCCCAAGCTAGATATCTTCCCAAAATTGAACCCTATCCCTCTTGCCCACATTCAAACTAATGAGCTCCAAGAAATGAGGCAAACTCGAAGAAATAAATTTCTAGGTGTGTAAAAAAGAAAGCTGGTTGATCATCTAAGAATCCCAACTGTTTTCAAACAGCACGTACTTACTCCTAATAACAATGTGCCATAAAGAATTGGGCTCAAGGGGAACCTCTATAACCATTTTGCAATTAATGCAACATTTCTCTCTACTAGTTTACCCAGTTTGAGTCATCCCTTTTTCCTAGACTGAGAAACAACGTCCCACTTCACCAAGTGTTCCCTTTTCCTTTCCCCACTTCCCATAAGGAATCACTTATCATTCTTTGTATTTTGTCAGCAATTTTAATCGGCATTCTAAATGAGGACATAAAATAAATGGGAATATCTGGACAACAATGACTATAATAAAATTAACGGTTAATTACTTTTTTGTACCATCAATTTTGGGGGTAATCTTCATTTAGTCCACATTAGGAACTGATTTTAAATTTTAAAAAAATCCAGAAAATTATTAAAATTTAGAAATTGATTTTTGGGAAATAATTGTTCAAATAATCATTTTCCTAATTTTTATTTATTTATTTATTTTTTAAAATGCATGAAATTCTTAAAATTTTGAAATAATTATTCAAATAATCATTTCTCTCTTTGATATCTCATTCGTTTCATTAAGAAACAAGATGATTCAAAAGCCGTTTTGAAGATTATTAAAAAATCTACAAGTCTATATACATCAAACAGGAAAAATCTTTCAAAACAAGTTCCGGTTTAATCGTTACTCATTGGGTATATATCTTATGGGCCATCACAGGTACCCAAGATGGCAACCATGCACTCAAGGTGAGATTTAGGGACAAAGGGGATAGGAGGATGTGATCATGTGCATGGAGAAGATGCTCTTTATGCACCTGTGTATGCTCTTCAATTTTTCTTTCTTTTTTTTTTTTTTTTTTTCCTTTCAGTAGAGAGAGAATCCAATAGAAACAAAGAGAGAGACTAGAGAGAGTTTGATGCCACGTGGGATCCACATTAGCACCAGGTGCGAGGCACGTGACTACTTCGTTAAAAATCCTAACGTCCATCACCCTTGTCCCACATTAAAATGCAAAAAAAAAAAAAAAAAATTTCCCAAAATTGAGGCAATGTCAAGTTTGTGGACTGAATTGAGACTACCCCCAAAGTTGATGGTACAAAAAAGTAATTAATCCTGAGTTTTTTATGCCACGTGGGATCCACATCAGCATCACGTGTAGGGCATGTGACTGCTCCATTAAAAATCTTAACGTTCGTTACCCTTGTCTCACATTGAAACAGAAAGTTAAAAATTGTCCCAAAATTGAGTCAATGTCAAGTTTGTGAACTAAATTGAGATTACCCCCAAAGTCAATGGTACAAAAAAGTAATTAACCCTAAAATTAATATCCCCACCTTAGAAATTAATGCCTTTTCTGACCATCTAACCTTTTCCTCACCCTTTTAATGAGTGGGTTCCAAAACAAATTAGAGGAAGGGTTCCTCCAAGGGATGGCCCAACTAAGTAAAAGGCTAATCTATAGAAGACCCAATGGAACTGGCTAATCTCTGAATCCCATAAACCTCACAATTAATATTGACTATATAGCTCTTAGTCAAGTTAACCCTCAATCCCGGCACGAACTCAAAAAGTTGCAGAACAGTTTGGAGATTCAAAAGCTAAAGTATCATCTGCAAACGACATATGTGAAACTGATACCATATCCCTCTTTATCTCAAAACCCTTGACTAACTCGTTTGCCCTATCCATAAGTCTACCTAAAACATCCACTACTAGTGTAAACAAAAATGGCGATAATGGATTCCCGTCTTAAACTTCTATAAGCCTTAAAAGAGTTTCTTGGTTTGCCATTTACCACAATTGAGAAATTTGAATAGGACAAACAACCTAAGATCCACTTTCTCCATCTATCCCGAAACCCTTTTTCCTCAACACGAAATCCACAAAATCTCAACTCACATGGTCATAGGCTTTTTCAAAATCTACCTTAAATAAAACATCCTTTTTATTTTTATTTTTATATCTATACTCGTCCATAGCCTCATTGGCCACTAAAACCACATCCAAGTTATGATGCCCTTCCACTTTTCCAACCGTGCGGACTAGTATCATAAAAAAAATCCAAGAATACTTTCAATAAATCATCTTTGATAACATCCCAGACTCTTTGGTCTCTCTCTTTGAAGGTTGATTTGATCAAATTTTCGGAATATTTCTTATCACTTCACTAGGCATACCTTTGATCATTGTTGTACCATCCTAAAATAGAATTTGTGGGTCCTGGACCTCTAGTTCCATTCTAGTTTGTAAACATGAGTCTAACCCATGGTTCTTTTAAATCTGACTTAAAATGGAGTTGTTACCAAAAAAACCATTTCTCAAACACTTGCCGTCGAGTTGCAGTCTTATCAAATAGAAATGAGATTATTAAACTACTGCCATTTAAGTGATGCTTGTCCAATGTATTAAGACTGCATGTAGGGAATGATTTTTTATATTTTATTTTATCAATAATAACAATTTCATGTTTCTGCCCATAAATTTTTCAGTCATGAATGTTGCTTTCTATCTATTATATGGATTTTCTTAACGTGTACCCTAAGGGCACATATTAAGCTGCAATTAATGGTCCAATCATTACATGAGAAATGGTGAAAATGCATAGAGAAGGGTGAAAGTTGCTTGGAGAAATGTGAAAATGCTTAGAAAATTGTGCAAACACATTTCTCCATGCAATGATTGGGTCATTGATTATAGCTTAACATGTGCCCTTAGGGCACACATTAAGAAAACCTATATGTTAAGCCTCATTTAATGAGGCAATCATTGCATGAAAAATTGTGAAAGTGGATAAAGAATTGTGAAAATGGCTTCGAAAAATGTGAGTGCAAAGAAAACCATGCAAATACATTTCCCCATGCAATTTGCACAATTCTCTATGCACTTTCACAACTTTTCATACAATTATTGCATCATTAAATGCAATTTAACATGTGCCCCTAGGACACACATTAAGAAAACCCTTTATTAATCTATGAATTACACTTAACAGGAGCTAAAATTTTGTTGAAATCATGAGTTACACTTGCATCAGCTAAATTGTGCAAAAGTTATATATCAACATACATCTGAATAAGTTCTATTTAATTTATATATGTTGCCTTACAAGAATTCAGCAAAACATTGGCACATATCTCTGTTTTTGTGGGGAAATTCCATGTTCAATGAATGATTATGTGTTCTCTATGAAAATCACTAATTTGACTAATGTGTTTGCCTACTTTCACACATGCAGCTATAGTGTCAGGTGGGAAAGGCACAGCACAAGACAAAATCAAGACCCTCAGGGAAGCTGGGGTTACAGTTGTAGAGTCTCCTGCAAAACTTGGAATTTCCATGCTTGACGTCTTCAAGCAGAGGGGTCTTGTTAGTTAGTTTGGACAGTTGACCGTTTTTGTGAATCTCTAATACTTCTTTCTTGAAAATTCTTAAAGCAGTGGGAGTGCTCCGCCTTTGTTTCCAGCTTCACTTTAATCGTGGCAGGGTTTGTAAAAGTTTGGGGTTTCCTCTCCCTTTTTTTCCCACCTGATATGGTGTTGGATATTCAAATAAAGTACTTGATTTTGTGCATCTCATGTCTGGGACTCGGATGTGTACTGGTTGCATTTGTATGGTAGTTCAAAATGGCCTCAACTAGGTATTTTTTACACCATAGCAACAGTTGTCATTTCTGTTCGAGAAGACAAACATTTGATTGTAGGATGCTTAAGTCCATATTTTAGGATATATGCCAGCTAGTAATGGGTTCCAAACATGTAATTGTTAAAATTGACTTTGTTATGTTGCATTAAGGTCTCACTGGTCTTTTCTTTGTTTCTTTTACTTTCATATTAGTTTTATATCGTGGAAATTCCAGTTTGAGCTTTGATTTAGAACCAATTCTAGATTTTGAACTTGGTTTCTCCACTATTTAAATTTTGTTTTAAGTAGTGAAGTGATCGAACAAACACCAAAAAAATCATTTTGACTTTCATTTCAATTTGTGATTCTATTATATTCTTGTCTTTAATCTTTAGAATTAGTGGGATTTCTTCTGGGTTTGAACTTTTAACTTAACCTAGGTTGCTTTTTACAAGAATTTATCCTCTTACCAAATGTTGTTCTGGACTCTAGAAGATATGCCAACTTGAGTATTAGACTCTAGGTGAGCATTTGGCGCATCGTTTGAGAGGCCTCAAAAGGCCTTTTGAAGGGTGAAAGTCATTTTATTATTTTACAAGCATTTGATGAGCCACTCAAACTTTCTTTTAGAAAGTCATTTGCTTTAAAAGGCTGTTTAGCTAAAGGAAAAAGAGTAAGCTATTAAACTAAAAAATCTTTGATGTTTATCTTTTTAACACAAAATGACTTTTAAAATGTATATTCACCAAACATTTATTTTCTTCCAAATATCTTTTTAAGAATGACTTTTTGAAAACGTCTTTCTCCAAAAGGCCTTTTTATTTGAAATGGTGCGTGAAATGCACGCTAAATAAGGTTCATTCTTTAGTACTAGCGATAGCACACATAAGTTGCACGTGGATATTTTTGTGAGAAGAAATTTCTTTAAAAAATCAACATAAAAATAATTTATTTGGAAAAAACTTATAGCATAATTAAAATCTTGTTATATTTTGGTCTTTGAATCGTTAGCATTAATATTTGAAGAATCAATAAAAATACCTAAACTGTATCATGATCACCCAGCAAAGTAAAACATAAAAAGTGTATATATATACACATGTGAGTTCAAGGCATGAAGAAAAAAAATCATAGAAGAACGGTTCCACAAACATGGAAATAACAAGGACCAATAAGGTTTTTATTTGTTGTGTATGTACGTGCTAGTTTAAATTGGTTTCAAACGTTGTATTTATTTATTTATTGATCAAAATCTATAAGTTTAATAGATTGTTCTTCAAGAAATACGTCTAGCAACATAGTTGGGATGTCTTTCTTTCTTTCTTTCTTTTTTTTCTTTTCTCTTAAATTTTTTTTTTTTATAGGAAAACGATTGAATAGATTGATCGAAGATATAATCTTTGGGCGATGTTAGTAATATTCAAATTTAAAATGATTATGAAATTTAAAAAGATTAAAGCTAAATATGATTTTATTAACAAGATCAAATGGGTTGGACATCAATCATAGTATGTAATCAACATTCAAATATGTGTATATAATTCAATTAAAAGAAGAGCCATAAAATATATATATAGATATATTTATATAGTATGTAATCAACATTCAAATATGTGGATATAATTCAATTAAAAGAAGAGCCATAAAATATATATATAGATATATTTATATATATAGGATGATGATCAATTAAGCACGTGCTGACATAATTTATATTAACATCCGCATTAAGAGTTGTACCTTATGTATTAGTGGGTTAAGGGATACATTAGGCCAATGCAAGGGGAATAACCCCCAATGCATGGTGCTGATATAACCTATATCAACACGAGCTGATGGGACTACAACCGTCTATATATATATACTAGATATAGCACGTGCGTTACACGTGAATATTTTTAAATAATATTAGTTTCAATTTTTTTTTTTTTTTTTTTCACTAATCTATGTATTTTTGTTTAGATATGCTTGCAATGGAAAATCGATTTTGAGGGGTTCTTCATGTATTCAGAGTACATCCTTTTTGGGTTTCATACATCTTTTTTGGGTTTCGGTTGGAACTCTTGAGGTATGTATTGTATTTTGTTCCTCAGTTTAATGAGTTTAAACGGTTTCTCAGAACTATGGGTGTTTCGTTTCGAATGATTTTTCTTTCTTTAATTACAGTACTTATTATAATTATAAATTCATCTATCTAACTTATAAATTCATCAAAAATCAAACTTATTTTCTAACAGTACCATATATATATATATATATATATATATTATAATTTGCAGAGCAAAACTTATCAGACAATGGAGAAGTCGTCGTTAATCAGAGAAAGGAGAAGTCGCCATTAACCAGAGAAAGGAAAAGTTGCAGCTACTCTTGATGGAGAAAGTGATTGTTTATTTATTATATAGGAATTATAGTTTCCGTTTCCTTTGAATTCCTATTTGTGTTTTATATATTAAGCTATGTGGTTTAGAATATATTAAGGTATGTGTTTTAGAATTATTATATTTCCTATATACACAGAAGAGTGGATAGTTGTGTATTTAAAAATTAAAATAAGGGTATATTAGTCAATCAAAAGTTTTTCTTGTATTCATCTTTTTATAGGTAGTATAGATATATATATATATAGAAATATAGTTAGCAAAAAAAAAAAAAAAAAGGAAATATATCATTAAAAAATTAATGCGAGAGGGACTAAAAGATGAAAACGTAATTTTTGGTAGCCCCAATGATTTTTGCCTTGGTAGCCCCAACTAATTCTGCATTCGATAAGAGCAAGAACAAGCCTAAAATATACGGTTTGTAAGAATCATAGCCAAATAAGGTTTCCTTCCATCTATGGTAATTGATCCAAGTAAAAATGTAAAACTTCAAATTGGGTTCAAACTCTATTTATTTTAGATAAATTATTATTATTATTTTTTTTTACACTCTATTTGGTCTGCGGAAAGTGTCAGGAAAAAACCATGTATATCCTCGGACATAACCTTTACCCATATCTAGGTGATACCTTAACAAACATGTTCAGAAGTGATTCAGGGTTTAGGGTGGCAGCCCTTTCTGATGTTTTTGAGTAACTGCTATTGATTGATTCAGGCATGTGGGGGCTTTGACAGAAACAAATCACCTGTAAAGACTTGTGATTTGAGAAACACCGTTAGGCCCTCCGACACTGGAGTTGGAAATTGTTGCTGAGTTATTGTGACATACATTGGATTTTTCTAGGGCAAACAAGAGTTTTTAAGGTTGTCATATCAATTGGAGTAACAGGCAAACGGAAAAAAATCCAAGTGAAGGACTACCTCACATGGATTACTGCTAAATTGCTTTTAACACTGGTGATTGCAACGGAGGCTAATATAACACCTCAATTACAGATTGAATACTACATTGCACTTATAATATAGGATTATAAAATCAATAGGAAATCTAACACCTCAATTACAGATTGAATCCATTACCCACTTTTTCCTATACAATACATTATCCCAAATCAAATTCTATTAACATCATCCACCGGTCCATTATCAGAAGCTTGCGGCCTTCTATAATAACTTCACATTTCCGAATGCTCAGTTCCTAGGTAACCCATTTCTTGGCATGAATCTTTTTCTAAGGTAATCATTATCAAGATATATTACGTTATAGGTTACGACTAAAAAGATACGCAGGAGTCTTTTCAACCGGTTGTCTATCTAAAGTGAAATGGAGCGCATGCCCAGCCGATAGTTGCCATTTTTCCCAGGCCAAAAAAATACTTTCCACATGAACAAAATGGAGCCATGGTGGCGTCAGACGACACAAATTTAAAGATGTCAAACTGAATCTGGACTGATGATGCAATCAATCTGGAGTAAGTCCTACCAACAGCGGAGGGATTCTTAGGAATACAAATGACAGCGAGTATAAAACACTTGATATTGCTGGTGCTACAACGATGTTGTAGATAAGGCGCTTGTCATCTTTACTGGGTACAAATGCCGTTTTCAGTTCAAAGAGTCTGTAAGAAATCTGCAAGAGAGAGAGAGGGAGGGAGGCCCATGAGTCATCCAGATTTTCTCAAGATTTCGAAATATTAACATCTTTTACTCACTGCGAGGTATGTGGAAGCAGTGAGCATGAAGTTCAACATTGGTAGTCTGGAATTAGAGAAAGCAACCATTTAGGCTGACCATCTGGTACACCATATCTGCAGCCCATATAACATGGTTTCAAATCATAATTCGAATAATGAATACATATGTGTGATATAGTGCACAAAATGAAATTCACAGTTCCATCATTTATATATATATATATATATATATATATCTTGGGTAGCCCAGCCGTATATTTTGTGTAGGAGTAGTGATAGGTAGGACGAGAGATGCAAGGCCGAATAGGGAGGTGACTGATGTGTTGGTGTTCTATTTGTTGATACAAAAAAATAACGCACAAAGAATCTCACACATTCATACCAAAAAGACTAAAAGCCCACTTTCCAACTTGTGTTGAATATCCAACCGAAAATCACGCTCAAAATCAAAGCAAGAATCACGCTCATATAAAGAACTAAAGATCTTTATTTTGAAAATTAAGATAAAAAACGAGGAAAGGAAGGAAATTCAAATCAAAATCAAGATAAAATCAACAAATTGAAAACCGAGATAAACTCGTTAAACATACCTTGATGTAATCAGATGCAAGAAAAATCAAGATAAAAAAATTAGATCCAACCAATAGGGATGAAATTCTTGAAAAGAATTACATAGAAGTTATCTAGATTATTTTGAAAATTCAGATAAAAAACTAGAAAAGGAAAAGAAATTCAAATCAAAACCAAGATAAAATCAGCGAATTAAAAACCAAGATAAACTCGTTAAACATACCTTAATGCAATCAGATGCAAGAAAAATCAAGATAAAAAATTAGATCCAACCAATAGGGATGAAAATTATTGAAAAAAATCACATAGAAATTATCTAGATTATTTTGAAAATTCATATAAAAAACTAGAAGAGTGATTGCATTAAGATAACCCCAATGAGTACCTCTGGCCATGAGAATTGCACTGTCAAGACCTTCACCCATCAATACTGTGCATCTGCCAAACCAGTGAATACCTCTGGTCATGAGAATCGCACCGTCAAGGCCTTCACCCATCACGAGCAAGCCGTCAAATCCACCGTCAAAGCCTCATCCACAAATGGTACTTAGATCCAGCCATCATCGAAGCCTCCTCGCGTCATCAGATCTACCATCGAAATCTCTTCTACAAATTTTGCTAACATCCGTCGTCATTGAAGCCTTCTCCAGCAGCTAGAACCATTGTTGAAGCCTCCTCTGCATATGCATAAATCTGAAAAATATAGAAAGGAGGGTTGAGTTTGGTGGTGTGGGTAAGATCGTAAGAGAGAGATATTTCTGGAAAAAAGGAGGGGACATTTTCTACTTTGGAAAATGATTGTTGAGCCGAGTCCGTAGGACCGACTCAAGGACCGAAATTGCACAAAATACAATTTTACCCCTCATGATAAAACAAGCACAATCCCACGCACTAGCAAAAATCTCTCCCCCTTATCTCCTTGTACGGACCCCTTTCTCTTTCTCTTTATAAGATAGAACCTGCCCCCTTCTAGAAAGCTCTCTCTCCCTTCTACGGTTCTACCACCACAAAACATGAACATCCACCCCCAAAAGAGCTCCACTTTTAGCCGGAAGTGACTTATTTGGAAGCCACAAGCAGATTGGTTGATCACTTACAATAAGAAACAACCACCAGCGTTTGGTGCAGCACCTGCATTTTGGGGAACTCACCATCAAATACCCAAAAATCCCAACACGATTAAAACTCTAGCGACTTCAACTTTCTCTTTCTTATATTCAGATATTTTTTTGTCTAGTGTGTTCATGCATGGCTAGATCTGATCTTGGAGTATGAAGGATGGGTGCGATTTGCACAGTGAGACTTCGACCACAACCTGCCACTGTTCGAGGAGCTTGAAGGGTGTGATTTATATGGTGGCTTCACCTCGTTCTTGATGGAATACATAGTCGATTTGCCTGGTTCTTCTCCATCTTCCCTTTTTTTTTTTTTTTGGCTACTGGTAGTATCATTTGGATCAGGATATGTATAATTTGGATCGGGATATTTATCGTGTTTTTGAGGATAATTATCTCAAATTATATTGATTTTTCAAGATAATTATCTTTAATTTATAGATAATTCTAAATAATTATCCTAATAATCTAGATAATTTCTATTTAATTTTTCTGAAGAATTTCATCCCTAGGTTGGATCTAATTTTTTTATCTTGATTTTTTTATTGCATCTGATTGCATCTAGGTATGTTTAACGAGTTTATTTCGGTTTTTAATTTTCTGATTTTTATCTTGATTTTGTTTTGAATTTCTTTCCTTTTATGGTTTTTATCTAAATTTTCAAAATAAAGATCTTTGGTTCTTTATATACTGAGCGTGATTCTTGCTTTGATTTTGAGCGTGATTTTCTGTTGGATATACAACACAAATTGGAAAGTGGGTTTTTAGTCTTTTTGATATGAATGTGTGAGATTCTTTGAGCGTTAGTTTTTTGTATCAACGAGTAGAACAGCAACACATCAGTCGGCCCCCTATTCGGCCTTGCATATCTTTTCCTACTTATCACCACCCTTCTGCTTTTTGAGGTGAGATGGATAGAAAAATCTAGAGGGGTATATTTTCATATTGTGTGTGTTAAGGGATAAGTTGGTCATTTTGCTATTTGGCCCACATTTTCGGGCCCCCTTTTTGGTCTTCTAAATCATTACTCTTTTGTATAGTGGTGCTTTTTTGTTCTTCTTCCTTTTTTTTTTTTTTTTTTTTGCTTTTTTCTAAAACCCTAAAATTTAAATTTAAATTTAAAATTTTATTTTTATAGAGAGAGCAAGCGCTACAAAACAACACTTTCTAACCAAATAATTTTTCCCTCTTTCAATACCTAAAACTGATCACCATATATCAGGAAAAATGACAAAAACCATGATTTGTACAAGAAGTACCTGGTCAGTTTTTGCTGAGTACACATTGTCGACCAAAATTGTTGATTCAAAATTATCGATCAGGTGTCATGGTCGAGATTCTCCGATTGCAGTTCAGGGACAATGATTGGTGGTCAAATGTTGCCGGACAGGAGCGGAACTACGTTTGGCATTGAGGGGCTGTTGCAACCCCAAAAATTTTTAAAATATTTAGAATACTCTCTTATTTGATGAGTGGTCACCCTCAAACTTGATAAAATGGCACACCCGATTTAATTTCTCCACCCATTATGCATGCCAACTAAGGCTTAAGAGTTAAGAAGGAATAGAGTTAAGAGGGATATTTTTGTACATGTCTGGCAAACTAGGAATCTTTTTGTATTTGGAAGGAAAGTTCTCTTCTTGGATGATTTTATAGACATGTAAATTTTGTATACAACAATACTTATAATTGATTTGTGATTACTATGGAATTAAATTTAAGGCTTCTCTTCTTATGTTTTACATAAACGCTTACACACATACCCAATACAAAATGTATGAATATATGTGCTTGTGTATGTATGTTAGTGTATAGGTGGCGACCCCAAACAAAAATTTCTAGTTTTGCTCCTATCACCGGCGATGGATGTTGTTCAATGCTCAATGGAGGCGGCGGTTCACTAAGGGGATGCATCGTAGAAGGGGAAGGGAGGTGAGAAAGAGACAGTGATAAGGTCGATCGTTTCCTTTTTGAAAGGGACTGCAAAGAGTTGAGCCTGATTTTTTCTCCTTATTTTCCACACTCTCCTCACGTTTTTAAACAGAAAATGAGTATGGCATTTTCCTTCCTATTTTCTCTTAATTTTTCTTTTCTTTTATTTTTCCATTACAACCGAAAAAAAGAAAAGTAGAATCCATCATTTTTTTTTTTTCCATGGCAAAATCCATGAACCAAATAGAGGGTTAAAACAAAGGGTAAAAAAGTATATATAATTTTAAATTAAGGTGATATTGTCAATAAAAAGTATTTTTACCTAAAAAACTTTTATTAGTAGTATAGCTTAGATTTGATTATTTGATATGGGCTTTAGGGACGTCACAAAGTATTGCTTAAAAGATGTCCAAAACCCCACAGGGTAAATTAAATTATGAATGCCATAAAATTTTGAGCAAATAGCACATGATTTGAGGTACAGGGTTGGGATGTTAGGATGCCCCATGATGGTTGAATCTCTCTCTCATTGGCCTCTTAATAATTATAATAATGATTATTATTATTATTATTACGGATGGAAAAATAGGAACAAGACTACCAACACTTACCGTCAAATACAGATCATGCCTACCTTATCTCTTATCCTTATCTTTCCTCTCTCTCTATCCCTGGTTCTCTTACCCCAAACCAAAACTAGGGAAGAAGAAACCAAAATCATGGGCAGCGGTTCATACACTTATTTGCTTCCATGGAAAGCTTTGTCTTTGCTTATTTTCTCTCTATCCCTGTTCTCTTACCCCAAACCAAAACTAGGGAAGGAGAAACCAAAACTATGGGCGGCGGTTCATACACTTATTTGCTTCCTTGGAAAGCCTTCTCTTTGCTTCTTTTCTCTCTCTCTTCTTATGCTACAGAAGCACAACAAACCTGAAGCATAACCACAAGCGAGATGACCGAAAGACAACGACAAGCGTGATGGTGTCATAATGGGTTTTTGCTGCTGTTGCTTCTTCTTCATCATATTCTTCTTTTTCTGTTTTTCTTTTCTTTTCTTTTCTTTTCTTTTCTTTTTTTGAAAAATATTATTATTTTGAAATTTTAACTAGATTTTAACTAAAAGCTCCCAACCTTGGTTCACCTGCTGCTTTTTCTTCTTTTATTTATTTATTTTATTTTTTCTGTTCGTTAGTTGGATCAAGTTCATTTTTTATTTTTTTTTGAAAAATATTTTATTTTGAGATTTAACTAGATTTTAGATAAAAGTCCCCAACCTATATATATATATATATATATATATGTATATATATTTATGTTATAAATATAGTAAAACCATTCAACATTCCAAACTTTAACTAGATTTTAATCCGTTCAACTTTCAAAACTTTAACTAGTTTTAAACTATTCAACTTTATGAACTTTAACTAGATTCTAGAGCTTCAATTTATAGCTTGGTTTATAAAAAAACAAGTTGTTATTTGAGTTTCACTATTAAGTTAACAAATTTGATCTTGATTTTTATAGGAATGGTTAATGAAAATAAATTTCCGAAAAAAAGTAAGAGTGGTTAGCAGAAAACTATTAAGCTCGGTTAAACTCTATTAATCATCTCACAAATTTGTCCTACCAATGTCAGCCCGGGTAGTAGTACTCTTATGGATGTTAGAATTGTTTTTGTTGCCTAAAAGGCTACGTAGAACACTAGGTGGCCCCGATCTTTGAAGGAAATACATAAATAACTAAATTCCACTGCCCATTTGCCACCTACTGTGATAAAAATATGAAAATCTGAATTGGTTAGTTCTCTTCAACTTAAAATGAAATATTCAATCAATTTTAGAACTTCGTAAAATGCCTCTATTTTTTGTTTTATTTAGAGGGAATTTCTTGGTAATGGCAAGTATATGTCGAAGGTGATCTATGCTCAATTGACACATTCTAAGCGGAAAATGGTAAGGTATATATGACTTCATTCCATCTCTACTTGTTCATATCCGATCAAGTGCAAGTGGGATTTCTTAACATTCTTACTTATTTCCACAAATTTATTAAAGCTCACATAAACATGTTTTCAACCCACTTGTGGGAAGAGTTTTCAGATAAATCATGGAATTCGTTAGCAATATTTTGTTAAAAAACATCCAACCAAAACGGATTGGTTGAGTGTAAAGCATCAAAATATTAATTTTACTTGGATTAGAATTATTAGACAAGGAAATCTTACCTTCAATTTGATATAGCCATGTGAGTAGTGGGGTCAGAATGAATGATAATTAAGTATTAAAGAACAAGGGTCTACATCAATGTACTACATTTTTATAATGGGTTAGGATATAGAGAGCATTTTTTTGTTTTTTTGAACAAATACTTTACTACATCTCAATAAATTGTGTGATTCACATTTCAATAAGCCTATTGTTGAATTAGATAAGGGGAAATTACCAATTACCCCTAATTGGGGACTGCTTTTAACCAAAACCCCACCATAAGAGTTTTTAATTCCATAACCCCTTTTTTAAAAGATTCTTTCAGTAAAAAGAAATCTATTTTTTTTTCATTCTAACAGTACCCCATGATTTATGCTCTCTCCACAATCTACCTTTCCTTCCCATCATTATCTCTATTTTATTTTTTATTTTTTTCCCTTTTTTAGGTTTTCATCTGCAATGTCTTCTCTTGTTAGTTGTATACCCTACAGCCAATCATAGAGATGATACTTTGAGGATAATGAACAATCAATTGATTTAATTTATTGTTAGATTCTATTTTATATTTACATGATATGTCCATGGAGTTAGAGTTGAGAATATGAAATCACTAAGTGTTGTGATTAGAAGACTATATATGAGTTGAGAATATGAAATCACAAAGTGTTGTGATTAGAAGACTATATATATATATATATATATATATATCTCTTTGTACTAAACTTTTAAATCATTCCTAGTTGAAGGTTCACTATGATGAACACTAATGAACCATTAAACTAGCACATATTATGTTGGCTCTATAGGAGGATAGCTAATCTCAAGCTATTTGTGTGGAGACACTAAGACAAACATGTGGGTACTTGTTATATGAATAGGTACACTAAATGTGACCATCTTAATTTGAAATAAACTAAATGGAGTTTTTATCTGCCTGTCAATCAGTTTCCCATAATTGCAGTGGTATAAGTAATCCTTTGACCTGAGACACCATGGTTGTCTTATGCATAGAACTTTAGAAGTTTAATAGTACTGACTGTATATTCCACCAGGAGTTTACAAAGGTGTTCATTGGCTCTACTGCTTCATGTGTGAAGGCATATGAGTGATCAATAAGGAATCTATCACTCTCAAGAAAGGAGAGAATGTCTCATAATTGACATTCACAATATAACTCATGTAAGTCTATGGCCATAGTAGGATGACTACCCTTTATATTCCTTAAAGACGGTCCCTTTTGAAAAGCCAAGTTTTTTTTATATAAATTATTTTAGGAAAATACATTTTATGCATTAACACTCACTAATTCATTATCGCATCCCAGTTTTACACAATGACACCTTATTTTTATTATATACTAGTAAGTGAAGCACGCGCAAGGCGCGTGCCTGGTATTTTTTGAAGGATTGCTGGTGACGTGCTTTTATGTGGTATTGTTTTTTGCATGTGATTGAATGTGTAGATAAAAAAAATTTTCTTAATAAGTGAGGTTGAAAGAGTACTAAAAGAAATTAAGTAAATGCAATAATTGGGTAAAGAATAGACATTATAAAGAGATTTTTTAATCTCTTGGTAAATGAAATTTAAGTATATATACATGCCAACTGTTACAAAGTAATTGTAATAGGAATCATTACAAAGTAATTGTAATAGGAATCGTATTCTGTAGATTTTGTCAGTGATTTTGTAGTTGGAATTTTTGGTATGCTTGGTGCTATTTTGATAATAGCTGGTTTGTAGTTGTTGTGTAGAGCAATTTCTTCTTTGGCAAGTTCTTGAGTCTTGATGTACCTAAACAAATACAAGGTATGTAGTTATGATAATGTATTGCTTTGAAAAAGGAGTTAAATAAATGAAAAATATGAGGGAAGTTACTTACTTTGATTTTGTATCGTAGCAAATTATTAGAGCTAGTTGTGCTGCTGCTGTGTTGTAGTTCGTCTGCAAATTGATTTTTTTATATAATTTTGTAAGTATGCGTTTGTATAAATATTACTTAATTGAAATGGGTGAAGTTTTTCGCTTGAGCTCATCATGCTCCTTGTGGGAGTTTGAAGAGTACTAATTATTATATATCTTTGTCTTCAACCAAATCAATATAGTATTTATTAATATCTGCTTTCTCCTGAATTGAATCTGCGTATAAAGAAATGTTAATTGTGTTAGGTGATGCTAAATGATATTGATTAATAGATAAATTTGTCATGATTTCTTAAAAAAAGTTATTAAATGGATTGAGATATTAGAATAAGTAGGGTAAAATGCGATTACCTTATATATGTTTGGGAGATGGCGTTGCTCTCTTTGTTGGTTTAGAGAGTTGCCTGTATAATATTGATGCAGATATTAGAGCTAATGCAACTCTCTATGCCGTTCCACTGGTTTTTTGGTACAAACTGGTTGCATTAGCTTCTTTATATGTATAGTCGTTATACAGCGCACTGAAAATATTTGAAATATAATTTGTTTAATGATTAGTAAAATAAATTGTTGATAGTGAGAAAGTGGTGTAATTGTGGTAGTTTTTCTAAATGTTGTAAATTGTGTTTGTTTTAAAAGAGTTAGTATACGAACCTTGATTGTTTCTGGGAAAACATGACAATGATAGAGGTATGTTTTTCCAGAATCCCAATCGAGTGGCTGAAATATGTATAAGAATAGTTGTAATAGTGTCAGAATGTAAGTTGTTATAAATAGGACTTAAAGAAGAATAAGTAAATGATAATTAATATTATTGTAATTGGGTGGAATTTTTAGGTAATAAGTTGTGAGGTATGAATAATTACCTGTAGTAGCGTTTTTAAAAGTACTTTTATATAGAAAGTACTTTTATAGATGATGCTTGAGGTACTTGCTTCTGATAGAGATTGACAATGATAGAAGTATGTTTTTTTTTTTTTTTTTTTTTTGATTTTGGGTGGTTTCATTGTTGTTGTTTGTATCCTGCAAAAAAGATTCAATTAAAGAAAGTAAATAAATAAAGGTATAATGGTAAGCTAGGTTTGTTGTTTGAAATTTATTGATGCAAGGTAATTGATTTTGTGTGTTAAAAATTATGTGAAGAGTTTTACTATGTAATTGTGTCAATATCTTTAGAAATTTTGTGCATATATAATTCTTTTAGAAAGAGTCAGGAAGTATATTATAATGATGAGGTGTATATTTGAGGAACTAATTTATGTTATATTGAGGTGATGTATGTGGTTATATCTTAACTTTGTAATAACATCAGGAACTTTATTTGCTTCTCTATACAGGATGATGATTAGGAAAGCATGTTTTAATATAATTTATATCAACACTTATATTGGGAGTTGTATTTTGTGCATTAGTGGGTTGAGCGGTACATTGGATTAATCCAAGGGTACAACCCCCAATGTTTGGTGTTGATATAACTTATATCAACACGTGTTAATGGGAATATAATTACTCTATATATATGGTTAAGCTTAATATCCATATTATTTTTAATAATAATTTTTATACAATCACTTATTAGACTATAAATTGTCTAAGGGCTATTATTCAAATGATGTAAACTATTAATAACCAATTTAGAATTACTTTTAATAATTACCTTGTTACTTCTTCTGTTTCAAATTAAGTGTCTTCTGTGAAAAAAACAAGTTTTTTAAGAAAACCATATTAAATGCTTTTACATCAATGCATATGTTTTGAAATTCCAATTTTGCTCTCAAGTTTGTGAAATATTAGAAAAAGAGAGAATACCTTTTTAAGGATATTTTATAAAATGAATAAAAAAGGACCATTGACTTTTGAATTGGGATTATTTTGGAACATCTCAAAAAGAAAAGTAGGGTACTTATTTAGGAACAGGGGGAGTACAATTTTTTTGTTTTGTTAACAACAAACCATTTTTTAATGCAATAGCTTCTATTCTAGGAAGGGAAACATTCTCTTCAAAATAATTACAGTGCAGAGCTATTGGTTTACCAAACTAATCATTAATTATTGATCCCGTAATCCCATTTTTTTTTTTTTTTTTTTGAAGAAATTCATCAAAATTTAATTTAAATCACTCATTATTAGGAAGAATCCATCTAAGAAATTTTGAACTCTTTTTAAATTTCTTATTTTCAGAATTTGTGGAGTTATGAAAGTTAATGTCATTTCTTGATAAGTTAATCACATAATTTGAAAAAAGATTAGTAGCTTTTTCTACAATTAAGAATTTATTACAAGTTTTATTCTTAAAAAGAACATTATTTCGAACACATCAAATTTGCCAAAGGAAATTAGTAATTTTATTCATCTCGTAATATAAATTATTAATCTTTCTAGAAGAACATTTGTTTAAATTCAAAATTCAATTAATCAAATCATTATCATTATTTGTAGGTTATAGACATATTAAAATAGATATATGTTATTTGATGAGACTCACTTCTAAGAATCAAATAATATAATTAATGCAAGTGAGAATTTACATATCAAATAGGCCTCGCTAAATCACTTTTTTTTATTTTTATAGTACTCCGTAGAAAATAATATAGTATATCTTGAACCAAAAAGAAAGATGTAGTAGATCCAACAATTAGGATTTTTTTTTGTGCAAAATTCAAGATATACTTAATTGTAAGAACTGCATCAAGAATTTAAGAATGATGTGGAAAAATTGTGTTTCCCATATTGATATATATACAAAGAGAGAGAGTATCTCTGTAATTTTCTTGACTTCTAGATTGCAAAAATTGTGTTTCCCATATTGATATAAACTTCAAAATGAATTCACGTGTACTTTGCCTGTTCTTGTATGTGCGGTAAGGAAATTTGATGAAATAGACTACTTCAATAAAACTTGATAACATAAAACAAACTTAATGCTTACATTGCTATTTTATATTTGATTAGGTATTTAATTTGAGAAAGTAGGTTGATTTGTATAAAATTTAATGCATGAACTAATTATAAAATTGCTGTGTACTCATGAAATAAGTCAAGTGGTGATATTTTGATCAAAATTGTAAAGGTGAGTCAACAAAGGAAAATGAAGTGCTACAATTTTATATTCCTCTATGCCTTAAAGATGAGTAGAACTTCCACGTCATTGTGATATAGTCAGGTGGTATCTTAAGTTAATTAGATTCAAGTAGAGTGTGAATGTTAGTATGCTCGTTGGTTTCATTTTCTGACTTTACTTGAAGTTGATTGATTTGTAATATTACATGCTTATATTAGAATTATATGGAAGTTTTTGCCCTCAAAGATAGAATATCTTTTATTTTTTTGATTATCTTAAAATATTTGTTACTTTGAAAAATCAAATTATAATATATAATTTGTTTACTTTCTTATATTATCTTTTATAAAGAATTTAGTAGAGATAGAGGTAAAATATATGGTTAAAATGGAGATAGAAAGTTAATGAAAAAGTATTAATATAAAACCTTATTTCAAGAGGACATAGTAGACTTCGTTGATATGAAGTAATGGAGAAAACATACATATTTGTGAATTTATTAGTCTTCAAAATTAAGGTTATAAAAATGGGAAGTGTTTAATTTTTTATTAGCTAAGATAGGTTTTGGCTTTATTTAGTAGTTGGTATTTTATAAGGAATTTGTCAAGTCTAAATAGGTATTATTGGTTAGTGGTTAATAGGTTGGCGTTGTACTGGTATGTGTTAAAGGCTTTCTCTGATTTATAAAAGAAATTGCATTTGTTAAAATCAGATGAGGATTTGTTATTTTTTTAAGGAAGAAAATAATATATAAATTCATGTTTTGGTTCTGTAAGTATAGGTGTTTTAAATGTTGAAGTTTCAAGATGTAACTAAAACAATATTGTAAATATTTGAGGTTGCAGAGAGTGTAATTTTTTTTAAGCCTAATTGGTTACCCCGTGAGGTTTCTTTTTGTGTATTGAAAGAAATAAGAAATTATCAAGTATTTTGAAAAGTAGTATTTCTATTTTTATGGGGAAAAAAATTTGAAAATTGAAGCTGTAGGTTAAACGTTTTGGAAGATGCTCAGTAAATCTAAGATCAAGTACTTTAATGTTATTTGAAGTCATGTGTATATGATTTGAATGTATTTTAATAATTTTTTATTAGGAGAAAATCATTGTAAGCAATAAATGTGTTATAGCGATTTTTTAAAAGCTCAAAATCAAAACAAAAACAGGTTAAGTAGTTTTTGGTGGTTTTGCAAATAGGGGCTGTGATTGGATTCAGAGCTTGTGACTTGGAAGTAATACTTTTCATTCAAGAAGATTGACGTAGCTTTGTTTTGATGTCTGATTTTAATATCTGAACATAGTTATTAAGTGTTGTTCTCGGATGAAAAAAAGCTACAGTGCACGTGCAACATAACAGGTATAGGAACACAACAGGTATAGGAACCACTGAAGGTAGCTTTGTGAAATAAGAACTTTTTAATCCAAGGAAGATAACAGGTATAGGAACCAGTGAAGGTACTAAAGAAATAAGAACAACAATTACTAATTCATCAGCTAATATATTCCCGAAAAGTCGAAAACTAAGTGATAAAGGTTTTGTGAAATTTTCTAAGATGTTAATGGGTAAAAGAATTTGAGTTGGTTGAATGTGTTTAGGCAAATAACCCAATTCTGTTTTGGTAAGACCCGCGTAAAAATATGCTAGTGTCGTGAGTAAAGCTAAAGCAATGGTAGTGTTAATATGATTCGTGGGTGTGGTTAATTGCTCATGAGGTTAACTGTGTGATTTTCTAAGGTAAAACAGTTACTGATCAATTAGAAACAAAAATAAATAGAAACATAGTTCCAATAAAGGGACTGCAAGGATGATATTCTTGTGTAGTTTGAGTTTTGTTCACGTCTTGAATGAATTCAAGTATATATTGGAAGAAATCTTGGGTATATTAAAAAGCGTAGTTTGGACGAAATGATGTGATACCTCCAAGTTTTCTTGAATGGAATATGTCGATTTAATCTTCTTAATCTACTTAAATGTTAGTTCCATTCAATGTACTTAAGCTAATGAACAAGGAACAAATGATTAAGTGCAGGGAATATTTGATTAACAGTTCTCAAATCTCAAAAATACTTCTAAGTTAATTACTAACAAAAGGAATTGAAGTTTATGCTTCGTAATTTAAACTTTGTTTCAAGTGAGTTAGATTATATAGGGTCTAGTCAAAGCAAGATTATGTGCGTTACCTGAATTTTTTTTTTGGTTTCTTATTTTATACATTAAGTAAGTAGATTAAAAATTTATATTTAGTATGTGATTTATATATTTAGCGTTGTATATGATTTCTTCTCTTCCTTTGATTTGTTAGGTTTTTTTGGTTCATGTAAATCGGTCAATTTTGATTTCCAATGTTTCGTTCCTTATGTGTTGAGATATATATATATATATTTTTTTTTTTTTGAGTTTATCAATGGGTGATAAGTTTTTATAATTTTTTGCACCTCAAAAATATTGTATCTAGGATTAAACAGACTATTAAAGATTTAAGTTCATATTGACAAAGTAAAGGGGAAATAAATTATGAGTGATTTAAGGACTTACCGTGAGAATGGAGTGGTTGTAGATAACCGAACTTAGTAAGGTTATGTAGGTTGATTTTCAGTAGTCGTTGAATGGAGATGGTTGAAAAAAATCTACTTTGAAAAATTTTTGTTGGAAAAGGGATTCAAAAGAGAGGAGGAGTTGAGAGAAAGTATAGAAAAAAGATTCAGAGAAGAAGGAAATAAATAGAGGGAAGTTCTGATGGGAGTAGAAAAAAGAGAAAGGGTGAGAGAAATTAATAAATTGTATTGGGTAGAGTGCTACAGATTTCACGTGAAGAGGGGGAGGGTGTTAGGGAAGAATCTGTAGAAAAGCCAGCTGTATTGCAAAATAGGAAGTTGTGTATTATGTTTAAATATTATTTTATAGGAATTTTCTATTACATATAGTACATTTATAAGATATAATAATGGTTTTATTTTGATTCCTTTTGTTCTGAGATAGCAGGGTGTTGTGATTGGAAGATGTGAGGTTTTGGATAATGGGTAAAGTAGATTCTTTGGTATGAAGTGAGGTTTTGTTTTTGGTACTGTTGAGAGGCTGATATATTGGGTAAGGGGGACGGATAGTGTCAGGCCTTTGCCTCATCTCGGATGGCCCTTTGTTCCTAAAACCTGACGTGTGTATCCCATAAAAAGAGGAAATTTTTGTAACTTATCATTACCGGTTCTTGTAAAAAGGAGAAAATTAAAAAGTATAAAAACAAAAAATAAAAACGGGTAATAAAGAAGAAAAATAATAGCTTTGTGGTCTTGTAAAGGCTTCATTCAATACTATCCACGAAAGCCAGTCCTTGGTGAGAAAATCTTTCGCAAAAAATGGCCTAAACAAAATGAGCACCTTCGTTAGAACAAAAAAAAAAAAAAAAAAAAAAAAAAAGAGGAAAGAAGAAGAATCGAAAAATCTGGTTTATAGTTCTTGTGCTCTGGCAAATTTTCCAGCTATGAGTTTAACCCATTTTCTTCTCTATTAGCACTGTTGAAATGTATAAATAAAATGAGGGAAAAAAAAAAAACGAAAAAACAAAAGGCTTTAGAAAAAAAAAAAAGAAAAAAGGAACTGAGGGGGTTGTTTTTTTTGATGAATTCGCTCGTAGTTTCAAAGGAGAAAACTTAAAAAATATAGTGTGATTGACAATGGTTTGAGGTTATTGCGTGATAGCTTCAATTTTTTTAGAAATGAGTTGCTTGAATACGAATTTTTAGATGCATTGAAAGGATGCTTTGTTATGAGTTTGAACAGATGAAGATTGATTAAATCCTAAAAAAGAAAAACAAAAGTAAACATTGATTAAATTCCTCAAAAATGAATATATATATTTGTTTTTTGTAAATATGGGGAATGAGGGAAAGATGGAAGAAAATAGAGTAAACGCCATCGCTGTTGTGCTTGACCTCTATATTAGTTATTGTTTTTCTTCCGAACGCAAATACGCATAGCAAAAGAGGAGTTTTGAATGGTGAGTGATGATTGAAAGCTACAGAAAGGATTGGTAGCCAAAAAACAAAAAAAAGAAACGCAGACGAGATTGAGTTTTTTAGTCTCTGTTTGCTTTGCTATTCGGTTGCCGGTAAGATTCTTTAAGGCAAATGTTAGGTGCCAACCAAGTATAGGGAAGGTTTAAAAACAAAGAGACATTTGAGTGACGGTAGCAGCTGCCTTGTGTAAGTGGTGTGGCGTGAAAGGTGGGCTTTTTGGATGAGAGGCAGGGGCTTTGTCAATTCTGTTTGATTGTGGTGTCTTTTCAAGTCAGAGTAGGTGTTGTGGGTAAGGAGGGATAAGGAGGGGGGGGCTTTGGGTAAAGAGGAGGGAGTGTTTTTGTCTGGGAGCTGACAGCTGAAGTAAAGAAGCACATGGGTTGAATTTGTACTTCATTGTGTTGTCTTTTCGAGTCAGAAGAGGTATTATGGGGAGGTAGATAGGTGGGGAGGGCGGGGGGGCTACCAAAGAAAACGTAGATGGTTAGCTTTTTTTGAGTCAGAGATGGGAGTTGACGTAACAAAGAAGATGGATTAAAGAAGGAAAAAAAAAAGTTGTGTCGGTAAGGAGTAAAGAGTTAAATGTAAGATAAAATTGATAAAAGAGATAATTAGTAGAAGTAATTATTTAGAACGTAAAATTAAGCAAGGACTTTAACTAAAAGTAATTATAATCTAAATTTAAATTTGTGAGGAGAGAAAATGTTAAATTGAATATTATGAATAGAAGTTATGTGGGTGTCTGTGTACTATATCAAAAATTTGTTCCTGCTATTGTTGGTTTATTCATATAAGATTAATTAAGATTCTAGCCTCAAGATTGTTATTCTATGTTTAGAAAATTTGAAAACATTAAACTCAGTGTATCTATATTTTAAAGGAAAAATTGTTTGTAAATTATGTCCATCTTTACCTAGCAATGATATTTTGCATAATTATCAGCTATGAAAGTTTATCAATAATTATGGCTATCAAATTCTGCATCATGTTGGAACTAAATATGAAAGATGTAATGTCCTCAGCACAATGAAATAACTTATATGAATATAAATGATTGATGTAATACTTGTATTGCAATTTCTGGGTAAACATTTAAAACGTAAAAAGTCATGAAAATAAGAGCTTCAAGAATTAAATATGATGAAAGAAAAGAGGGGTGAGACATTTTTCAGAACACATAAATAAAAATGAGAGCAGGAGTTGTTATCCATTTGATTGCTTTTATGTTTACAAGGTATAACAAAAAGGTAATTCATCAAATCTCTTTTTACATATAGTTGATTTGCAGTTGTTCTTTGTCTTTTTTACCACCGACACAAAGAACAGTTGTCTCAGTGAAGGGCATGGTTAAAGAAAAAATATGGAAAGGGATTGACATAGATAGTGGGAGATCAAGAACTTATATGTTAGTTTGTCTATTTTTGTTTACTGTTCTAGAGCTAATATTCAGGTTTTAACACCAACAATATTTGAATAATAAACACACAGATTAGATTTTAAAGAGAGAAATAGAAAAAAAAGAGAGGAAGAATAAGAAAGAGAGTGAAAAAATCAGGGATTGAAATTTGAAGGAAAATAGGAATGAAATGGTAAAGAAATATATGCAACAAAGTTGTATAATTAGAAAAGTAGTCACATACCTGAAAGAAATTCATAATGCAGTGCTGATAACTAATGTTTTATTGGAAAAAACAAGGAAAGGAAATATAAAAAGGAACTTAATATAAAGAGGTTCAGCCAAGGACGTTACTACATTGCATATAGTAATAGTAGTGGGTGTGATGTGCTCACGTAGTGTTTAGAAGATCAGATCTATTTGAGAAAAAGTAATAGTTCCATTGTGATAGCTATGTACAAGAGAGTGTGCAAAAAAAAGTTGAGTGCAAATAAGCCTAGATATTTTTTGACAAAGACTGGTGCAAATTGTTATCACTATAGTGTGTGGCTGCAAAAGTAGTGGTAGGATAAGATTTGTTAGTTGTTAGCTATTGACAAAAAGAGTTTGTATTGTAGTGGCTAAGGTGGTGTAAGGCAATCAGCAAATGTAGAATTCTCATCTTCATTGTCTGAGCTTGTAATTGCTTCTTTTTCACTTCTTGAATTTGAGCTTGATGTATTGCTTTCTGATGTTGTTGCTTCAGGTAGAATTTTTTTTTGTGTCCTTTGCCTCAGGTTTGGAACTGTAATAGGCTTCTCAGATTTGGTTTTTTCTGAATTTGCTTCATTCATTTTTGCCTCATTGTTGATGTCCTTTGGTTGGGTTTCTTGGCTTTCTTGAGGTGGGCTCTTTTGGGAAGATTGTGTATCTAATGGAATGATATCAGCAGCTTTTTCATCTTGCAAAATTGCTTTCCCTTTGCTTTCTTTGGCTTCTAGGAGTGGACTTTGTTGGGGTGAGAGAGGTTCATATGTAAGTCGTTGTAGTTTAGCTTGTGGAAGGGAATCTTGTGAAGCAATTGCTTGTGAAATTGTGAAATTCTTGCTGATTGTTCCTCCAAATGATTTTTCAGATGTCTTGATTTGCAGGAGATATTTTTGGCTTCCAGATTTTTGGAAGAAAGTGGCGTTGAGCTTAGTTGGGTCCTGTGCGACAAGAAAAGAAATATTGAGTTTATTTGAGTGTTTTATATATGAAAAGTTTGAGAGTGGTGTAAGTATTTCGAATTTTTATTATGGTGTATTCATGGTAGTTTATTGTTTGTGTTCTTAAGTTTTAGGTGTTTTGAGGAATGCATTAGTTTGATACTTAAATATTTTTTTGTTGTCTTTGAGAATATATGTATATATATATATATAAATATATATATATATATATATATATATATATATATATATATATATATATATATATATATATATATATATATATATAGATAGATATAGGGAGAGGCTTTTATGATGGATGTTTTTATAAATGAAGTAAATATATTGTAGTAACAATGGTAAAGGAGTAATAAGAGATGTTTAGAATGGTTTTGATATAATAGATATGTTTATAAGTAGCTGAAAAAGTCATAGTTAAAGTAGTTAAGTAAAAGTATAACATTTAAGAATGTCTAAATGTTTATGATTGATAAAAGAATGTAATGCAAAATATTAAGTGTCTTAGAGTCATTATTTTGTGTTAGTAGAAGTCTTGTGATTCAACTTTAGTTTGTTACTATTTTTATGTCTAGTATTTGTTAGGAAATGTTTTACCTCTTTCTTGTAGTGATACAAGTCTGTTGCTTTCATCTGTAAGATAGTCTCAGCCACTTCTCCAAAAACAATAGCTGTGATTGTTGTTGTTGAATCAAATACTTGGACCCTTACAAGACACCTGTATTTGACATTGATTTAATTGTTATATGTACTATTATTAATAAATAAAAGTTGAGGTAATAAGTGGAGATATAAGATAAATGTATTGAAGATAAAGTATTGTTATCTCTAGAGCTTAATATAATGAAATAGTAAAGTTGTTGAAGTAAGTATTACCTTGGAACAGCAGTGCATTGAGAAGACTTGCAGCCGGTGCATGTGAATATTTGGTCAACCATTGCATCAGTTTTTTTGCTACAACGGTGGCATGATATGTAGCAAAATGGTTGAGAAAAGTCTTGAACTTGGATGATTCCATTTGTCCATGAAGTTGTCTATGTATTAATAAGTATGTGTTAGAAATATGAGGGCAAGAAATCATGAGATCTTTTTGTTAGGAAAAAAATGAAAGAGGAACATATTTGTGGATAGTATATACGTGAGTTAGTTTCTTACATTTGGTGGCATGAGTGAAACGTCTTGAAGTTCTTTTACAGCTGCTGGAGAAGTTGGTTTTGTAGTATTACTTGTAGAAAAGTAAATGGAGCTGTTGAATTTGGTTGCTATATTGTCACTTTCTTGATTGTACCTATTTGATGAGAGAAAGTTAGTTGAGATATAAGTTATAGTTGTAAGTGTGCTTGAGTTAGGTGTGTTATACCAAGACTTCAAGTCAGCAGTTTGTGGTATTGGAGGAGACAACAATAAAGAGGTTGGAGCTTTTGTTGATAGTGATTGACCTTTATGCAATTGTATGATGAAATTAGTATTAGGTTGTTGGTAGAGATATGTAAGGATTGTAATGAGATATTTAAAAGAAGAGTTGAATCTTACCATTGTATCTAACAACATAAACTCTTAGGAGTGCAATAACAGGTCCTTCATGGAGCTTTTCATAGATCATTGGGCACTCATGCTCCGCCAAGTGATCCCAAAAAGAGATAAGAGTGGGTATCATTCTTTAATAATGTAAGAACACATAAATATTTGTGATTTATAGAAAATAAGGAATGGACTAAATATTCTTTTAGCAAGTTGGAAAGTTAATAACTTGTAAATGAGATATAAGAATGAAGTAATTTGGGAAGAAATGCGTACTCTCGATTAATAATGATAGCTTCTTGGACAGTAGATTGTGTAGCAATTGTTCTGCGAGGTGGTTTCATGTCTAGGAGAATGCCTATGACATCTGCATAGGTTTTTGTTAGGATAGAGACTTAGAAAATTTTGTGACATATAGTAGTTGAGTATAGAAAGTTTTTATTTCTTACTAATTGCTGTCCCTTTGGCAAGATACTTGGAGAAGTCCGAGAATGGTGTGAAGTCATATAGGGTAGTGATGGTGTTTTGATCATCGATAGGACATTCTTCTATGACTGTGGAGGCACTGATTCTCCAATCATATGGATGCCCTAAGTATTGGTATTGTGGTGGTATTGCTTTGATGATTGCATTGGAGATGTAGTATTCTTTATTTTCTTTTAGCCTATTGTCTAGTCGACCAATGTCTTCACCCCAAATGCTTGCCTGAGTTTGGGATCCCTGTTTGCAAAAAAAGAAAATTTATAATATTATGAGCTTTTTTTTGCTGTTTTTTCTAAAAAGAAATTCAAAGTTGGAGTGTTGGTCTTAGTTGAGACCTTCGAATCTGTGAGAATTAGTGATTGCAATTTTGTGGGACTTTGTTTAAAGCTTTTGATGCTGTGTTTTTCTTCAACTTTAACACGAACTTTCCAGCCACGTAGAGTACCAGGATTGATATCTTTGATGTACATCTCTTGGTTATTATTGTTCAATGCTTGGTCCTTGTATTTGTAATAAAGATTAGGTTGTGTAGAATTATAGTTCAGAAAGGTATAGAAAAAGATAAGATAAAGAGTAATAGACAAGAATTGTCACATACTTAGTAAATTAGTCATTTAAGCTAAGAAAAAGTGGAAAGATAATACTTGACTCTTTGTTTGAGTAACAAAGATTAATAATTGATTACGTGCTCATAGTAGAGGTAATAAGAATTTTGTATGTTTATAGTGTGAAATATAAACTCTAGATGGACTATTTTATGTGAAAAAGATATAATGCTATACTTGTTTTGGGATAATGTTTGTTCTTAAAATAATGATTATAGATTTGGAATGTGTAATAATAAAGAAAAACAAAGATTGTTGTTAAGAAAATTCTGTAAGATAATTGTTTTATTATAATTAGATACATTTAAAGAAGTTTATGAAGTATGTCTTATTTGTTCGTGTGTTCATGATGCTGCAATTTTAAAATTTTTGTGGAAATTGGTTAATGTTATTGTTGTTCATTTGGTTTCAAAGTAGTACATAGAATTCTTGTTGAAAAAAGATTGGTTGAGGTAAGTATGTTGCTAGTTTTCTTAAGAGTTTCCTTTTTGTGCTCTTGATGGCTTTTGAAAAGGAAAAGGATTTGGAAATTGAGTTATGTTGAAACATAAATGTTATGAATAAAGTTTATTTGATAGAATTATGATGTTTGCAATAAGTAGATGTTCTTTGTTGTGTTGAGGAATTTTTATTTATGTTTATGAGGAAGGAGTGAGTAGGATACTTATGTGCTGTTAATGTGTTCAAGAGATGTTCATGAGGATTTTATGGTGGAAAATTTATTAATTTATGTTGAATTGTATTAAATTGAGGTATGGTTCATAACTTAGAAAGTAGTTTTTGAATAGATTGATTTAAAGAGATATTCATGAAGATGTTGTGGAGGAAAATTTATTGATTTATGATGATGTATATTAATTTGAGGTAAATTTTGTAACTCACAAAGTAATTTTGAACAGATTTACTATAATAATTCAATGTTTGTAGTTACTTTTGTTAATATTTTAAGGTTTGCTTTAAATGTTTTTTATGGTATATTTTTGGTGAGTTATTATTTAAGTACATAATAAGTATAGAATAGTTTGTAAGGAGAAACATAGGTAAAAAGAAACGATTTTAAAGAAATTATGTAATATAAATCTTTGAATTTAATAATTTATGTTGATTTATATTAAATTGGTGTGTGATTCAGAACTTAGATAATAGTATTTCAGTAGATTGATATGAAGAAATATTTATGAAGATGTTGTGGTGGAAGATTTATTGATTTATGATGTTGTATATTAATTTGAGATAAGTTTTGTAACTTAGAAAGTAGTTTTTGAATAGATTTACTATAATAATTTAATGTTTTTAGTTATTTTTGTTAATATTTTAACTTTTGGTTTAAATATTTTTTATGCTGTATTTTTTCTCAGATATTATTTGAGTATATGATGAGTATAGAAGAGTTTGCAAGGAGAAATATAAGTAAGAAAATGCTTTTAAAGAAATTTTGCAATATAAGTGTTTGAATTTAAGTAAGTAGAGTAAGCGTATTGTACCAATTATTTGTGTTGTGTTTGCTTATTGAAAGTGTGCCAATTCCAAAATGTCTTTGTAAACAACATTTGTCGTATGTTTTGTATCTGAATCATCAAAATTGGGTTTAATTAGCACTTTAATGTTATCTTGACCTGTTGCTCTGGAAAGTGCTACATACAGTTGCCCATGTGAGAAGACTGGTTGGGGTAGGTAAACACCGACATTTTTTAAGGTTTGTCCTTGTGCTTTGTTGATTGTCATTGCAAAGGAGAGTCTGATGGGGAATTGAACTCGCTTGAAAGGGAAAGGATATTTGTCAAGTTGTTTGGTAGAATTGGGATTCGAGGAATAAAGACTCTGTGATTTTTATGATGACCAATTGCAATTTCTGCATCAATGACATTTTTATCAAATGCTCGACATATCAACCTAGTACCATTTGAGAGTCCTTTTGATGGATCTATATTGCGCAATAGAATGATTGGAGCACCTATTTTTAAAACCAAGCGATGAGGAGGATATCCATTTGGTGTTAAGGTATTTAAGAAGTCTTCTTCAAGATTGTATTTTGCAGAATCTATGCACTCATCTCGACTGGTATAAACTTTAGCTTCACCTGGGAATTTAGCAACTAACATTTCATTTATTTCATCAACTGAGTCAGTTTTAGGTG
>JBBPBK010000034.1:0-2500 GCA_039720395.1 Liquidambar formosana | reverse complement strand
CGCCCGCATCGCACCCCCCGCAGGCCAACGCGTTCGAGTGCCAAGCCATTTTGCCCGTGGACGCCGCTGCCGCGAGGCATTGGCACCCACTGGCGCATGGCTTCGAAGCCCGAACATGCCAGCTTGCGAGCAAGCAGATGCACGCATTCATCCCACCATGGCTTGGACTAGCCGAGCGACGCACGCATCGCACCCCCCCGCAGGCGAACGCGTTCGAGTGCCAAGCCAATTGCCCGCGAGAACCGCTGCCATGCCGTGCGAGCACAAGCAAGGCGTTGGAATCACTGGCGCAAGGCTTCGACAGCCCGACAGTCGTTGCTTGCGGGTAGAGCAGATGCGAGCATCCCTCGAGCCCCGGCGAGGCGCCGGGGGGCCGCCGCCTATGTTGCCTGCGGGCGCCGCGACCACGCCGTGCAAGCACGGGCGAGGCCTTGGCATCCCTAGCGCAAGGCTTTGGAAGCCCCCCAACACGCTCGCTCGAAGCGCGCCAGACCACCGCGTCCACGCGCATGGCCTGGCCAAGTCCACACAATCGTCGCGCCCCTGCCCGCTCACCCCGCCGCCGCGCCGGGCGCCTCGGGGTGCCGACGCCGTGCCGTGCTTCTCCGGCGTGGGCGATTGCCCACAACCATGTTTGCACTGCAATGCGTCGGCACCCCTAGGCGCACGGCTTGGCAGCCCTGCCTCTACCATGGCAGCCCAAGGTGTGCAGACCCCTCCCCCCCCTAAAGAGCTCTTAAGACGTTTTGAAGGACCCCAAGGAGGAAACATCAAACATTACCAAAAAGGCATAATGGACTTTAAAATGACCAAAACTTATCGTATTGACCTGAAATTTGGCAGAGTGGTTGGAAATACATCATAGAAGCATGGGTAAAAATTTCATAATTTTTATTCGCAGAAAAAAAATTTATTTAATTTTTTAATGGAAAAATAATCGAAAAATCATAGAAAAAATGTAGAAATAGATTTTGGGGTGAAACCTTCGCCAATATTTTTTAAAAAAGGATTAGGATCATGGAAAAAAATTTGGTAGAGTTTGGACGAACTAAAAAATTTGGCCCATTTGTGGCGGGGGTGGAAAAACCGACGAGTACGGGTGAAACCTTTGGCCAATGAAGGGAAAATGAATGACACAATGATGGGAGAAAACATTTGAGAATGTTCCATGGCACTCATTTTGTGTCTTCTCCCGTCGCATTGACTTTGCACATGTTTTTTGCTAGACTTGCCATAGCCACTACTACTTGCCATGGCCACTACAACTTGCCTTGGCCATGGCATGCATGTGTTGCCGCAATCATTGCCTTGCCTAGCCTCGCCGTGGCCACACATGCTTGCCACCTCTCTCTCCCCACCCATGGCATGCTTCCCGTTGCCTTGGTCATGCCCCTTGACCTTGTCCGTCGCTTGGCCTTGGCGTGGCTTGGCCTTGTCGTGGCTTGGCCTTGGCCTAGCTTGGCCGATGGCATAACCTCATTTTGTAAATCATGCTCATTCCTAAAAAGTCTACTTTTTCCTTTGCCAATGAGGGGAAATGAATGACACAATGATGGGAGAAAACATTTGAAAAGTCCTATGGCCACTCATGGTGTGTTTTTTCCCCCTCTCATTGGCTTTGCACATGCACATCTAGACTTGCCATAGCCACTACGACTTGCCTTGGCCACGGTAAGCATGTGTTGCCACAACAATTGCCTCGCCTAGACTCGCCTTGGGCATACCCTGCCTACCACCTAGCTCTCCTCTTCCCATCGCATTGGTCATGCCCCTTAACCTTGTCCTGGATTGGCCCGCCTTCGCCTTGCCACGCTTGGCCACCACAGACTAGCCCCACGAACTTGGCCTTGTTGCCTGGGCACCGCAACCACGCCGTGCGAGCACGGGCGAGGCCTTGCATCCCTAGCGTGAGGCTTTGGAAGCCCCCCAACACTCTCCCTCAAAGCAGCCAGACCACCGCGTCCACGCGCATGGCCTGGCCAAGTCCACACAGTCATCACGCCCCTGTCCGCTCACACCGCCGCCGCGCCGGGCGCCTCGAGGTGTCGACGCCGTGCCGTGCCTCTCGGCGTGGGCGATTGCCCACAACCATGCTGCACGTGCAATGCGTCGGCACCCCTAGCGCACGGCTTGGCAGCCCTGCCTCCGCCATGGCAGCCCAAGGTGTGCAGACCCCCCCCCCCCCCTAAAGAGCTCTTAAGACGTTTGAAGGACCACAGGAAAACATCAACATTACCAAAAGGCATAATGGACTTCAAAACGACCAAAACTGATCGTATTGACCTGAAAATTGGCAGAGTTCTTGAAAATGCATCAAAGAAGCATGGGTGAAAATTTCAGAATTTTTTATTGCAGGAAAAAATTTATTTAATTTTTTTATGGAAAATAATCGAAAAATCATAGAAAAATGTAGAAAATAGATTTTGGGGTGAAACCTTCGCCAATATTTTTTAAAAAAGGGTTACGATCATGGAAAAAAATTTGGTAGAGTTTGGACGAA